>CM062809.1:398279056-398447099 GCA_031772625.1 Pinus tabuliformis | reverse complement strand
ATTAGTTTTAGCATTGACCAATGCAAATTATAATGTTTAACTTTGAAAAATAAATATCTATTTTTCAATATTATTAAAAAAAATGTAAACATTTTATTGGACCAAGACACTAACAATATATTTGTGTGTTGATCATTATTACTTTGGCATTAACCAATGCAGATTTGTTCAACTTTGAAAAATAAATACTTATTTTTCAATATTATTAAGAAAAATCATTTTCAAACATTTGATTGGACCATAATTCAAAGTTTTATTGCATCATTTGCACAATATAATGTCATGTGGATAACTACGTTACATATTTTATGCCATAATTTGTTGATATGTTTACAATATTCATGCATGATTTTTAAATATTTGTGTAGTGATTTTTTATTCTTTAAGCCTTGCAGGAAACTCATTCAATAAAAAAATACTTAAAATAAATAGTAAATAACATATCTACCATCAATTACTTCCCATCACAATTTAAGCAAATCTTTGCATAAAAAATGGATAGGAATAAGATGTAAAAAAATATACTTACATGAGTCACATTCCACCTTTATGTATGTTTTCTTCAGCACTTATGTAGGAGTAAAATTGTAAACAATAGACTTATTAGTGGTTACTACCTACCACAGATTTATGCAAGTTCTTCCACTTTAGCCAACTATTTACTTCCACTTCACATTTCAATTATTAATTAGTGCCAAAGGGAGACTATATGATGATTTGTCTATCCACCATTATTAATTTAGCATTAACCAATGTATCTTATAATTATTAATGCAATTTTTTCTATAATAATTTCTAACTTGAGTGGGAAGGGCTAAGTTGTACTGTAAAACAAAATTACAATATAATAAATAAATTGAATTTTATTACTTTTAACTTTTTATTATTAATTGAGCCAAGATTTAAATGTTTACACTACATCTCCACTTGACTTTCGTAAAACCAATGTTGAATTTATATTGCATTTATACATAATAATTGGATCGATTTCTAATTAGGGCAGACATTAGGTTAAATTTGCTAAATGATAAATTTGTTAAATGTTAAACATTTACTTTTACATCCACCCCATACTGGGTTGTAGAGAGAGGTTTACAACTTGATATATTCGATTCCTCTTGGAGCTTGGTAGTTGTGTAGTTAAGATAGATCTAGGGTGGTTTAATTATTAATAATTAATAAAAACAAAAATTTAATTTAATTTCCGTTTTTATGTAATTTGATAGTCAAAATCTTTTAATTAATATTTTTTAATTTTGTTTTTAATGTAATTTGACCAACTCAAAATGTTTATATAACACAACATTACATTACAACATCTCTTCCATTTTGGCCTTGAGAGTGTTCAATGAAAATTTATAAAATATTTTGAATATCAAATGAGAGATGATTTTTGGGCATCTGGTATTGATAAGTCATGGTATTGTAACAAAGCCCATTCACATCTTAATAATATATATGTAAAATGGGGATGAATATCCATAGTTAAAATTTAAATATGGTTATGGGGTAGATCTGAAGTGTAAAAACATTTAACATTTTTAATCTAATGTCGACCTTATTTAAAAATCAATCTAATTATTATTATGCATAAACACAATATACATTTAAAATATAAAGAGGTTGACGAACACTCAAAAAAGGGGTATGGTAAATAAATATAAATATAAACAAACTAGAGATATCGTATAAAAAAAACATCTTTTTATATTTACTCCATAAACCTCTTATATTTACTAAAACTAAAAAAAAATGTTTTATTTAGGTGAAGCTTATGGGCCAAATACCATGGCCAAATTATTATTCATACCATGCAAAAAAAAAAACATTATTAACCCTAATATTAATATTAAATCTAATATTCATATTAATATGTTATAATATTAATATTAATAAATTTAATAACTTTGGATTAATACAATATTAAATTTGTTATATTATAATATATATTAATATGATGATATACATTAACTCTAGATATATATGAGAGGGAAGAACAACGACATAAGAGTGATAGAGGTGGAGAGATTTGGGGAGTGATAAGGGAGAGAAGGAGATGAACCGAAGGAGAGGGGAGAGGAATGAAAAGAGAGAGAGGGAGAGGAGTGAGAGAGGCAGAGAAGGGTAAGATAGAGAGAGGGAGACACATAATGGAGGGGGGAGGGAGAGAAGGAGAGAGGGAGGCAGATAGTAAGAGGATTGGAGAGCAGAGAGAGAGATGGGGGAAGAGAGAGGAAGGATGAGAGAGTGGAATTGAGAGAGAGGAGGAAAGAGGGAGGAAAGAACAAAGACATAGAGAATGAGAAGTGGAGAGAGAGAGAGGGAGTGGCAAGGGAGAGATGAAGAAAGAGAGTGTATGTTTAGGGGTGAGATAAAGAGACAAGAAAGGAGAGATGGAGAGAAGGGAGGAGAGAAGGAGAGGGAGGGATATAGTAACATGGAGAGAGAGAGAGGGTGATTAGGGAAGAGAGAGGGAGGTAGGAGAGAAAGGGAGAGGGGAAGGATGAGAGACATGACTTGAGAGAGAGGAGGAGAGAGGGAGCGATAGATAGATGGAGTTGGAGGGGGAGAGAGGGAGGGAACAAGACAAACATAGAGAGTGAGAAGTGGAGAGAGAGAGAGAGGGGGAGTGACAAGGAAAGATGGAGAGAGTGTGTGTATGTTTGGGGGTGAGGTAAAGTGACAAAGGAGGAGAGATAGAGAGAAGGAGAGAGAGGGAGAGAGAGAGAGAGAGGTGGGAGAGAAAGGAGAGAGATGATGTGAGAGAGTGGAGAGAGGGAGGGAAAGAGAGATGGAGTTGGATGGGGAGAGAGGGAAGTAAGAAGAAAGAAATAAAGAGAGAAAAGTGGGGAGAGAGAGTGGGAGTGATAAGGAAATGGAGAGAGAGGGAGAGAGGACAACAGAAGGAAGAGAGATAGAAGGAGGAGAGTGAGAGAAGGGAAGAAGAGAGAGAGAGAAGAGAGAGAGAAGAGAGAGAGAGATTGGAGAAAGAGAGTGTATGTTTTGGGGGTGATATAGAGAGACAAATGGAGATATAGAGATGGAAGGTGAAGAGAGGGAAGACGAGAGAGATGGAGAGAGGGAGGGGGGGACTGAGAGATTGATATATATGGAGTGAGAGTGTGTGTGTGTTTGGAGGGGGGGGGGGGGGGGGGGGCGGGAAATAGAGAGTAAAAGAATGAGAGATGGAGGGAGATATACATATTGATGAAGGGGAGAGAGAGGGAAGAATATTTCTTGCACTAGATGGATTGATTTCAATGTAGATGGTGATTTCTAATCCTATTTGATTGCTTGAAATAGATGTATTGATTTAGTGTATGTTTATTTTTAATGATATTTGATTTCTTGCACTAGATGCATTGATTTCAATGTAGATGATTTTTAATCCTATTTGATTGCTTGCACTAAATGCATTGATTTCAGTGTAGATGTTGATTTCTAATCCTATTTGATTGCTTGCACTAGATGCATTGATTTCAATCTAGATGTTGATTTCTAATAATATTTGATTGCTTGCACTAGATGCATTGATTTAAATGTAGATGATTTCTAATCCTATTTTATTGCTTGCACTAAATGCATTGCTTTCAGTGTAGATGGTGATTTCTAATCCTATTTGATTGCTTGCATTAGATGCATTGATTTCAATGTAAATGTCATTTTCTAATGTTATTTGATTGCTTGCATTAGATGCATTGATTTCAGTGTAGATGTTGATTTTTGATTTGATGTAATGTATGATGGTACATTAATTTTAAAGTGATTGGATTAACATTTTGCATTGATTTCATTGTAATGACAAAAACTATTGACAATGTACATCAATTTTTGTGTTAATTAAATCTATTAATATTGGAGAGAACCAGATACAAGACATGATGTTTACTACAACAAACCACATGATGTTTACTACAACAAACCAACTAAATATTTAAATGGTTTACGATATAATTGTCCTTTTCATATAATCCATATGAAAATGAAAAATGTAACAAGGGTGACAATAAGAATAGTAAACGAAAATAGTTTGAGATTAATCACAATGAAGACTATTTATAATTGACTACATTATTATTATTCACATTTTCTATCATTAAGCACTATTACATTGTCTCTTTGCATTCAAAATATTTAAATGGTTTACGATTTAATTGTCCTTTTCATATAATAAGAATAATAGATGAAAATAGAATAATAGACGAAAATAGTTTGAGATAATCACAATGAAGACTATTTATAATTGACTACATTATTATTATTCACATTTTCAATCATTAAACACTATTATATAGTCTCTTTGCATTAAATTTTTTTATTTCATCATTAAAGTTATTAACAATATTTGTCATCTCAACAAACTGAGGTAACTAACAAAATTTAAAATTAAAATAACCAGATTCCATCTTAACTCTGGATCTATCAAGGGATCAAATATTTGGAGGTGCAAACCTTTGCTCAAGTTTCACACTCAAAAAATATGTTTGCACCTGGAGAGATTTGATTTACACTGTATATTTTAATTTGATAGAGGGTTTAGATTTAATTTTAAAAATGTTATAAAATTAAATTCAAATAAAATATTTATAAAATATTTTGTTTTTGAAATGAGAGATGGTTTTTGGTATGTTGTATTGATGAACCATGGTATTAGCCCATGGTATTGTAATAAAACTTATTTACAAGTTAATAATATCTATGGTAAAGTGGGCATAAATATCTATGGTTAAAAATATCGTTATATTGTAATAACACTTTTTATTTTAGAGATTCATTTTACAAATATTTAATTAGAAGAAATATTAAAAGATTTTGGAGTAGGATTGTCGATTTTTTGCATTGAATTGTATTGTAGTTTTTTTATTTATATGGTTATTTTCATTTTTATTTTAAGCTCACATTAATTTTTTTATTTTTATTATTATTTTACTAGAAACATGACACACTTACACATCCCCTCATACTAAATTGTAGAATGTCTCTGTTGGAGCAATAATTGACTCCTCATTATTAGATGTAATCTTGATATTATGGTGTTGTAGTGATGATAAAATTTATAAACCTCATCAAAATTACTTCAACAAATTATGGATTCATTATAAAGATATTTTTCTTAGATATATTTTTGATTTTCAGAGTGTAAACTTTCACATTTAGTGTTCATTATCTTGTTAGTGTTATTTATGGAGAAATTGTGTCAAGTGACGAGTATATGACTCATCCGACTTTTTGAGTAACCACTGCGTTTAGAGATAAATGAAGCTATAACTATGTTTTTGATTAAATGTGTGAAATATTTAACAATTCCAGTGGATGCTCAACTGAGGATTAAAAACAAATGAAGCTATAATTTTAATGTTTGATTAAATGTGTGAAATTATTATACAATTAAGACTTTTGTGATCCATAATGTTTGTGAGAATAATTTCGGCAAAATCACATAAAAAATCATTTGCGGACCCGTTTCCAACCAACCAGTGTGGTTCATCGTCAAGACAAGCTGAAGATCCAATTTGAGCGATAAGTTAAATAGGGACAACAAGCCATTCCAACAGCTATTTTTTATCGAGTAATGGATACACAAGACCTCTAATGTCTAGATTTGACCAAAGCCCAGGGGAGGAATCAAGGTTGTTAAAAAACTTTTAATTATTTTAATTAAATTATTTATATTGTTAATAATATTATCCATATGAATTAATAGAATAAATATTAGGGAACAATTCAATAATATATTAATATCAACGATCTTAATCTTATCCCAAATTTTAAGTAACCGTTGTCTAATATAGATATTAATAATATTATTATTAAATAGGCATTATTAAGATTTAAATTTAAAATATCACTCTTTTAATAAAAATTTTAATAGTAATATTATTATTACTAATATTACTCTTATGATATAGTAATAATGATATAAACTAATATCATATTACTAATATGATATAGTAACAATAATATTACTATTATTTTAAAAATAATAGTAATATTATTATTAATATTAACTTCAAACTAATAATACTTAGCTAATATTACTAACTTATAATCTGAATAATTTTATTAAAATACTAATATTATTATTAGTGCTACATTTTTGTATTATTTATAATTTTAGTGCTACAAATGAATTTTTTATGTGATTTTGCCAAAATTATTCTCACAAACAAATGTGTGAAATATTTAACAATTCCGGCTCAACTCACCATTAAAAACAAATGAAGCACCAAAATTATTTAACAAATTACCAATTCACCCATTGTCATTGACCAAAATTACTCCAAACAATTACGACTTACCAATATATAGATGAATAATACCATCTTTTACCAGTATATAGATGTCAAATACTAATCATATAAGAATGATGGTATGTCACTTGCTTATCGCCTGTGACACGAATACCATTATCAATACCATCCTATAAGAATGTTGTCAAATACTACTCATATAAGAATGATCGTATGTCACTTGTTTATCGCCTGTGACACGAATACCATTATCAATACCATCCTATAAGAATGATGTCAAATACTAATCATATAAGAAGGATGGTATGTCACTTGCTTATTGCGTGTGACACGAATACCATTATCAAGTTTTAGCCGCCGACTTTGAAGGCAGAAGACAATCGAAAACGCAATCTGGCATTGCAGAGGAAGTGAGTCAGAATGTAACAAGTGTAAATTTTAATCGACAAGACCTGCATGCTGATCTTATAAAGAGCAGAGGATGATGGGGTTCTTCATTATCAAATTTGTCCAGAGCATCTACGATGGCGTTCTTTGGCTACTTGAAATGGCTTAGTATATCCTCTATTCTTTTCTGTCAGCTGGTATTGGCTGCTGCATCAATACAAGATGGGCTGATATCATGCCTGACGAGAAATGCTATTACGAATTTCACAACCATGGCGTCTTCTTCTGCAGAGTACTATTCTCTGTTGAATTTTTCTGTGCAGAACCTACGGTACACAGAATCCAGTGTGCGCAAGCCCAACGTTCTGATTGTCCGCAAAGCAGGCAACAAGTGCAGAAATCGGTGGCCTGCTGCGTACAATACGGTTGGGAGATTCGGGTCCGTAGCGGAGGGCACAGCTACGAGGGCCTCTCCTCTACTTCAGATACTCGCTTCGTCATCATCGATCTCATGAATTTGGACGCCATTAACGTCGATATGCCTTCCAAAACGGTTTGGGTAGAAGGCGGTGCCACTGTGGGGCAATTATACGATGCCATCGCAGACAAGACTTCAATCTACGGTTTTACTGCTGGAGTCTACCCGACTATGGGCACCGGCGGTCATTTCAGCGGAGGGGGATTGGGTTTGCTGTTGAGAAAGTATGGCATCGCGGCCGACAATATAATCGATGCCCTGTTCGTTGACGCCAGAGGCAATCTTCTGAACAGACAGCAGATGGGAGAAGACGTGTTCTGGGCTCTGAGGGGTGGCGGCGGTGGCAGCTGGGGCATTGTGGTTGCATGGAGGATACAGCTCGTCAGCGTCCCTCCGGTTGTGACGGTCTTCAACGTGTACAGGACGGGCAGAGAGGCAGTGACGAAGCTCGTGTACAAATGGCAGTCGATCGCGCCGACAGTGGAGGAGGATCTCTTTATCCGCGTGGTCATATCCGGTACCCAAGTAAACGGGGGCCAACGCGACGTTAAGCTGACTTTCAATGGAATGTATCTGGGGCCACTACATCAACTCTTGGAAGCAGTGAATAAGAGTTTTCCGGAAATGGGCATGGTCGCCAGCGACTGTAAAGAGACGAGCTGGATAGACTCCATATCCTACACTGCATACACAAACAGGACCGAACTGCGCAACAGATATAATTCCAACAAAAATTACTTCAAAGCAAAGTCTGATGTCGTAAAAACCCCAATTCCACCATCGGCCTTGGAAGGGGCATGGAAATTCTTTGAAGACGAGCTCAGCTCTTATGTTATTTTCGATCCTTTGGGTGGAATAATGGATCGAATACTGTCCTCTGCGATACCGTTCCCTCACCGAGCCGGGAATTTATACTTGATACAGTATCAAATCACATGGAATAATCCGAGCAACGACACACAATATATCGCTGCGATTCGAGGATTATACGAGTATTTGACTCCTTATGTTTCCAGCTCTCCCAGGGCATCTTATGTCAACTATCTGGATCTTGATTTGGGTATAGCTCCCAATGGAACGGCCACGGTTGAAGAAGCGAGGTCATGGGGAGAGAAATATTTTGTGAATAACTATGATAAACTTGTCAAGGTAAAAAGCACAATCGATCCTTACAATGTTTTCCGGAACTCTCAGAGCATTCCCGCCAGCAGGTGAGCTTCGGGACAGCTCTAACAATAAAAGAGATTCCATATATACCGTAAATGCAGAGACGGAATCTTCTCTGCCAGGCAGATGAATACCTTTTTCTGCTGTTATATTTATATCTTTCCCGTTCTGGATTTGTATTGCGATTTATATTTTTCGCGTTTTGGATTCTTTCGCTATATAAGTGTTGTCACGTCTGCCTTACGGTTCAATTCAACAACGCTTCTGTTGATTTTCTTTTATCCGTTTAAAGCAAAATTGAAAATCAAGTGAAAGTGTTTAGTACAATCCAATATAACGATTTAGAAGTTAGACTCTCGGCTTTACAGATGCGGATCAATCACATAATCATTATGTAAATACGGTCATTATGTATATACGGAAGCTCCATGAAACACATGTGCTACATACAACGCGAGATTTGATCATGGGTGGGGAGGGGGAAAGGCCGTAGTCTTTAACGCGACTTTTTGAAAGTTTTTCCGGCGATTTTTTCCGGTGAAAATCCGGCAGTAATTTATTGAAATCCAAGTTTGATAACTAGTTTCTGCACAATGAAAGCGTCCCAGGGGTTTTTCAGGGTGCTGAATCCGAATATGCAGTTAAAAAACCATTTTAACTGCAACAAATCATGATTTCATCTCAATTTCTTCCGCCGGATTCCGTCACCGGAATCTCAAAAAGTCGCATTATAGACAACTCCGGGGGAAAGTCCTCCGCAAGCAAGCAAGCAAAGGAATGAATCGGGATCCAATTGAAAGGTTATAGAAAGGCCTTCCCAAACTCCCCCTCTCCCTCGCCTCGCCTTCCCCCTCTCTAGCTGCCTGCTCACTTAAGCTGCGCGCCCACCACGTCAGCTGTGTGCTCATGCCAAAGGTTAAGGATAGAATTGGATAAAATGTTCTTACAAATTCAACTAATTTCATTAATATTTTTGTATTATTTTAATTTGAAATTTCTCAATACAAAAATTAAAAGCAAATAAAAATTTAACTTTATTCAATTTTGCAATACATAATTTTTAAAATTTTAATTTATTTTATTATAGAATGTTTTTATGTAATTTTTAAAATATAAATAATGTTTAAAGAGTTTAAACTTCTGTGATCCATATTTGATTGTGAGAATGATTTCGACAAAATCACATATAGAATCATTTGTCGATGCGTTTTGAACCAACTAGTGTGGTTCATCGTGAGGACCTCAAAAGTTTATCAAGTTCTTTGATTAATAAAGAAGATATTGAACGGGGAATTGAACATGGATATAAATATATACACATTGGAATAATCCAGTTTGGGATAAATCCTCTTGTTAGGCCAGGGTTAAATACTTCATGCCTTACTTGTGTTTTGGATTCCAGGATGAATGATTTTCATGATGCCTTGTTAGGTGGTTTCCAGAGCCCTTTAAACAATGGCCCTGTTTGGTCTTCAGTCATTCCTAGATACCAAGTTGCTTTGAATGATCCATATATCAATGATTTCCTGAACGCATACATCCAGTTCAATGGTTTTGATGTAGCCCCACAATCATTAATTGCTCAGTTACATTCTTCAGTTTGCCTGAGATTTGTGTCTACTACTATGCCACCTTTAAATCCAAAACTTAACAAAAGAGCATTGAAAGAAGGTGTGATAGTTGGACCCGGAAACACTGTTCCTCTTCAAGTGGGATTCTCGGAATGTACACTTCCAGAGGAGTGGAATAGTACATACATCCCTCTATCTCAGAAGTACCCTCAGCTGAAAGCTGTAAACGAACCTTAGTAGTTATCTCTAATAAAACATTCTGATGGATCTTCAGAATTCAAGTTTACAAGTCGTAGTTTGACTAGATCTAAGTCTACATTGGCTAGAAATAAAGCTGTACTTCCTCCAGTTTATCCAGCACAACCAAAGATAACACCTAGAAGATCTCTATCCTCTAGATTAGATGATTGCCAGTTCTGTGTATCAACTCCTCCATCTTCCTCCTCTGCCTCAAAGTTCCAAATAGAAAAATCCCCTGAACATAATGGACAGCACCAAGATTGTCAAGAATGTGTAAAACAATTGTTGCCAGATATTAAGAGTTTTACACTTCCAAGAGCTCAACGTGAAATAGTTGCCAAAATAAATGAAAGGCATTTGGAACCTGGTAGCTCTAGGAGAACATTTAAGAATGGTACATTAAAGTCAGACTTTCAGTGGATTCAAATGAGGAATTTGACAGATCCAGAACAGAGTGAATCAGAAAAAATGCAGAATTTCACAAACTATCAGATAGTTTGTATGTTACAAAATATTGATGATATAGCCAAAGATGTCCTTGAAATCAAAGAACATATTAAGAAATTACATGTTGGCTATAATGAAATATTAGGAGTACAAAATGAGCACAAGCAGTCATTGAATGATATACAGTCCAATATGGGGATAATTTCAAAATCCCTAGACCATCTGTAGAATGCTATTTTGAAATCTCATTCACCTCCTAGATATAGAGAAGTTGATTTGACTAGCTCAAAGTTTTCTACAGCCTCAAGCTCTAATCAACCACAAGATGGTATTAGAAGCTTACTTTTCAAAGGAATAGAAAATGTCAGCATCCCAGAATTTGAAAAGATCAGTAAAGGAATACTTTTAGCCACAGAAAAAACAGATTTAATGAAAGAAAGAGTAAAAGGATTTCCCTCTGTTGAAAGTCTAAGGTTACCAAAGAATTATGTTAGTCTTAAAACTTTGATAGAAAATGGCCAACCATCTACTCCTCAAATTTTGGCCATGTCAGGTGTTACTTCCAGGACACCAGGAGAACAGACCCAAGGGGAATCTAGTTCAAAGAGAGAAAGGAATGAACCATTTTTCTTCCAAAATAAAGGAAGCAAAAATCCTAATGATACATCTACACATGAAGCAGCAACAACTAGTCCATTTTCAAGATACAGAGAAAATTTGCAGTCTGTTAATATCAGATTTGATAATCCTAGTACAAAAGGATATGGTAATACTTTATTGGTAAATATTGATTGTTTACCACATGATGAAGTTATTACTACTCTTCATAATCTGCATGCATGGGCACTTCAAAGAAAAGCAGAAACAAAGGCAGACTGGTCAGACATAGTTACTCAAATTGTTTGGTCTTTCACTGGAATTTTGAAACAATGGTGGGAAAAGTTATCAGAAACAGACAAAAATCAGATAATTGAACATATTGATGATCCATTAAAAGCATTATTTGATGCCTTAGCACACGAATTTGTAGGTGTTGTTCCTGAAGATTCTGCCCATCATTCTCAACTATTTTTGTCTCAGAGGTTATGCAATATAGATCATTTGCATGATTATTACTGTGTGATGCAAAAGTTGCTATACCAAGCATCTGATCCTCATAATGTTGCATATTTACGATACTATATTGCATCCATGCCAAGAAATATTCCAGATTTGATTGATCATTATTTTCAATTAAATAAAATCCAGATTGAAAATATATCTTTTGCTGCTCTACATCAGTTGATTGTTACTATATTACAAAAGGAATGTGCTGCAGAAAAGGCAAAGAAAAATTTCAAGAAACAAATGCATTTCAGCACAAAATTATGTAACAATTTTGCAGAAACATATGACTTTGGATGTCACAGTAAGATGAAAAGAAAAGTTGCTAAGAAACATTGCTTTTGTAAGTCAGATAAATCTACTTACAAGAGAAAAGGTTATTATCCAAAGTACAATTCTAAGCGCAGAAGGATGGTATTCAGGAAAAGAGAAAAACCTTCTAAGAAAGTTACTTGCTTTATCTGTGGAAAAGAAGGACATTTTGCTAATAACTGCAAAGAGAAGAAGAACAAAAAACAGGTAAAGGTCATGGATATATTCTCCAACATCCACAATCCCCAAGATTGGGATCTCATATCCCATTCTGATGGAGAATACTTTGAAATATCCAACAGCTCAGATTCTTCAGATGATGATTTACCTGATATCAGAAGGATAAGTTTAAATTCTGACTCTTCTGACTCTGATGAAACTTTCATTGCTGATATTAAGATGTTTCATTTCAGTTCTTCAGATACATTGCAGGCACAAATAGAAAAGGTAAAAATTCAGCTGTCACAACTGGATCCCACTCAGCTGACAGTGAAAAGAAGATTGACAGAAAAACTTGAAGGCTTAGAAAAATAGTTGCCTTCAACCAGAAATAAAGATGTTTTTAAGAATGAAGAATTTATCTAGAAAGAGTTTGATTCAATGTTCCAGCCTCTGAAGATCAAAGAAGATATTTATGATTCAGGTATGGAAGAAATTAGTACTCTAAAAAAAGAGATTGGAAAAATAGAATCATCAATACAACATACCAGAAATGAAATGATTCAGTTATCTTCCAGATTGCAATATTTACTTGCTGAATATGATGATCACAATTCTAAATTGGCAAAACTATTGCTGAAAGAAGTTTCAGAGGAAGAAATGCCTATGAAATCAAAGGATGTTGATTTGGTAAATATTTTAGGCATTGATGATAGAGTGGTTATTCCTATAAAAATTAAGTTGCCAAAAATAAAGGAATACACTCTTGATGCTCAGATAGACTCAGGCGCTATGAGCAGTTGTTGTAAGTATGGAGCTATTCCTGCATATTATTGGTAGCCCACAAAGATTGCTTTTAGAGCTGTTAATAAAGAGCTAATGGAAATAAATCATATAGCTCCTGATTTTCCGATATATTTAGGTGATGTTCCTGCATATGTTACCTTGTATAGTTATGATACAGGTTCTGATGTTTTATTGGGTCAAGATTTCCTCAAAAGATTTCTCCCAGTAACATTTGCAAAAGATTCAGTTGTTCTGACTACTTGTGAAGGTCCAGTTACACTCCTAGCTAAAAGTGACTATCAAGTTAATGTTCAGCCCAATGAAGAAGATCATCTCCAAAATAGTCTGCAAGATCTTTCAAAAATCCAAAAGATAATTAAGAATGCAGATCTACATGGTCAGAAAATACTCCAAGGTATTTCTGAAAAACTTAGAAATGATTGTACAGCTAACAGGCCAGATGCATTTTGGACCAGAGAGAAATATTTCGTGGCCTTGCCTTATAAAGAAGGATATGTTTCTTGTCCTCAAAAAGCAAGTGCTAATTATATGAGTCCAAAAGAGCAAGAATTGTGCAAGCAGGAGATTGCTCAACTTTTAGAACAGAAGCTTATTGAACCATGCAAAAGTCCGTGGGCATGTCCAACATTTTATGTCAACAAGCACAGTGAGCAGAAAAGAGGGAAGAAAAGGCTTGTCATCAACTACAAAGCTTTAAATGAAGCACTCATGCCAATAAGGTATCCTCTTCCGAACAAAGAACTCTTACTTGCTAAAATATCAAATGCAAATGTATTTAGTAAGTTTGATCTTAAGAGTGGATTTTGGCAAATTGGCATTCTCCAAGAAGATAGATTTAAAACAACCTTTACAGTCCCACATGGTCAATATCAGTGGACAATTATGCCATTTGGGTTAAAAAATGCCCCATTAGAATTTCAGAAACGCATGGAAGATATTTTCGGGCAGGAAGAGTATATAACTGTATATATTGATGACCTTCTTGTGTATATTAGAGATGTAAATACTCATAAGATTCATTTAGAAAAGTTCTATAATCTGGTGTACAAGCATGGATTGGTCCTCTCAGACACAGAAGAAAAATTTCAGATTGGAAAAATCAGAATTGACTACTTAGGTTTACACATTGAGCAAGGACATATTCAGCGTCAGCCTCATGTTCTCTTGAATCTTCTCAAATTTCCAGACATCATTCCAGATATCAAGACTCTGCAAAGATTCTTAGGTTGCTTAAACTATATCAGACAATTTTATGAAAAGCAATCTGATGATACCAGGATACTACAACAAAGACTTAAAAAACAGAAGGTTGAATGGAATCAACAAATGACAGTTGCAGTGAAAAATATCAAGAATAAAATCCAGGAATTGCCAAATTTAAAACTTCCAGACACTAATCTGCCTTTTATTCTTGAAACAGATGCTTCAGATCATACTTGGGCAGCAGTCTTATTACAGAAGCATGGTAGAAAAGAATTGGTGTGCGCATATGCTTCAGGATCCTTTGATGATACTGAAACCAAATATCCCTCTTCTCACAGAGAGATTCTAGCAGTTAAGAAAGGAATCAAAAGGTTTCATTTGTTTTTAAAGAGTGTCAAATTTATTGTAAGAACAGATCTTAAGCATATGAAGGGCATATTGTCTAACAAAAGATTGCTTGAGCAAGGAAACACAAGGGTGTTGAGATGGGCACTCTGGTTGGAAGGATTTGAATTTGACATTGTTTACAAGTCTGGAGCAGAAAACTATCTAGCAGATATGCTTACCAGAGAAGGAGCTACAGATGTCAAAGAAATCAAAATGTTCAGACCTCTACATCAAGGAGAAGCATCAACAAGCACAAGTCCTAAGGAGTCCAGTCCAGTCATAGTGTGTCGTCAATGTAAATATGAGTTTTGTTGGGATTGTTTTGTTTTAAGAGTCAAGTCATTACCTATAGATGTATTACAAATTGTGTTGCAGAAATGGTTTGATTCAGAGTCATGCATGTTAGCATACAATAGTGAATTACCTTATAGAGATAGGCCTTGGAGAGTCTTTTATGCATTATCCCGTGAACCTATTCCTATCTATTTTGGCTTTGTCCAAAATACTGATTGGACCTGGCAAGATTATTTTACCATTCATCAAAGGGCTAGGATACATGGTTATGTCAGAGTCATTTTTTATGCTACATAGATAGATAGTGCTGTAAATTGGTGGAGTCCTTGGTTTCAGTTGTTTTTGTTCAAATATATGCCCAGGGTTACTTGGATGTGTGATAGTGATTTTCCAGATACAATCAGGACACTCAGTTGGGAAATTCACATTGCTGCACAACATGATTATACTGTCGAGTTTGAATTCATTCATGAAGATACAGTAGTAGTCCAGAATAACAACAATCAACATGAACCCGCTTTTAATTTGTTTGTCAGTTTTCGAGGAGAAATTTCTGTTGACCCCTAGACACCGACCTTCAAATGTTTTCTCATTTCCTTTCTCATGTGATTTACGCCGAAAAATATCTCAGTAATTTTTATTTATAAAATTAACCAAACACGCATTTTTAATATAAATAAATTTATTAATGAAAATAAAAGATTAAAAAATAAATGTTTATTAGAGAGAAAGCCTTCTGTCTAAGCTTTCCAACGCTTATCTCCATTCTCAGTTTGGCTCAAGGATGGCCAAGATAGGCTTACATGAGTGAAAACTATGAATGACACCCCTCTCTTATTCAATTCTCTAAACACCCTCTTCGCACTGTTGCTTTGGTTGATTTTTTTAATAGACCTCCAGCAGATTCTAAGGTCGAACCTCCCGGGCTCAACATAGAAACTGTTTTAGTTTTGGTTTTTATTTCAACCACTTAGTCCTCGGTGCAATGAGTTGTAAACACCATGCTATATCACAACAAACCCTCTTTTCCAAATTTTGTTTGGTGCATTGTTTATTGACAATGCATTAAACATTAATTTCTTTACATTAATACCATACCTCTTGGTGAGTTAAATTAATAAATGGTATTTGTATATTGGATAGACGCTAACTAAACATTTTTATATATATTAATCCACCAATTAATATAACCCGCAGGATATATATTACAGTTATGACATTAACAAAATCCCCACCTTCGGTGATCTCTACTAGCGGTGACCTCTCCGGCTGTCACGACAATGACCCAACGTTTGGACCCGTGGCACTGTGACTCATCACCTCGGCGGTTTCGACCTGCTCCGTGCCACCTCCGCACTTGTGGCTTCGAAGGTGCTGACGTGTATTAAATCTGCACAGAATGGACTGTCATAACTCTGCTTCGTACCATGGACCTGTTCCGATGGTGACTGCTCCATCCGCCTCAGGACTATAGCATAAGTTTTATAACATAGCTTTCTGCCATTGCATAATTGCCACCATACATTATATCCGCCATATAGTTTCATTAACATGGTTTTGATACATATAAATTTTCTGCACCAAACATTTACCATAAGTTAGATACATATAAATCCTCTCCATGGTTTGCTTTAGAAGGGTTTTTAACATATATCCTCTCCAAAGAACTTAGGTCATGAATTTTTTACATATACCATTTGCGTTAAGGTTTGTTTCATAGTTTATAACCATGAACATATATGCACCCAAATTGTAATGTATTTCCGCTCTCTTTGCACCATGGAAAGCACCATAGGTCTAATACATATTTTGCCACCAACCCTTAGGTTTAGATTTTAAAATATAGTTTTCAAAACCAATGTCAATGTACTTGAAAACCACACCCTAAACATCTGCACTTGCAAATGAAATATGAACCAAATCTTAGAAATCTCACCATCACTTGGAGATATGCACTCGAGATGAGATTTGACTTGATGCCATGTGTTGAACTACAGAAACGCCACATGGCCAGCAAGGCCCCTTCAGCGCCTAAACTTTGAAGGATGATTTCTCCTTCATTTGAATACCAAATGAGAAACCGAAAGTACTGTCGGATTCAGAACGACAGGCTCTATTGCTTGGCATTGTTTTTTAGAACAACTGAAACCTTTGGATTTGGAGAAACTGGAGAATCCTCCTGGATCATTCCTCTCCACTAGAAGCTTTTAGACCACCAAAAGTTTGGTTTTAAGCATACATAAGGTGAGGGTACAACTCCCTCACCCTTTCGATATCCATCCACCTTACTTTATTTGGATTCATGCCTTTGAGTCTCACTCAATGATACTTGACATCTCCATGCATGGAAGTGTGAACCTTCCTTTTACCTTCACCTTTCATCCTTACTTTGTTGATGTCCATACGTGATCACCAACCTGAAAGTGATGACCCTTCCCATGCTTATCATGACATATTTTGAACCTGTGAACTATTTCATTCAACTATGGAAAATAGCAAAACCCTTGTAGCTGTGCCACTGTCTTGTCTGCACCAACATGCCCTAAAACACAAGAAAAATGTGCTTCCTTGATCACATGCGTTCTTTCTCACTGTGATATGCACAAATTTCTAAGATGGTTAAATAACCTATTATGAAAATGGTAATTTACTTCTTCCACCTGTGCATCATGAGTTAGCGATTCACAAATATCTTTGAAAACAATATTTGCAGCAGATTGTTCAATATAACTTGCATGCGAAAAAGAACTATTTTTCAGAATAAATGAAACATTCAAAGTAAATCTTGACATCATATCAACTACTTTGTTTGTTGCACCTTCTTATACTTGACTACTAAGTGGACCTGTTGCGAAAAACCCATCCATTTATAATGTTGAGACTGTTGCAACTTAGTTTGAGTTTGAAGGCAGTGAAGTGGCTGATGATCTGTTTGAATCACTATTTCTTTGCCCATTAAATAATGTTTCCATTGTTTAACACTTTCCATTAATGTACATCATTTCTTATCATTAGTTTTATAGTTTGAAACTGCTTTAGAAAATGCTTCAAAATGAAAACAAATAGGTTGCTCTCTCTGAAACAAAACTGCACTCATTGCATAGTACCTACTAGCATCAATTTCTATTTCAAATGGTCATTGAAGGTTTGGTGAAGCTATTGCAATTTTCTACTTTAAAGTTTCACATGAATTTTGTTGTTTTCCTCCCCACTAAGATGAGGCTTTAAAACTTGTTAGAGCATGAAGTGGTGCTGCAATAAAAAAGAAATGAAAAACAAACTTCCTCCAATATTGATCTGCACCCACGTAACTTCTAACTTTCCAACTTGAACTAAAAGTAAGAATATCATCCACATCGAATATGAAAAACTTATTAAGAAAATAATGAAACACATCATTCATCATTCTCATCAAAGTTGTTGGAGCATCGCGTAATTCAAACAACATAATCAACCATTCATCAAGCCCTTGTCTAGTCTCATGCGCAGTTTTCCAAACATCATTCTTTGCAATAGACATATGAAGATAACCATTTCTTAAATCTAGTTTAATGACTGATATATGATTCATGCTAATATTCAGAAGAGGTGTAATATATTTCAATTGATTCTCATGTTGTATTTTGTAGAAATTCTCAGTGTAGATTAAACTGATTATGCAATGTACTAAAGCAAAATACTTAATCTACTTTTACAATCAAACTTGCGGAAGCTTAATCAATTTTTGAGCAATATCAAATAGAACACATATAACAGAGAAGAAGATTCAATCACACATGAAACATAGAAGAATACTTTGGGGAAAGCCTCAACTAGAAACCCCGCTATCTGTGTTATCATACAAGTGGAAATATCTCAGGATTACAAAAAGTTTTAGCTCACAAGCTATCTAGCTCTCAGTACAATCCCTCATTGTTGCTCATAGACAGAATAGACAACACATATGCCTTCCTTCAGTCCTCCAAGCCTCCTATTTCCTTGCACAATTTCTCTTGGGTCCTCAAGCTGCCACCTGTTTGTAATGATACCTCACACACTACTCTGACCTCTGAAATAACTGCACAATCATCAAGGAATGAATTCCATCTGCATGCAAGAGATATTCACATGGGAATATTCTAGCAACTGATAGCACACTATCCCTGCATCTAAACTCAACTGGGTCTCTGTCTGAACTGACATGCATGAGTTATTTATGGGAGAATATTTAGTTATCTGGAGAACACTAGTTGCATGCATGCATGCATTAATTGACTGAAATCACAATTAGTTCTACAAACTGTTTGGAACTAATTTAACTAGACTTAACTTAGTTGACTGAGCTAACTAATTACAACTCAAATACAACTCATCCTTATCTCCTTAATTAAGGGATAACTTCCTCAATCAAAGGGATAACTATTGCATGTCTTCACAAAGGCTTCATGTTTGATTTTCACCAATTAATTAACTCAAGATGAATTAATTAATTATTTTTTAAACAACTAGTGAGACTAAATTTGAATTTGAATTCTCAATTTTAATTCAAGGACAAATTAAAATTGGAATATATCCTGAAATGCTATCTATAGAAATGCTATTTTTAGCATTTCTTGTTGCTATTTTCAACACTCCTTCTCAACAAGAAAGGGATTATCTATCACCCTGATCCTGTCTCTGTGGAACTCGAATATACACTTTGACAATTCCTTAGTCAAAATGTCAGCATCTTTCTCCTCGGTCGAAACATACTGCAACAACATGATCCTCCTTGCCACACAGTCTCTGAGATGATGATACCGAATGTCTATGTGCTTGGACATGTCATGAAATACTAGATTCTCAGATAGTTTGATACAACTCTGGTTGTCACAATAGATCATAGTTGGATCCATCCTCTGATCAAACAAACCAACTAGAATTTTTCGCATCCAAATGGCCTCACATGCTTCCTGACTTGCAACCATGTATTCAACCTCTGCTAAGCTAGGTGCAACTGACCTCTGTTACCTGTTGTACCAATAAATTGCAGCTGAACCAAGGTTGAAAGTTCCTCCTGATGTGCTCTTCCGATCTGATGGAATCCTTGCCCAATCTGCATCTGTGAAGCCCTGTAGCTTCACTCCCTTTGACCGTCTGTACCACAATCCATACTGAGATGTGCCTCCGAGGTATCTCAAAATATGCTTTGCTGCCTTCCAAAACAGCTTGGTAGGATGAACCATAGCTTGACTCAGCTGGTTCACCGCAAAGCACAAATCTAGTCGTGTGTTCACTAAATACATCAATGAACCCACAAGTTGCCGATATATAGTAGCCTCTACTACCTCACCTGAAGTAGCATCCTCCTTCCTCTAGTTACCTGCTAGAGGAGTTTTCATGGGCTTGCAGTTCTCCATGTGGAATCTCCTGAGTATCTCATTGGCACACTTGCCTTGAGACACAAACACTTCCCCATCCTTCTTCCACTCTTCGATGCCTAGAAAGTAGTGCATGAGACCATCTCAAACTCTCTTGCAAGGTCCTCCTTGCAAGACATGATCAACTAATCATCACTTGTCAATATCAGATCATCAACATAAAGAACAATGATCAACTGCTTACCTTCCACCATGATGTGGTACAAGTTTGCATCCACTTCGCTCTTTGTGAAGCCCAACCCGGTGAAGTAGTTGTCAGTCCTGGTGTACCAAGCACGAGGTGCTTGCTTCAGCCTGTACAAATCTCTCTTGAGTCGGCACACATGCGACTCACGATCGAAGGTCTCAAATCCTTCCGGCTACTCTATGTACACCTCTTCCTCAATCTTGCCATTGAGGAATGCAGTCTTCACATCCATCTGATGGATCTTCCAACCCATCTGTGCTGATAGTGCCAACATCGATCTGATAGATGAGTACCTTGCTCTAGGAGAAAAAGTCACATCATAGTCGATCCACTCGACTTGTGAGAAACCATGAGCAACAAACCTTGCCTTATGTTTCTCCACACTACCATCAACAGCATAATTTACCTTGTAAA
Organism: Pinus tabuliformis; assembly: GCA_031772625.1. Classification (NCBI taxonomy): domain Eukaryota; kingdom Viridiplantae; phylum Streptophyta; class Pinopsida; order Pinales; family Pinaceae; genus Pinus; species Pinus tabuliformis. The sequence continues at coordinate 398,426,292 of CM062809.1, read as the reverse complement.
GCCAATGGGAACTCACAACTGACTTGTTCTCCTGTCTTGGAACAACATCCCAAACACTGTTCCGAACTATGGAGTCATACTCCTCCACCATAACATCAACCCAAACTAGTTGCTGCACTGCTTCCTCAAAGGAAGATGGTTCGGTCTCTACACATTCCCCAACAAGGGCCATGTAACTAGTGTACCGCTCAGGTGAAATCCTCTGTCTACGCTAAGAATATGGCTCTCCCACATTCTCTCTCACATCCATCAACAATCTGTCAGCCTCCCTTGTATGTTTCCGACCCTCTGTGGAAGACTCTGCATGAGTGCATGTCTCCACTCCTGGAACCTTTGCATGTGGCTGATCCGCATCATTCTAAGGATCCTCCTCCTTATGAACCAAAAGTTCCTCCTCTGCATGCATCTTGAGCTCCCTCTCAAGGGAAACCTACATGGCATTCAACTCATCGAACTTAAGATCTTTGCGAACCATTGTCCTCTGATTGGTAGGTAAATACACTCGATAGTTGTGGGGAGTATCAGTGTACCCCACAAGTATCCCCAACTTTGTTGTCAGCTCTAGCTTCTTTCGAGCATCCTTAGTCACATGGCAATAAACCGATGAGCCAAAATCCTGAAGTGACTCACATCTGGTCTCTTCCCGGAGAAAGCTTCCTTTGGTGTCTTCATCCCAATTATGTGATGCAGGCTTCTATTCTGCAAGTAAACTGTTGTGTTGCATGCCTCAGCCCACAAATGAAGCGGTAGGCCTTGGTCATGCAACATTGCCTGAGCTGCTCCCATAATCATTCTGTTCTTCCTTTCAGCCACCCCATTCTGCTGTGGGTTATGGGGTTCCGTCAACTCCTGTTTAATTCGTTCTGCAACACAGAAGTCCTAAACTCTTGAGAGACATACTCTCCATAATTGTTGCTTCGCAAGGCCCTAATCTTCTTTCCTGATTCTTTCTCAACCAAGGCTTTGAACTCACAAAACCTTGAGAAGGTTTGATCCTTCTTCTGCATGAAATAGATGCAACATCTACGAGAAAAATCATCAATGAAAATAACATAGTACCTTTGATTAGTAGTGGAGGCTGTCGAGAATGGTCCACACACATCTGTGTGAACTCGCTCCAAGATTGCTTCAACTAGACTGTCTCGATCCTAAAAAGAAGATTTCACATACTTACCCAAGGTACAACCTTTGCATGTGTCCACTTGCTCAAGTTTACCTTTGGGAAGTCCGATAGAAATCTGCTGCATTATCTTCAAGGCCCCATGGTGCAAGTGGCCCAACCTTCTATGCCATAGCTCGCCAATATCTTGGCTTTGCACCAATTCTGCTTTAGAACTCAATGTAGCACAGTCATCTACCTCTAGCTTGTAGAGATTCTTCACTCGAATCCCAATCCTCTTGGTCTGACCCATGGCTATGTGTCTCAGGAATGCCTTTCCTTTACTGAAGACTACATCATAGCCTTTGTCTTCCAACATCGCGACCAATACCAAGTTTTTTTTCAGTCCAGGCACATACTCTACATCAGGTAGGGTGAGAGGAGCTCCATGCTCCCTCTAAAATACAATCGTACCTTCACCTGAAACGTGGTACTTTCCATCATCGCCCATCTCTATGCGCATCTGGAGGTCCTTCTCCTCCAAGGTATTGAATAAACTCTTATCATTGGTCATGTGGAATGAGGCTCCATTGTGCAGGTACCGAACACAACCCACCATCGATGAAACCACGCATGCGATGAGGGTAAAATCCAATTCGAACTGTGAGGCCAGTTCCTCACCATTTGATCCTTTCGAGGATCCCTTCTTGGATTTCTTCAATGGACAATTTGTTGCATAATGGCCCATCTCATGACAATTAAAGCATCGCACTTTAGATTTTTCAGTCTTCTTCCCTCCATGGGAAGAACTCAATTTGGAATGGGAAGCCTTCCCTTTCCCTTTCCACACCTTACTTGCTAAGGCTAGATTTTCTTCATCATCATGCTTTGATGAAGAACCATCTCTGGTGCTTCTCCTGATCTCCTCCTGCATCAGATCTGACCACATTCATTCCCAATCTGGCAGTTTCTCTCTTCCATTCACTGAGTCTTGGTAGCTATGCCAGCTCTTAGGAAGATCGAGGAGAGCAAGAATCACCATATCATCATCAACTATCATGATTCCTACACTTCCAAGCTCATTTCTACAGTTGGTGAGCTTGTTCAGATATGTAGAGATCGTTTCACCCTTTTCACACTTGATTTTCTGAAGCTTGTCCTTCAGCACCAGCTTCCTTTGGTTGCTGGTGTTCTGATATAGATCCTTCAATGTCTTCCACATTGAAAATTGTGTCTCCTTCCCATGGAGACTTGAGACAATATGGTCTCGAACTCCTTCCAGAAGAATTCTCCTTGCTCTCGCCACACATTTCTTCCATTCTGCCAATTCTTGGGCATTAGCTGCTGCTGTCTTGGGGACTTCTTGATCAATGAAGTCCTTCAAACTTTTGTCCTCTAATACCACTTCCATGCGATCCTTCCAGGCTATGTAATTTGAGTTGCCATCCAGAGCATACTTGAGTCTCAAGCCATTGAATGCCATTGGTGAACTTTGAGATGTGATAAGAAATCGATTTTATACCTACAATCAAGAACTTCAAACTTCAAACTTCTCCCTTCTTTGTATATTGTTCTCCGCTTTGATCACCTTTGTCCCGATACCATGTAGAAATTCTCACTGTAGATTAAACTGATTATGCAATGCACTAAAGAAAAATACTTAATCTACTTCTACAATCAAATTTGCGGAAGCTTCATTGATTTTTGAGCAAGATCAAATAGAACACATATAACAAAGAAGAAGATTCAATCACACGAAACACAAAATAATACTCTGGGGAAAGCCTCAGCTAAAAACCCCACTATCTGTATTATCATACAAGTGGAAATCTCTCAGGATTACACAAAGTTTTAGCTCACAAGCTATCCAACTCTTAGTACAATCCCTCACTGCTGCTCATTGATAGAATAGACAACACATATGCTTTCCTTCAGTCCTCCAAGCCTCCTATTTCCTTGCACAGTTTCTCCTGGGTCCTCAAGCTACCACCTGTGTGTAATGATACCTCACACACTGCTCTGACCTCTAAAATAACTGCGCAATCCTCAAGGAATGAATTCCTTTTGCATGCAAGAGATATTCACATGGGAATATTCTAGCAACTGATAGTACACTGTCCCTGCATCTAATCTCAACTGGGTCTCTGTCTGAACTGACATGCATGAGTTATTTATGAGGGAATATTCAGTTATCTGGAGAACACTAGTTTCATGCATGCATGCATTAACTGATTGAACTCACAGTTAGTTCCACAAATTGTTTGGAACTAATTTAACTGGACTTAACTTTGTTAATTGAGCTAACTAATTACAACTCAAATACAACTCATCCTTATCTCCGTAATTAAGGGATAACTTCCTCAATCAAAGGGATAATTGTTGCATGTCTTCACAAAGACTTCATGTTTGATTTTCACCAACTAATTAACTCAAGATGAATTAATTAATTATTTTTCAAACAACTAGTGAGACTAAATTCAAATTTTAGTTCTCAATTTTAATTCAAGGACAAATTAAAATTGGAATATACCCTGAAATGCTATCTATAGCAATGCTATTTTTCGCATTTCTTGTTGCTATTTTCAACATATTTCTCATTTTGGAGGGATATTTTTTAGTTCTCTAAACAATTCTTCATAAGAATCTACCATTTCAACCAATTTTTCCTTAAACTGAGAATCACACCCTTGAAAAGCATTATACTTGTCTTGATGTTGTTTTTTAACAATCATGAGAAAATACCTTTTACTTGAATTTATTAACCTTTTCAAATGACTCGCATTGATTGAATCCAAGTTTGTCTTACTTTTGTTTGCCCTAACAATGTATTCAATTCCTTATTTAAAAATATGATACTTATTCTCCCTTCTATGAAAAATAGTGTGTCTATCATAAAGATATAGACTACCGAACAAAAGTCCACATATATCCAAACGAATCACATCTAGCTCAACTTCGTCAACAAAATTAGTTGTAATTTCAAACCTTAAACAACACTATTTTGTGACATGCATCTGAGTGTTTTCTTTCAACCATCCTAAAGGGTATGGTTTTGGATGATTTTTAGCTTCCAATTCCAATTTCCTTACTATTTCCTCAGATATTAAGTTTTCTTGTGACCCATTGTCAAATAATGTGTCTATATTAGTGTGCTTGGAAATGATCCTTATGTGAAAAAGTTCAACCCTCTTCTTTTCATCAGTCACATTATTAGTTTTTGAAGACGATGCAGAGTAAGTAGAACTAGAACTAGCTTCAGAAAGTATACATGTTAAACTCATTGCGGTAGTCTTATGTTCGTCACTAGAGTCAGATCCCAAATCTTGTTGGACTGTAGCATTCACTTTCATTTCACCCTTCTCTTTAAGGAACTTCTTTGGCTTAAGTTTTGGATGAAGCTTCCAACATTTGGACTCATCATGTCTAGCCCCCTGACAGTGAGTACATATAGGTCTTTACCCTTCTTTCTTTGTTGTCGCTGATTTCTTTCCTTTCAACTTACCCTTTCCTTTGCCTTCTTTGGAGTCTTGGTATTCTGACTGATTGAATGGTTTCCACTGAAAATGTCTGCCACCTGATTCAATATGAATATCTTGCACACATACTTCATCAAATTCAGTTGGATTAAACATGTATAAATTCCCACCTGTAGATCAAATGGTAATGAAATATACTAAAGCAAAACACGTGATCTACTTCTACAAACAATTTAGCGGAAGCTTAATCGAACATGAGCAACATCAATAAGAACACATATAACTGACATGGAGAAATCAATCACACATAACACAGAAGATATAACCAGGGGAAATCCTCAGCCTAAAACCCCAACTCTATATTATCATACAAGTGGAAATATAGCCAGTATTACAAAGAGAATCGGCTCAAAAGCTATCCTGCTCTCTCTGCAATACCTTTGCTGCTCATAGATAGTCAAAGGCCTCTCTCAAACCTCCTGATCTTCCCTCCAAGCCTCCTATTTCTTTGCGCAATTTTGATTGGGGTCTAGTGAAACCACTTGTGTGAATTGTCCTCTTCACACACTCACTAACCTTTGATCCAACTATGCAGTCCTAAAGGAGATAAATCCACAAAATGGATGAGCTTCCTTTATAGGAAAAATATTCATCCAACTGATAGTACATTGTCTCTTCTCTGATCTCAATTGGGTCTCTCTCTGAACTGACATGCATGAGTTATTCATGAGAGAATCTTCAGTTATCTGAAGTGCATCAGTTATATGCAAGCATGCATTAACTAATTGAACTTACTTAATTTAAAAAAACTGTTTAAATCAATTATAACTGGACTTGATTGAGTTAACTGAGCCAACTAATTACAACTCAATATAGAACTCATCCTTGTCTCTTTAACTGATGGATAAATTCCTCAATTAATGGATAAACTATTGCATGTCCTCACATAGACTTCATGTTTGATTTTCCAGAATTAATTAACTCATGGTGAATTAATTAATTTATTTTCAAACAACTATTAAGTTCAAATTCGAATTTTACTTCCGATTTTAGTTTAGGGACTGACTAAAATATGAATCCATCCTGAATTGCTAAAAATAGAATTCTATTTTTAGCACTTCCATTTTTCATTTCTTGTTTCTCAATCCAGCACTGGTACCCAAACTGCTATTTTTAGCAGTGCTATTTTTAGCACTTCTATTTTTAGCATTTCTTGTTGCCATTTTCAACACTCCCTCTCAACAAGAAAGGCTTCAACTCGAACCCAATCCTGTAACTCTATAATGTTTTGCATGCAACACTTCTACCAAGTGTGGTTGCTCCAGCGACTCTCAGAACAAAAAAAAAAAACTCCCCACTGACCTCTCTGTTGGGCTAGAAACATACTCTGATGATGAAGCTCTACCTGTTGTTGACAAATGCTCCCTCTCTGACCTCTGAGCTGTTGCAACACTCCATGCATATCGCACTGTTGCGCACCTCTCTGTGCCATCTTGCACTGGTACAACACTACTGTGCCTCTCGCATCATTGCAGCCTACTAGCTCTACACAGTCCTAGGACTCCTGCACTGTAGCTCTACCTGCCACTCCATCCGCATCTGTCTCTACCCACTCAGCCAGTCCTACTACTCCCCATCGGGGATCTTGTAGCAAATTCAAATAAAAGAGGTTGGGTACCTCAAGGATCTTGCCCCTATTCCAGCCTTCTTAGGATGATCACTCCACATTGCCCCACCTCTTACCTGGAGGTATGGATGCATGTGATCCCTCTGCCCACCTAGCTCGAAATTTCCCCTTATTGGAGGTCTCTGCATGAGTAGATGTCTCTAGTCAATCTCCTCAATTTCTCTAATTGTGGCTGATCCACAACCTCCTGAAACTGCTTCACCAATCGTGGCTCCTCCACAATCGTCTGAGACTTCTTCTGGCGCTGCATGTTGAGAGGTAATGTACTCTCCCTCTCAACCACCAAGTCTCCATTAGTTTCCTTGCTCCTCAAGGCTTTGCATGCATCTTGAACCTCAAGAGCATACAGGTTCTTGACCTGTGAACCGATCTGCTTCACTTGTCTACTGATGATGTGTCTAAGGAAAACCTTTCCCTTACTGAAGACTACATCATAGCCTCTGTCTTCCAGCATCGCGATCGACACCAAGTTTCTCTTCAGTACTGGTACATACTTAACATCGGTCAAGGTGAGGCAAGCTCCATGCTTCCTTTGAAAAATAACCATGCCTACACCCGAGACACTATACTTTTCATCATTACCCATCGCTTTGAGTATCTGGAGAGAAGCTCCACTGTCAAGAAACCAACCACTTCCCACCATGGATGAAACCATGCATGTGAATAGTGTGAAATCCAACTCTAATTGTGAGGCCAGTGCCTCGCCTTCTGATCCTTCCATGGATCCCTTCTTGGATTTCCTCAGTGGACAATTTGTAGCAAAATGTCCCACCTCATGACAATGAAAGCATCGCACTTTCGATTTGTCAAACTTCTTCCCACCATGGGAAGAACTGGATTCAGAATGAGAAACCTTCTCCTTCCCCTTCTTCGCCTTACTCGCTAAGGCACAGTTTTCTTCATCCTCCATGGATGAAGAACCATCTCTGGTGCTTCTTCTTATCTCCTCCTGCATCAAATCCGACCAAAGTCATTCCCAATTTGGCAGTTTCTCTCTTCCATTAACTGAGTCCTGGTAGCTATGCCAGCTCTTAGGAAGACTGAGGAGTGTAAGACTCACCATGTCATCATCAGTTGTTGTGATCCCTACACTTCCAAGCTCATTCTTGCATGTGGTGAGCTTGTTCAAATATGTAGAGATTATGTCGCCCTTTTCACACTTGATCTTTCAAAGATTGTCTTTCAGTGCCAGTTTCCTCTGATCACTGCTATTCTGATATAGATCTTTCAATGTTTTCCACATTGAAAACGATGTCTCCTTTCCATGGAGACTCGAGACTATGTGATCTCAAACTCCCTCCAAAAGGATTCTCCTTGCTCTAGCCACGCATTTCGTCCATTCAGCCAATTCAGCAGCACCAGTTGGCTTGAGGACTTCTTGATCAATGAAGTCCTTTAGACCGTTATCCTCTAGTACTACTTCCATGTGATCCTTCCAGGCTATATAATTCGAACTGCCATTAAGGGCATATTCGAGTCTCAAACCATAGAATGCCATAGGTGAAATAGAGATGTGATAAGAACTCGATTTCTATATTCAGGAATCACAAACTTCGACTTCTCCCTTCTTGTATATTTTTCTTCCTTGATCACCTGTGCTTCGATACTATGTAGAAATTCCCACCTATAGATCACTTGGTAATGCAATATACTAAAGCAAAACACTTGATCTACTTCTACAAACAATTTAGCAGAAGCTTAATCGAACATGAGCAACATTAATAAGAACACATATAACTGATATGGAGAAATCAATCACACATAACACAGAAGTTATAACCAGGGGAAAGCCTCAGTTTAAAACTACAACTCTGTATTATCATACAAGTGGAAATATAGCCAACATTACAAAAAGAATCAACTCAAAAGTTATTCTACTCTCTCTGCAATACCTCTGCTGCTCATATATAGTCAAAGGCCTCTCTCAGAACTCCTGATCTGCCCTCCAAGCCTCCTATTTATTTGCGCAATTTTGATTGGGGTCCAGTGCAGCCACTTGTGTGAATTGGCCTCTTCACACACTCACTAACCTCTAATCCAACTACGCAGTCCTGAAGGAGATAAATCCTCATCATGTATGAGCTTCTTTTATAGGAAAAATATTCATCCAACTGATAGTACACTGTCCCTTATTTGATCTCAATTGTCTGAACTGACATGCATGAGTTATTCATGAGAGAATCTTCAGTTATCTGAAGTGCAACAGTTATATGCAAGCATGCATTAACTAACTGAACTTACTTAATTTAAACAAATTGTTTAAATCTATTATAACTGGACTTGACTCAGTTAACTGAGCCAACTAATTACTACTCAATAGAGAACTCATCCTTATCTCTTTAATTGATGGATAAATTCCTCAATTAATGGATAAATTGTTGCATGTCCTCACATCGACTTCATGTTTGATTTTCCACAACTAATTAACTCATGGTGAATTAATTAATTTATTTTCAAACAATTGTTAAGTTCAAATTCGAATTTTACTTCCTATTTTAGTTTAGGGACTGACTAAAATAGGAATCCATCCTGAACTGCTAAAAATAGAATGCTATTTTTAGCACTTCCATTTTTCATTCCCTGTTGCTTAGTCTAGCATTGGTACCCAAACTGCTATTTTTAGCATTTCTTGTTGCCATTTTCAACAAAACATAAGCAATGCATGTTGCGAATAAGACTGCAAACTTCCAATATACTTTAACAAAGTTTCTCGTGTGTTTAATGGAACATCAATTGCTAATGCCTTTATCCTGAATTCTTGAGTAAACTCTTGCACACTCTATCCTTTACCCAACCTCAAATGTTGCCAATCTATTACAGCCCGTTGCATATATCCTAAAGGATATAACTTATTTATAAGAGCTTTAATAAACTTAGACCATGAAGGGATGATTTTACCTTTGACTGTGTTTTACTTTCCCACCAAATCAAAGTTGTTCCCCCCATTCTAAGTGTAGCTAACTGAATTTTTGTAGAATCATCAACAAAATTCTGAATTCTACAATAAAATTCAAGTTGTTTAATCTAGTTATCTAAATTTTCAGGATTCAATTCACCATCATATATGGGCAGTTCAAATTTAACATCAAGCTTCAAAAAATGAAATTTCTTATGTTTCTTATTTGATTCAGAATCTGAACTTGAATCATCATCATCAGAAGAAGAAAAGATGGAGAAGAAGGATGTTCATTACCATCAGTTTTCTTCTCGTCCTTTTTCGCACCTTTATAAGACGAAGATGGAGAAGGAGGAGATTCGTCACTATCAACTCTCTCCTTACCCTTTTTCTCCTTCTTACTTTTTGAAAATGACATTGCATCTCTAGCCTTCTTGTCTTCATAAAGTTATACAATCATCCGTTGCATATTAAAGAACATCTGTTGAAACTGCTCATCTAACTTGGGCTCAAGAGCTTCTCCTTTGTCTTCACCCACCATCTTTCGAATGAATTTCCTCTTTCCCATCTCTTGATTGGCCTCTTCAAGTTTCCCTTCTCCACGCCGCGACCTAGATCTAGTCAACAATCACATTGGCAAATATACTGCTTAAACAAAATCAACTTGGCTCTATTACCAAAATATGATATGAAATCTTACAGGATTGATTATTAACGCAACTTAACCAAAAATTAACTAAGGTTTCTTATGTGTGAATGAAAGAGGAAAATTGATTATGTTGTGTTTAAATCTTGCACCATTCAGCACAAGTGCAGTAGGAGGCAAGGAAAGCTCCCTAGAGATAGCCTATGGGTTGATTATAGACGAGTGCATAAGACATCTTAAATATAGGAGTTCTTATAAGGTTATATGTGAGGGGGTTGCAGCACTCCAATTGTCACGTAAAAGGTAATAGGAGGGGCTTGGTTCAATTAGATTTCAAAGAGGTAGATTCAAGCCAACTCATGGATCCAAATGTTGGGGGTATATGGGGAAATCTCAAAGAGAAATGGTTTTTTCTTCTGGTGGCCAACACATGGAAATGAGACACCTTAAAACTAAATGGGTTAATGGTTCCCCTTCCAATTTGTTTCGTAGCACTAGGGTTGAGACAAGGATGTCCCATTTCTCCTTTACTTGTTTTGCTAATTGTTGAAGGGTTGAGTATGATGATCAATCAAGCAAAAGGTGTCCAAATTTTAAAAGGGGTCAAAGTGACTAGATATGTGTTTATAACACATCTCCTCTTTGTTGATGATATTTTAATATTTAATAACGGTCCTTGTTGAATGAAAATGTTATGCCAGAATTATCTCTCTCTTTTGTCAAGCATCAGGTATAAAGGTTAACCTACAAAAATCCATTTTTTTCTATAACAAAGTCTTTCAAAGGGCCTAAAATATCTAGGTTTTTTCTTGAAACTGAAATGTTGTTTAAAGGAGGATTGGATTGGGCTCCTGAAAACAATTGATTATAGAATTTCTAACTGGTGCTTTAGGTGTCTCTCCCTAGGGGGTAGGATGATCGTGTTCAAGTCTATCCTAGAAAGTATCCCAGTCTACTAGATGTCACCTTCAAAAATTCCTAAATATATCATTAATAAATTAAGGGATAAAATGTTTAGTTTTTTGTGGACTGAAAAAAAGGAAAAATAAGGAATCCATCTGTTCAGGTGGGAGTCTCTATCTCTACCAAATTCCTTATGGGGCTGGGGATTTAAGAATTTGTCTCTGTTTGGGTTAAGAGTTCGTGGAGAGATATTACGGTTTTTGGCCTATGGCAACAAATTATAAAGGAAACATATTTAAAGAATAAATTTATCACATCCTCGCTTAGACAATCCTATTCTACATCCTCCAAGAATGGTTCAATCATTTGGAAAGGCCTCATGGATTCCTTATCGGGCATATCCTCTTGGATTTCTTAGAATATCGGAAATGGGTATCAAATTTTAATTGGTTAGGATCCATTTGTTGGTGGTGCATATTATTATCTCCTATCCAATGATCTAATCTATTTACTTAATCATAAATGAATATATAGGGTGAGTCACATAAAAAACCATGAACATAATGGCCATTCAAAATGGTATTGGTTGAATGCTGGCAACCTTGGACTCATTAGAAATCTAGCATTGGAATGGAAAAATTATATCAGAGGTCTTTATCTAAATGGTATTTTCCTAACCAAGGGAGAGGACTCCCTTTTTTGGATTTGGAATACTTCTAATGGGAAAGTTATTGCTAGAGAAGCATATGATGCTTTAGTTTCCTGTCCATCGGAATATAACATTTGGTGGCGTAAAAATTTATGGAACTAGAATCTGCTGAGAAAGATAAAATATTTTGGTTGTCTCTTGTTGGAGAATGGATACTCACTTGAGAGAATCTATTGAAAAGAGGCATTAATGGTCCTAATATATGTTTTCTATGCAAATCTGATGCAAAAATCATTGACCACCTCTTTCTACATTGCTGAGTCTCAAAGGATATCAGGCAAAACTCTCTTCAAATTCTTGGACTACATGTTTATGCACAAATCAATTCCTTTCAAAACTATCTACATTATTGGGTTTCTTGTGTGGGGATTCATAAGACACTACCCATATTCATAGCTTTGGGATTGTGGATAATGAGGAACAAATGTATTTTCGAAAATATTAATACAAACTTGGAGGTGGTAGTGCCCAAAATTATAAGTATCCTCAAGGAGTTTCTTAGACCGAGGCCACCCTCTCGTGCCTGACAATTTAGTTTTCCCTTACCCTAACTGAAGTGTCCAATAGGATTTTTTGATGGTGCATCTCAAGGAGGTGTGTGTGGTGGAGGTGTCCACATAAGACTTTCGAGTAGTAAATTCTATAATATATAGATTAACCTTGAACAGGGCACAAATACCAAAGCTAAGCTAATTGCATGTTGGACCCTACTTGCTTTTGCTATAAACAAAAATATATTCCATTTACAGGTATATGGGGACTCAATGTGTATTATACAATGGTTGACTGGGAGGTGTTCTCTACAGGTACTCAATTTATGTTATTGGCGGGATAGGATATTGGCCATAAATGAAAGTTTCCACTCACTTTCCTTCCAACATGTCTACATGAATTGGAATACAAGAGCAAACTCTTTATCTGAAAGATCCTTCACATCGACTTCTGGTACTATCTTCTTTAAAGAACGACAATCCTCAAATTTGATTGAAAGATTCAGTTTTCCTCTTCACAGATTATCATAATATGTCATAGCTCTTTTGGAGATAGGTCTTTATCACTTTTTAGTTATCTTGGTCAATGTTTTGATTGGTTTTTGTTCACTGTATCTGAGAGATTGGTTATTATCATATCAAAAAACTATTTTTTGTCAAGTCACAACAATTTGTTGGATATTCCATGTTATTCTCGATATTACTATAATGTTGTTTAGTTTGGACAATCTATTTTATTATTGTTTTTGCCACTACATGATTGACAGATACTACAAAATATTTTTTGCTTTTTTATAGAGCCATGAGTGATGCTCTTGACTATTGCTTGTGATGTAAATGTTATGTACCATTTGATTTCATTTTGGAATAGCAAGCTTATTGAAAAAAAAATTATTAACTACAAAAAATTTATTAATTTAATTTTAAATATTAGTTTTAGGAATTTTCACCAATTGAGACTTTCATGAATTTGAATGTGCAATTTATTTTGGAATAGTTTAACTTATAGACGAGATTGTCTTTTAACTTATAGTTTAATTTTTTATTGTTTAAAATACATTTTTGAATACATAAATAAATTCGACACCTTGAAAATCCACCGACCATTTCAAATCTACAAATTAAACAACTTAAACTCAAGTTTCTACAAATTTACGATGAATTTTGATTAAAACTAACCCAAAAAAATTATAGAAAAAATTCATTTATTCTGCGATCCAAAGCATATTAATTATTTTTTAAAATTTAAATTATATTTTTATATTTGTTAATACAGATTTAACTGAGGTTTAAAAAATGACTTTCTGTAAATCTATAATTATTAGAACGTGAAATAATCAAACCACTTATCTGTAATCAAATTTTTATTTGACGGTAATGTTCACATCAAAATCCGGGCCGGCTCATCTTGGTTTAAAAAAGTGAAAATAGAACTTTTCCCTCTTTCAACTTGAAGTCAATCATGACATATACAAAAACGTCATCCAGATCTGACCGTTGTTTCATTTGACCCGGACTCATGCTGGCAGGCATTTATCACATGGTAATGGATAGTATTTATTTATTCGTCATATTCCTCGCTTTGCTGTCTCAGATAGGAAAGGGCAGCTCGGGGCGGTCCACCATGACGATGGGTCACCCATTCAAAACGATGGATCTACATTGGTTTTTATATACACATACCATATCTAGGATGGATGCATCTCTCTCTCTTCACATCTCTCTCTCCACCTTTCTCTCTTTAGGTATTTCTTTTTCCCTCCTTTCTCCCCCTCCAACTCTAAATCTCTCTCCCTCCATGGCCCCTCTCTCTCAATTCCTCTCTTTTCTCATTCCTCTCTCCCCCTTTCTCTCCCACCTCCCCCTCTCTCTCCTCCCCATCACTCTCTCTCTCTCTGCCCTCCCTCCCTATCTTCTTCTCTCTCCCCTTCTCTGCCCCCTCCATCTCCGTGTCTCCCCCTCTCTCTTTCTATTCTCTACTTCTCTCGCATTTCCTTCTCCCTCTCTTCCCTACTGTCCTCTCTCGCTCATTGTCTCTCCATCTCTCCCTCTCTCTCCACTTCTATCTCTTTATGTCTTTGTTCTTCCCTCTCTACCCCCCTCCAACTCCATCTATCTTTCCTTCTCTCTCTCGAGTCCTCTCTCTCTTCCTTCTTCTGCCTCCCTTTCTCCCCCACCTCTCTCTATCTCCCACCTCCCCTCCTTCTCTCTAACTTCCAACTTTGTCACTATCTCCCTCCCTCTCTCCTCTCTCTCTCCCTCCATCTCTCTCTCTACCTCTATCTCTTTATGTCTTGATTCTTCTCTCTCTTTCTCTCCCCCTCCAACTCTATCTCTCTCCCCTCTTCCTCCCCTCCTCTCTCTCCCTCTCTCCCCTTTCCCATCACTCCATCTCTCTCTCCTCCCTCCCCTCCATTCCTCTCTCTTACACCTCTCTCTCCTCCCCATCTATCTCTCTCTCTCTCTCTCTCGCTTATTTTCCCTCTCTTTCCCCCTCCATCCATATCATGGAGAATGTTCACTCTATGTAATCAATGCTATATGTAATGTCTAAAATATTTTACAATTTTTTTTTTGATGCTTGGATTGATGTGTGCTAGTTATATAATAAATATTTGTTTTATAAGCTTGACATGACTACATCTTCATCATATCTAATATATCACCCACAAGAATTGAACCAGTGACTTCACATTAAGGAGCGTTGTTCTTAATTTTTTTTTCCCCTATTCTTAATTTATTTTTTATTGTGAAATGAGTTATGGTTTTTAGGCATGTGGTATTAATAAGCCATGGTATTGTAACAAAATCACTTTACAAGTTAATAATATCCATGGTAAAGTGGGGTGGTTACTAATTTTTTATGTGCTTATTAATTAAATTTAAATATGGTTATAGAATCATTATTAGTCCGTACCAATGAGGACTTTAACAATCTAGTTGTCTCTTGATCACGATTAGTTTAGCATTGACCAATGCAAATTATAAAGTTTAACTTTGAAAAATAAATATCTATTTTTCAATATTATTAAAAAAAATGTAAACATTTTATTGGACCAAGACACTAACAATATATTTGTGTGTTGATCATTATTACTTTGGCATTAACCAATGCAGATTTGTTCAACTTTGAAAAATAAATACCTATTTTTCAATATTATTAAGAAAAATCATTTTCAAACATTTTATTGGACCATAATTGAAAGTTTTATTGCATCCTTTGCACAATATAATGTCATGTGGATAACTACGTTACATATTTTATGCCATAATTTATTGATATGTTTACAATATTCATGCATGATTTTTAAATATTTGTGTAGTGATTTTTTATTCTTTAAGCCTTGTAGGAAACTCATTCAATAATAAAATACTTAAAATAACTTGAGTAAATAACATATCTACCATCAATTACTTCCCATCATAATTTAACCAAATCTTTGCATAAAAAATGGATAGGAATAAGATGTAAAAAAATATACTTACATGAGTCACATTCCACCTTTATGTATGTTTTCTTCAGCACTTATGTAGGAGTAAAATTGTAAACAATAGACTTAATAGTGGTTACTACCTACCACAGATTTATGCAAGTTCTTCTACTTTAGCCAATGATTTACTTCCACTTCACATTTCAATTTATTAGTCAGTGGCAAAGGGAGACTATATGATGATTTGTCTATCGACCATTATTAATTTAGCATTAACCTTTCTAACTTGAGTTGGAAGGGCTAAGTTGTACTGCAAAACAAAATTACAATATAATAAATTGAATTTTATTACTTTTAACTTTTTATTATTAATTGAGCCAAGATTTAAATATTTACACTACATCTCCACTTGGCTAAACCAATGTTGAATTTATATTGCGTTTATACATAATAATTGGATCGATTTCTAATTAGGGCAGAGATTAGGTTAAATTCGTTAAATGATAAATTTGTTAAATGTTAAACATTTACCTTTACATCCACCCCATACTGGATTGTAGAGAGAGGTTTACAACTTGATATATTTGATTCCCCTTGGAGCTTGGTAGTTGTGCAGTTAAGATAGATATAGGGTGGTTTAATTATTAATAATTAATAAAAACAAAATTTTAATTTAATTTCCATTTTTTTTGTAATTTGATAGTCAAAATCTTTTAATTAATATTTTTTTAATTTTGTTTTTAATGTAATTTTACCAACTCAAAATGTTTATATAACACAACATTACATTACAACATCTCTTCCATCTTGGCCTTGAGAGTGTTCAATGAAATTTATAAAATATTTTGAATATCAAATGAGAGATGATTTTTGGGCATCTGGTATTGATAAGTCATGGTATTGTAACAAAGCCCTTTCACATCTTAATAATATATATGGTAAAATGGCGATGAATATCCATAGTTAAAATCTAAATATGGTTATGGGGTAGATCTCAAGTGTAAAAAAATTTAACATTTTTAATCTAATTTTGACCTTATTTAAAAATCAATCTAATTATTATTATGCATAAACACAATATACATTTAAAATATAAAGAGGTTGACAAACACTCAAAAAAGAGGTATGGTAAATAAATATAAATATAAACAAACTAGAGATATCATATAAAATAAAACCTCTTTTTATATTTACTCCATAAACCTCTTTATGTTTACTAAAACTAAAAAAAATGTTTTATTTAAGTGAAGCTTATGGGCCAAATCATTATTAATACCATCTTTAACATATTTATAAAAGAGGCATGGTAAATAAATAAATATAAAAGAGGTATAAAGAGATATTTTAAGTAAATAAAAATATATCAAATATGATTAGAAATCAACATTTAATAAATAAAAGAAAAATCATTATTAATACCATCTTTAACATATTTATAAAAGAGGCATGGTAAATAAATAAATATAAAAGAGGTATAAAGAGATATTTTAAATAAATAAAAATATATCAAATATGATTAGAAATCAACATTTAATAAATAAAAGAAATGATGAATGAATAAAAATATAAATAAACTAGAGGTATGGTAAATAAATAAAATCTCTTTTTATATTTACTCCATAAGCCTTTTTATACTTACAAGCATTCAAAAAAGGGGTTTTATTTAGGTGAAGCCTATAAGCCAAATACCATGGCCCAAATTATTATTCATACCATGCAAAAAAAATATTATTAACCCTAATATTAATATTAAATCTAATATTCATATTAATATGCTATAATATTAATATTAATAAATTTAATAACTTTGGATTAATACAATATTAAATTTGTTATATTATAATATATATTAATATGATTATATACATTAACTCTAGATATATATAGGAGGGAAGAACAACGACATAAGAGTGATAAAGGTGGAGAGATATGGGGAGTGATAAGGGAGAGAAGGAGATAAACCGAAGGAGAGGGGAGAGGAATGAAAAGAGAGAGAGGAGAGGAGTGAGAGAGGCAGAGAAGGGTAAAATAGAGATGGGGAGACACATAATGGAGGGGGGAGGGAGAGAAGGAGAGAGGGAGGCAGATAGTGAGAGGATTGGCGAGCAGAGAGAGAGATGGGGGAAGAGAGAGGAAGGATGAGAGAGTGGAATTGAGAGAGGAGGAAAGAGGGAGGAAAGAACAAAGACATAGAGAATGAGAAGTGGAGAGAGAGAGAGGGAGTGGCAAGGGAGAGATGAAGAAAGAGAGTGTATGTTTAGGGGTGAGATAAAGAGACAAAAAAGGAGAGATCCAGAGAAGGGAGGAGAGAAGGAGAGAGGGAGGGATATAGTAACATGGAGAGAGAGAGAGGGGGTGATTGGGGAAGAGAGAGGGAGGTAGGAGAGAAAGGGAGAGAGCGGAAGGACGAGAGACATGACTTGAGAGAGAGGAGGAGAGAGGGAGCGATAGATAGATGGAGTTGGAGGGGGAGAGAGGCAGGGAAGAAGACAAACATAGAGAGTGAGAAGTGGAGAGGGAGAGAGAGAGAGAGAGGGAGTGACAAGGGAGAGATGGAGAGAGAGTGTGTATGTTTGGGGGTGAGGTAAAGTGACAAAGGGGGAGAGATAGAGAGAAGGAGAGAGAGAGAGAGAGATATAGAGAGGTGGGAGAGAAAGGGAGAGAGATGATGTGGGAGAGTGGAGAGAGGGAGGGAAAGAGAGATGGAGTTGGATGGGGAGAGAGAGGGAAGTAAGAAGAAAGAAATAGAGAGAGAAAAGTGGGGAGAGAGAGAGGGAGTGATAAGGAAAATGGAGAGAGAGGACAACAGAAGGGAAGAGAGATAGAAGGAGGGAGAGTGAGAGAAGGGGAAGAAAGAGAGAGAGAGGGATAGATAGATAGATTGGAGAAAGAGAGTGTATGTTTTGGGGGTGATATAGAGAGACAAATGGAGATATAGATATAGATGGAAGGTGAAGAGAGGGAAGACGAGAGAGATGGAGAGAGGGAGGGGGGACTGAGAGATTGATATATATGGAGTGAGAGTGTGTGTGTGTTTGGGTTGGTGGGGCGGGTGAAATAAAGAGTAAAAGAATGAGAGATGGAGGGAGATATACATATTGATGAAGGGGAGAGAGAGGGAAGAATATTTCTTGCACTAGATGCATTGATTTCAATGTAGATGGTGATTTCTAATCCTATTTGATTGCTTGAAATAGATGCATTGATTTAGTGTAGATATTTATTTTTAATGATATTTGATTTCTTGCACTAGATGCATTGATTTCAATGTAGATGATTTCTAATCTTATTTGATTGCTTGCACTAAATGCATTGATTTCAGTGTAGATGTTGATTTCTAATCCTATTTGATTGCTTGCACTAGATGCATTGATTTCAATGTAATTTTTGATTTCTAATAATATTTGATTGCTTGCACTATATGCATTGATTTCAATGCAGATGTTTTCTAATCCTATTTTATTGCTTGCACTAAATGTATTGCTTTCAGTGTAGATGGTGATTTCTAAACCTATTTGATTGCTTGCATTAGATGTATTGATTTCAATGTAAATGTCATTTTCTAATCTTCTTTGATTGCTTGCATTAGATGCATTGATTTCAGTGTAGATGTTGATTTTTGATTTGATATAATGTATGATGGTACATTAATTTTAAAGTGATTGGATTAACATTTTGCATTGATTTCATTGTAATGACAAAAACTATTGACAATGTACATTGATTTTTGTGTTAATTAAATCTATTAATATTGGAGAGAAATAGATACAAGACATGATGTTTACTACAACAAACCACATGATGTTTACTACAACAAACCAGCTAAATATTTAAATGGTTTACGATTTGATTGTCCTTTTCATATAATCGATATGAAAATGAAAAATGTAACAAGGGTGACAATAAGAATAGTAGACGAAAATAGTTTGAGATTAATCACAATGAAGACTATTTTTAATTGACTACATTATTATTATTCACATTTTCTATCATTAAACACTATTACATTGTCTCTTTGCATTCAAAATATTTAAATGGTTTACGATTTAATTGTCCTTTTCATATAATCGATATGAAAATATGGCAAACATAACAAAGATGACAATAAGAATAGTAGACGAAAATAGTTTGAGATTAATCACAGTGAAGACTATTTATAATTGACTACATTATTATTATTCACATTTTCAATCATTAAACACTATTATATTGTCTCTTTGCATTAAATTTTTTTATTTCATCATTAAAGTTATTAACAATATTTATCATCTCAACAAATTGAGGTAACTAACAAATTTAAAATCAAAATAACCAGATTCCATCTTAACTCTGGATCTATCAAGGGATCAAATATCTGGAGGTGCAAACCTTTCCTCATGTTTAACACTCAAAAAATATGTTTGCACCTGGAGAGATTTGATTTACACTGTATATTTATACTGTATATTTTAATTTGATAGAGGGTTTAGATTTAATTTTAAAAATGTTATAAAATTAAATTCAAATAAAATATTTTGTTTCTGAAATGAGAGATGGTTTTTGGGTATGTTGTATTGATGAACCATGGTATTAGCCCATGGTATTGTAATAAAACTTATCTACAAGTTAATAATTCTATGGTAAAGTGGACATAAATATCTATGGCTAAAAATATTGTTATATTGTTAATATTGTAATAAAACTTTTTATTTTAGAGATTCATTTTACAAATATTTAATTAAAAGAAATATTAAAAGATTTTGGAGTAGGATTGTCAATTTTTTGCATTGAATTGTATTGTAGTTTTTTTATTTATATGGTTATTTTCATTTTTATTTTGAGCTCACATTAATTTTTTTATTTTTATTATTATTTTACTAGAAACGTGACACACTTACACATCTGCTCATACTAAATTATAAAATGTCCCTCTTGGAGCAATAATTGACTCCTCATTGTTAAATGTAATCTTGATATTATGGTGTTGTAGTGATGATAAATTTTATAAACCTCATCAAAATTACTTCAACAAATTATGAATTCATTATAAAGATATTTTGCTTAGATATACTTTTGATTTTCAGGGCGTAAACTTTCACATTTAGTGTTCATTATCTTGTGATGGTTATTTATGGAGAAATTGTGTCAAGTGACAAGTATATGACTCATCCGACTTTTTGAGTAACCACTGCGTTTAGAGATAAATGAAGCTATAGCTATGTTTTTGATTAAATGTGTGAAATATTTAACAATTCCAGTGGATGTTCAACTGACGATTAAAAACAAATGAAGCTATATTTTTAATGTTTGATTAAATGTGTGAAATATTTAACAATTCCAGTGGATGGTTAATTGACAATTAAAAATAAATGAAGCTATGCTTTTAATGTTTGATTAAATGTGTGAAAATATTATACAATTGAGACTTTTGTGATCCATAATATGTTTGTGAGAATAATTTCGGCAAAATCACATAAAAAATCATTTGCCGACGCGTTTCGAACCAACCACTGTGGTTCATCGTCAGGACAAGTTGAAGATCCAATTTGAACGATAAGTTAAATAGGGACAGTATGCCATTCCAACAGCTATATTTTACCGAGTAATGGATAAACAAGACCTCTAACGTCTAGATTTGACCAAGGCCCAGGGAGAGGGATCAAGGTTGTTAAAATTTTTTTAATTAAATTATTTATATTGTTAATAATATTATTCATATGAATTAATAGAATAAATATTAGGGGATAATTCAATAATATATTAATATTAACGATCTTAATCTTATCCCAAATTTTAAGTAACCGTTGTCTAATATAGATATTAATAATATTATTATTAAATACACATTATTAAGATTTAAATTTAAAACAAAAAATATAATTGAAAATAAAGAATTTTTTTTAATAAAAATTATAATAGTAATATTATTATTACTAATATCATTCTTAGTGTTACAAATGATTTTTATGTGATTTTGCCAAAATTATTCTCACACATAAATGTATAAAATATTTAACAATTCTAGTTGAGGGTCAACTCACGATTAAAAACAAATGAAGCTATATTTTTAATGTTATAATATTGTAGTGACAGTCTTAATTTGCGACTCACCAAAATTATTTAACAAATTACCAATTCACCCATTGTCATTGTCATTGACCAAAATTACTCCAAACAATTACGACTTACCAATATATAGATGAATAATACCATCTCTTACCAATATATAGATGTCAAATACTAATCATATAAGAATGATGGTATGTCACTTGCTTATCGCGTGTGACACGAATACCATTATCAATGATGTCAAATACTAATCCTATAAGAATGATGTCAAATATTAATCATATAAGAATGATGGTATGTCACTTGCTTATTGCGTGTGCTACGAATACCATTATCAAGTTTTAGCCGCCTACTTTGAATGCGGAAGACAATCGAAAACGCAATCTGGCATTGCAGAGGAAGTGAGTCAGAATGTAACGAGTGTAAATTTTAATCGACAAGACCTGCATGCTGATCCTATAAAGAGCAGAGAATGATGGGGTTCTTCATTATCAAATTTGTCCAGAGCATCTACGATGGCGTTCTTTGGCTACTTGAAATGGCTTAGTATATCCTCTATTCTTTTCTGTCAGCTGGTATTGGCTGTTGCATCAATACAACATGGGCTGATATCATGCCTGACGGCAGCGCCTAACCAGCCATATATCGCGTATTCAATGCACCCGGAGATGCACGCGAGATAATCCGTTAACACACGAATTTGAAAACTAGTCACTAAATAAAAAAAGGCAATTTGCGTGTTAACGGGCTATGTCGCGTGCATCTCCGAGTGCATTGAATACACAATATATGGCTGGTTAGGCGCTGCCATGGCTGACGAGAAATGCTATTACGAGTCTGCCCGACTATGGGCACCGGCGGTCATTTCAGCGGAGGGGGATTGGGTTTGCTGTCGAGAAAGTATGGCATCGCGGCCGACAATATAATCGATGCCCTGTTCGTTGACGCCAGAGACAATCTTCTGAACAGACAGCAGATGGGAGAAGACGTGTTCTGGGCTCTGAGGGGTGGCGGCCAGGGATGGAATTTGACGGGGATTTTGCCCGTCATGAGGCATTTTGCCTGTATTTGACGCCTAAAATTTCTGGATGCACGTCTTTTCGAACGTGCTTGGAACTGTGGGAAACGTATTTTTGACGGGCAGTAATTTTCTCAAAACGTTATTAAATCCTATTTATTTTCGCTTTAAATTTTGTAATATTGTATGTTTGTTTGTATTAATAATACAGATTTTAGATGAGTTACAACTTGATTCGCTTTAAATTTTGTAATATTGTATGTTTATTTGTATTAATAATACAGATTTTAGATGAGTTACAACTTGATCTGAGATGAGTTGTAACTGGCAAACTTGCAACTTGCTGCGTAGAGGGTTCAAATCAATATAAATCGCATATGAACAATATCACTAGGGAAAATTGAAACTAAACGGAACATGAGTAATCGAGTTCATATGGAACGATGTTAAAATCACTGCACCAGTTCGCCTAGTATGTAAACTCTTTTTATTCTGCATAATAATATCTGGTCAGAGTATAGTTTCACTTTGTTTATTTCGGTGTACACTACAATCTATTATGGTGGATGTTTAAAGCATATGGTAGATGTTTAAAGCATGTCATCGAATTTTTTTCTTTGAGAAGAAAAAATGTGTCATATTAGGACGAATTTATCCATTTTAATGAACATAGCAGTTACCCTTAAGGGACAACATATTAGAGAGGTAAGTGAAAGCCTCTTAAAAAAAACTATTAACCTTTATAATCATCGAAATATGCATAGCATTACAAGTAGGACAACGATTCAACTCATAGAGTGAGACTTCGATCTCTATAATCATCGAAATCTGCATAGCATTACAAGTAGGACATCGATTCAACTCATAGAGTAAGACTTGCCATCTCATCCTTTTTTTTGTAGGGGCAATGGGTATTACAATGTTACATTATTTTTTAGAACACATTTTATTGATAGTTAGAAAACTAAAGTTGCACATTCCACATTTAGGCGAAGACTTAATATTTTCATAGATATACGAAAGATATACTTCAGTTGCATAGATCCAAAGAAACTAGCTCAAGCTACTCCATAGGATTATTCATATCATTTCTCAAAGACCTGTTCTACTGAATTCTTTTTCTATAAATTGTTCTATAATTGCATTAAAAATAGCTAAATCAAATAAATTTCTTAATGAACCTCGCCAAGGGCTTTAAGAGAGTAAAAATTGCCCAGGATTTAGTGAAAATGGGGTTGACCGTTGACTCACTAAGCACAATGCAAAACAACTAGACTTTAATACATAATTTAATCCGTCAAGAAGTGCAAAAAAGCCCTTAATTTGTGGCGGAAGAATACTTCAAAAGTATGATGTGTTTGTGTCTCACCAAGTAGTCAAATACTAAATCTGTGCAAGTTAAATCAACAAATATTTCATTATTTTGTGCAACCAAGACACAGGTTAACCTATTCTACATGAACTTGTTACTGCATTCATTTCACCCTTCGGCATCAAGGAGAAAAGATTCAATACATTCACATCTTACCCATCAACATCTAGGAGAAGAGATTTAAGTCATTCACATCTTCCATCCCTTAAAATGGTAAGACAAAGATACCTGCAACATGAATGAATGAATTTTTGACGAATTTTCATCAGGGAAAAACTCAGGAAAAAACTATATTTATGTATTCACTGCTTCCGGATACACTCACATGCTTAAGCTACAACTGATGTTCAATGAAGTAGATTTTCTGATGTCAAACATTTGACAGTCAAGGCTTAGGACTGATTCGCCTCCCTCTGGCCATCCATTTATAGCTAGCAAACTAGCAATATGTCAAACTCATTCAACCACATGGTCCCTCTCGTTGTTTCTGCCAAAGTAGATTTTCTGATGTCAAACGTTTGACAGTCAAGGCTTAGGACTGATTCGCCTCCCTCTAGCCATCCATTTATAGCTAGCAAACTAGCAATATGTCAAACTCATTCAACCACATGGTCCCTCTCGTTGTTTCTGCCATGGATCGAGCTACTCCCTTGTAACAAATGTGAAGGACGCTGGAGCTTTGGAGCTTTGAACCTAATAATTGGTGTCCACAACACCTCACAAATCTCACCCTCAAATACTAGTGGGCAACGGTTATCCCATGTTAGTGTTCCCTTCAACATCATTATTAAATTTGAACATGTGTTTCTCAAAATGAAATCCTGAAACCCATTAATAAAGCACAAATTTGCATGTTAAGAATTATTTTAACTTACTCTTTTAATTTTTTGGCATTATATAATTTTTTTTTCAGCTATAATGTCTCATATTGATTGATAACAACATTTTGTCAAACCCACATACCTAGCGTAATATGTTCTAAAATGAATAAGTGATTTATGTGTTATGATCATTTTGTAGTTAAGATAAATATGTGAAATTTTTTAAAATAGTTATGTTATTGAAGGGTATTTTTTTAATCAAGCTTTTATTTGTAAACAGGTTAATTTATTATGAGAATATTATTTTTGAAGGGAAAATTTTTAAAGATAACGTTTTTTGATGGGTAACATAAGAATGAAAACGTAAAAAAAAAATTGTATGACTGACAAAAAAAAATCCAAATTCCAACCCTGCATGCACTAGTCACATGATGCATCCGGTGTCGAATGAATCACCTTGAATTCTGGTCCCCTTTAATGCGTGATTGGATAGATGAATTAGCTTAAATGTGCTTACACATGGCAAAGACTTATATATATATATATATAAACAACCACACCTTTATATAAAGGAACATATCCGAACATATGGTATATGGTGATAAGTCATAATAATAATAATATATATATATATATATATATATATATATATATATAACACGGGATATTAATTTCCACAACATGTTTTATCATGTATATGAGTATGGTGTATAGGTTATCTATGTGCATTTTGATACGCACATCCTCGATGAGTCTTATGCAGTATGCACCTTGGTACATGATTTGGGTGGTTTACAATGGTTTTTGTTTTATCATGTATATGAGTATGGGGTATGGGTTATCTATGTGCATTTTGATACACACATCCTCGATAAGTTTTATGCAGTACGTACTTTGGTACAAATTTGGGTGGTTTACAATGGTTTTTGTGTATTTATATAGGTATATATACATATACATACCTTTTCGATGAGTCTAATATAGTTAGGAAAATCAAAAGTTAAAAAAAAGCAATTATTTAGGAACCATGTAGAATGCTAGCGTTACCACATTTATAAGGAAAATGTGTCCTTCAAGTGATATGTTAAATTTAAGATAGTGAAAAAATATTTTTACATTATTGGAAAATTTTCACTAAGTGGGTACAATGGTTATATTAATATTTATTTTCCATAAATATTTAGAAACCAACATTTTTATGGCTAGTACTTTGTTAAACATCGAAGATTTTGAGTTAGACATCTTATCAACTTTCGTGACCCATAATTATTCCAAGGGAGTGGTAGGTAGTGTTACAAGGGCCATGGTTGAAAAATGGTAGGCTTGGACAAGAGTGAGTCCCAAGATCTAGAGGAGTTGCTAGCTAGAAGATAACTCATTCAAAATAAATTACTATTTAAGAAGAAGTTGAATGCAGAAGGCATAATGGAGAAATACAAAGTTTAGTTAGTAGCAAACGGTTATTTCGAGGCAGAGGGAATTAAATTTGGTGATATTTTTTCTCTTGTTTCCAAGTTAAGTTCTATTATATTTATTTTATCTATTGCTACTGCTTTTTACCTTGAAGTAATAGATGCATGTGAAGACAACAATCCTACATTGGGTTCTGAAAGAAGAAATTTACACGGAACAACCTGAAGGCTCTATCGTGAAAGGAAAAAAGGAGCTAATATGCAGGATGAAAATGTCATTGTATGGGTTAAGGAAATCACCAAGTGTGTTATCAAAAATTTGTTACTTATATACTTAGAATTAACTTCACAAAGAGAAAAGCATATCATTGTGTATATTCAAATTAGTTGGTGACATGTTATTTATTTGTTCTTATATGTAGATGATATGTTGTTAATAGGAAATGATAGGAAAAGCATCCATGAAGTGAAAACTCAATGGGCCTCTAAATTTGACATGAAGGATATTGGTGCCACAAATTGTATCTTGGGAATGGAAATTGAAAGATGTCAGGAAAAAAAGAAACTCTAGTTAAGTCAAAGGAAATCTGTAGAGATGATATTGCATAGGTTTTATATGAAAGAATGTAAACTGGTAAAGGTTCATATTCGTGTAGGTGTAAATTTATTTGCATAGCAATGTACCAAGACTTAGGAAGAAGAAGAGGACATATCCCATGTTCCATATGCTAGTTTGGTTGGAAACTTGATATATGCAATGGTATATACTAGACTAGACATTGCACATGTAGTGGGAGAATTAATCAGGTATATGTCAAAACCATGGAAGAAACATTGGGAAACAGTAAAGAGGGTTTTTAGATAGTTGTGTGGTACTACTGGCTATGGATTGTGCTACCAAGAAAGTTTAGGATTGTATAAAGTGTTGGACATACATGGATTTGGTGATGTAGACTAGTGTTATAGACATTTTTGGGCACTGCAACCCCAATCATAAATGTCCATAAACCAAGGGCTCTTAAGTCCCTAAAAGTGTTGTTCCAACCTCTAAAAGAACAAGGTCAACTGATTACATCTTCTCCCATAACTTCTCCATGAAAAACTGCTCAGAACTGGTCAAAACTGGACCATCTCACCTGCTCCATGGTCAAAGTGCGCTGCATCCCACCTAAATACACATGGGAGGTGCGATGCATCTTGAAAAGCCCTTCTATGGGGTGCGATGGGCGAGAGTGGACAAATGGCAGGGTCAATCTGCAAGGTGGAGGATCATGGAATCTTCCAGAAACTTCTCCTGTGACACTTGCCTCTCTGCATTCGCCCAAGGATGAGTAAGAGATCATCAATCTCTAAGTGGAATCAAGAACTATCAGAGAGAGGACACTAATCAAATCTCAAAAGCTGACTCACCCCCCTTGCAAACATCTATATATGGATCCCTCATCCTAGAGATCCAGAGGCTAGAATTTTGTATCTTGTAAGGAAGCGCTGCTGGTTTCTTGGTGCAACATCATAGTGTTGGGTGATCTAAGCTTTTCATGAGGTGAAGAAGGGCTTTCTTGCTGAGAGGATGATGTTGGGTCAGAACAATTGGTTGTAATCCTCTTTGCTATTCTTGATTATTGATAAAGCTATTCAAGTTTTCCTCCACATTCTTGTATGATTGATGATATGTGCATTTCTGTGGTCAATATATATTTGGTCCTATATTGCTTATGATAATAGATCTATGTTCTTGGATAGTGTTATGTTGCTTTGATTCTACAGGTGTTCTTTGAAGCTGGGTAGACGAGGAAGCGAGTGGCAAAGATCTATCAGAAGGGAGAGGAATCAAGCAAGGAACCAAGCACAAGATAGAGGTTGGTCTCCTTTATTCCCCTCTTATCTATTTCTCATAAAGGAAAATGAAAGTAGTTTTAGTTTGTTTGTTTCTAAGGTAGCTACCAGCCTTAGCGGGACTAGCAGCTCTACGTAGACACTAGATTTCCCGATAAAAAAATGGCGACTCCGCTGGGGGTTGAATAGATTGTTTGTTTATCTACATTTGTTTACTTTATAAACTTACAGATGGAGCTTGAAGTCAAGCCAGCTAGCATTCGAACTGCATTTGCTATGCAAGTGCAAAGTAGATCAATGCTGCTTCAGTCTATCTCCGGGTTTTGTTTATGAACTGAACAATCGATTTACAAGCTCTCGAATTGCCCTTGTGGTGGCTCTAGTAACCTCCTTAGATCTACCCCTGTGATTGATTTACTGATTACAACTTGCTCGGCCTAAATCCCTGAACTGAGCTGCAAACTGTGACCCAGAACCCAGTTAAAGTCTCGTCCCTATTCCATCGCAGTTCCCAAGTGTAGTAGGTGTGCTGCATCTCTTTTTCCCTGTGTTACAAGTGCGCTGATCAGACAAGGCCTTTTCTGCTCTTAGATTTTGGTTTCTGTGTTCACTCTTTTCAGCTCTATTCAGGAGTTTTGCTACCTATAGTCAGTATATCTCTGTTGAAACCCCCTTCCTTGCCATTATTCTGCCTCCATTGTGCAAAGAACTGTAAATGTTTTTATGTATTTTGAGCCATTTTCAGTTCTCTTTACAAAGAAGAAGCATAATTGAACTGTCGTTTCTTGATTTAAAAGTGTCGCAAGTGTCGTTTTCAGTCATAAAAGAGAATCCGATTGTTCTTGATAGTCGATTACACTGTTACTCTTGTATTTGATTTGAATTAGTAGTTTTTCAAGTGTCGAAAGCAAGTTTTCAATTCCAAATCGCAAAGTGTCGTCATTGTCTTCATTTTTCCTTGAAAAGAAACTTGTTAGTAATGTCGTTTTGAAAAATAATTCAGATTTGCGCTTGGCTTTCTTTTTATCATTCACACATTAAGAAGGATGAAAACAAATACATGCATGTGCATTTGCATTTAGACTGTTTGTTGGTTTGATTTAGGACAGTGCATATAGTGTGTGCTCTCTGCTCTATGTTGAAAGAATATCATCTCTCTTTCCTTAGTAGCTAGGTTTTCCATTGCAAAAAGAAGATTAAACGATTGTTTATCATCTTAGATTGCATTTTACGAATTGTACATCTACATCACACGGTGAACCTGAAAGGCAAATTTCTTAAGCAAGATCAACTGTAAAATAAATTTAATGAATCTAAAAATGCTTTGGAACCTAACGCACAACATTTAGAAGTCTAGGCTAGAGACGTATTCTGGCGTCGTAAAGCCTGGTAACTGTTGTTTTCATTGATGGTTGGGTGATTCCTCCACTTTGAGATGATAAGTGCCAGTACGGACTTGTGCTCCCATGTACCGTTGAGTATATATTGGGAGACCACAATAGGCTTTATCCTTTATCCATAGGAAGCCGTGTCTGCCGCCCTATCGATCGCAATGCACTGAACACAACATTCGGGAAGATTGACTGCCGTACCGTAAAAAGTATTCTGCAGTTTTGCGATTGGTTTGGTAATCCCTCTGTCTAGATTTCCAGAGCAATCTCTTTTGTTCCTTTTCAGACTCCTTAAAGGAAAAGGTCCATCTGAGCACTTGTCACTTCAGGCTCATTAAAAATCTAAGGCGACTAGAGCCATCTTTTGTTTTTTCTCGACTCTTAAAAATTGAAAAAAAAGAGTTGTGTCAAAGCGTCTAAAATTCATTTAATCCGGAAACATATTTCCCCTTTATTTTTAGTTGATCGAGTAATCCACAATCGTGGAAGAAAGTCAATTGAAACCCCGTCGTTTGCGGAGGCTTATGAGTCAACCGTCTTTGTCTCCAGAATCGAAACCGTTACAGACAAAGCGAACTCGTTTAACCGGTTCCAAATCCCCTAGTAAAGTTAGAACAAGTGTTCCAACACCTTCAGAGACTCCGGTTACTCCAAACATTTCTGGTATCCCTACCTTTACAGAAGAAGTTCAACAACCACCAAAGGGCAGTAGAATTGATCCTAGTGTGAAGGTAATCTACAGCTGATTCGGAAGGTGTTATTCCCCAAACATCTATCGCTGCAGATTCTATACCTTCTTCGGCACCAGAAATATTTTATGAACCTGACGGTCTACCTCTTCCACCTGGTCTGATTGCTATAGAAGAGATTGTGGAGGATCCTCCATCTAGTACTCCATCGCGATTTGGAGTCGGGATCACTCTATATCCTTCCTCATCACATATTAGTCTATCGTCATCGGAAGCTCCTGTAGAATCGCTAGGCAATCTTTTGGATAGACTAGAAATGTCTGAACAACCGTCGACATCTAGGACTGTGTCATCCAACACAGCGACGGCAGAACTTCCTGCTGTCACTCCAACAATGTTCGTCGGCATACCATCTGTCCCAACTAGCTCTCAATCGCTAGAAGGGGCCCACTCAGGGGCTATTTCGACAGTATGGTCCGTTCCTATTTGTTCATCTGGAATAGTATCCGGGAACTCTTATGTTGAGTCTCAACAAATTGATCCTTCAAGGTGTCAATTTGGGCAGTCCGGTCCTCAAGGACAAACAATTCCTTTGAGTATCGGATTACCGCCGTATGGGGGGCAATATACCCTTTCATTGTCTCCTCCGGGAGGACAACCATACGAGAGTTCACAACAAAATTCAGGTTATGCTGGAATTACATCTAGCGGTTGGGTGCCAATACTGCCTCAACAACCAAGAGTTGTATATTCGATGCAACAATGTTTACCTATGTCAAATATACCAACTACGCCGGCTATTGTGACGGTGTCGCAAGTACAAGCGTTTCCTGTTGTATGCCAACCTCAGGTTTCTCAGGTTGTAATGCAACAACCTCTTGTCCCTGCGACTCAACCACAATTGCCAACTAGTGGAATGACACAGGCCCAAACGGGTACAATTACCCCTCATCTTGGTCAAACGGTCAGTATTGGACAACAACACATGGCTTCACAACCATGGCTGGTGCAATACCAACAACCGCAATTCCAACAAGTATACCAAGGATCTGAGCAACAAATCTTTGCAAATAATGGGCAGCCGTATATTAAAAACGGTCAAAATCAACCATTATACAATGGTTATGCCCATCAACCTTACCAAAGTTACCAGCATCAAATGCATTATGATGGTATGCAAAGACCAACTGCTCAGGCCATTCCATCCTATCCTGGGTATGCTTCACCAAACTTGAATCAACAGTTACCCTTCATGGCAACTTTAGAGTTACCAGATCTAAATCGGCTAACGAACGATCCAATTGCTTACGCCCCTTGGTGGCCAGCGATTCCGCATAAACTTCCGTCAGATATTCCTAAATTTAATGGAAATCCGGGTGAAGACCCGTCGAATCATGTGATGACATTTCATCTGTGGTGTTCATCAAACACCCTAAACGATGATTCGATTAGGCTTCGCCTTTTTCAAAGGACGTTAACTGGTCCGGTAGCAAAATGGTATATCGAATTACCTAGAGCTTCATTTGACAACTTCAGTGCCCTAGCCACAACCTTTTTAACCCATTTTCAGTTACCCATAAGGTACGAAACGGGAACAGAAATTCTTACCAATTTCAAGCAAACAACGGCCACTCACATATCCGATCATATTCATGAGTGGCGACGTCGTCGTAGAATGGTAAAAACGTATGTTCCTGATCAACTTTTAGCTGAATGGTTTATTAAGTCATTATTACCTTCCATTACAGAAGATGTGGAAAAGGGAGGAGTCGTCACTGAAGAGCAAGTTATTGCTCGTGTGCAATATTTGGACTTGATTTATACTCAGTCCGGCATGCTCTACGATAAAATCCCTGACGCTCCCAGACCGGAATTTTCCATCCCTACTCCTAAATCGAACAATGACTTTCATGCCGGCGATGGTGTGATTGGTACGATAGACACGAAATCGACAAAGGCTACATCTAAAAACGCGCGTAAGATTTCCAGTCAAAATGCAAAAGAAGAACTTCTCGCCTCGGAAGTAAATGTCGTCTCGACTGATAAAGGCAAAGAAACCAAGCAACCAGGAGGCAAGAAGAAAAACAAAGGGAAGAAGAAGAAATAGGAGGAATCATCACCTAAAAAATCTTCTGCAAACCCTTCTGGAGATAAGAAACTAAGTTGTCCATGTCTTATATGTGATGAGGATCATTGGACAAGAGATTGTCCATATAAAGCTGAGCTTAGAAAATTCTTCAAGAATTCAAAAACCTCAGTGGTATTGACTGATTTGTTTCCAAATCCAGGAACAAATCTGGTTGCTAGTGAAAATGCTTCCCTGTCCCAAGTGCTGATGTTGTCGGTTTCAAAACAACAAAATGATGCTTTGATATCGACAAGGAACAAAGATTACGAGAATCCACAGCTGTAGAACAACAAGGATAAGGATCAACCTAGTAGTTCGAAAACAACTTCGACAGAAGTTGCGCCACCCATCATTCCAAAGCTAACAATAAAACTGCCAAAGGGAGTAGTACACAAGTCGACATTTAATCCTCGTGCCAGAGTAGCACAACATTATAATATAGTGGAAGATCTGGCCCAATCGCCATCCGCCATGTCGACACTTGAAGTACTACAAAATTGCCCATCCCAAAAGCAGGATTTATTATCAGCTATAGGTGGGATAGACCCAAAGGATTCTAATCTTGTGTCCTTTAATCACAAAGGATATGATCCTCAGTTACCAGCTCAACTAGCTTTCCTCATTTAAGTGAAAGCCCTCAACAAAACTGTTCATAGAACAATTGTTGATGAGGGGGCATCTACATGTATTATGTCGATGAGTTGATGGAAAACTTTAGGATCTCCAACCTTGTCACGATCTTTGACGACATTAAAAGCATTTGATGGATGAACATATACCCCATATGGTATTCTAAGTAACTTGCAAGTTGAACTAGGAGGGAAAACAATAGAAATAGATGTTGAAGTAATCGACAAAACCCTCGATTACAACATCCTACTGGGAAGACCATGGATATATGCTATGGCTGCGGTTGTGTTGACCTACTTTAGGAAGATTGCATTTCCTTTTCAAGGAGGAATTACAATCGTCGACCAACAAACATTTCTCCCCAATAGTTCCCAAGTTACGGGAAGCATTCCGATGATCCATGGAAGCCCCCATTCGCTTCAAAATATCGGAGTAGGCCTACTAAAAGACCCTATATTAATGGGGACTTTTGCCCTACCACCTCCAATCAATCTAGCGGAAGTGGCAATGGTAGGAGCCTGCAATATGATATCTTCTATTCAAAAGATCTCAGAAAACGATATTAGCATGGATCATCTACAGGTATTGCCTCCAAGCCAAATTAAATATTGTAGCAATTAATGTTTTTGGCATGGGAGGCAAACGCAAATCAACGCTCATCAAGCATTTGGATAGATAGGTCTAAGGAATATGACACCCCTTTAGATCCTTGGTCGCAAGTGCATCACACCGACGAAGGAATTGTTCAATCAATGATAATTGAAGGGGCGCCATGGGAAGATTACCACCATCATTCCCATCTTCCGGATTGTCAAGAAGATACCCCTGATGACCTTCATCATCCTTCAGTTTTTGATTTCCTATAAAATATTGTAAACACGGTGGATTCCGAGTGAAACTTGTCCAATATTGAAGAGACTATTTCCATAAATATCTCGACCAAAACAGATGTTGTAGAGAATATTTATGTTGGCAAATGTTGTTCTCCTTCAGAATTGGAAATATGTAATGCTCTTTTTCGTGAATTCAGAGATGTCTTTGCTTGGTCATATGATGAAATGCCAGGCATTGACTCGAGTATAGTTGAACACGAAATAAATATGTATCCAGATGTCAAACCGGTACGACAACGGCTACGGTAGGTGCACCCCAAGAAAGCCGCTGCCATCAAGGCAGAAGTTGAGAAACTTCTCCATGCTGGTTTTATTTACCCGGTTCCTCTAACCGATTGGGTATCGAACATTGTTCCTATAATGTAAAAATAAGGAACAATTAGAGTGTGCGTCGATTATAGGGATGTAAATCAAGCTTGTCCGAAAGACAACTACCCTACACCCTTTATTGACCAGATAATTGATGAATGCGCCGGATGTGAAATATTTTCATTTATGGATGGATTCTCCAGGTATAATCAAATAAATATCCTTGCACAGGACCAGTCAAAGACTGCATTCATTTGTCCGTGGGGCACATTTGCATATCACAAATTACCCTTTGGTTTAAAGAACGCAGGGGCAACATTTCAGATGGCAATGAATTATGCCTTCCATGACATCAAAAACATTGTTAAACCATATATCGACGACCTTCTGGCTCATTCGCGAAAGCGGACCGATCATCCGCAGCATTTGAGAGCGATATTTCTACGTTGCCGACACTACAAGATACGACTCAATCCACACAAATGTGTGTTCTGTGTCAGTTCTGGTCGTTTGCTTGGCTTTGTAGTCTCTAAGGACGGGATTCGTCTCGACCCATGTAAGGTTCAGGCAATCATAAATTTTCCTCCACCTTCAAATTTGCTTCAGATTCAGAAACTCCAAGGGAAAGCAAACTTTCTGAGGAGGTTCATTCCAAATTACGCCGAACTTGCTAAAGGTTATACACGTCTATTGAAAAAAGAAGTACCCTTCGTCTGGGATCAGGTCGCGCAAGCTTCCTTTGATGCTTTAAAAGAATCCCTAATGAAAGCATCATTAATGTACACTCTTGATTATCAAAAAGACTTTAACCTGTATCTAGCTGCAGCGGATACAACCATCGCAATGGTTTTAGTTCAAGAAGACAACGGAATTGAACATCCTATATATTATTTGAGTAGAAACTTAAATGATACAAAAATCAGGTATTCCTATGTTGAAAAGTTGGCTCTCGCAGCTGTTCAAGCGATACAGCGGTTTCGACACTATGTCCTCTTTCAAAAAACTACCATTTTATCAGATTGCAACCCCATGACTTATATATTGTCGCGACAGTTGCTGGGGGGCAAATATTCAAAATGGATAGCAATTCTTCAAGAGTTTGATTTGGAATTTGTAAAATCCAAGTCAAAGAAATCCCTGCTTTTTGCGGAATTACTATGCGATCTCCCATCCTCGTCCAACGATGAAACATCCGAAGAAACCATCGTGGATGAATCCTTGTTTCTGATATCTTCAAGCAATCCATGGTATGGAGATATAATCATCTATCTCCAAACCCAAAAATATAGGTCTAATACCTCTCGCACGGAACAAAAACGTATTCGATACCAATCAAAAGACTACATGATCGTCGATGATACACTTTATTGTCGTGGTGTCGATACAGTTCTGAGGAGGTGCCTCACCCATGAGGAGGCCGAAAAAGCCCTGAATGATTGCCATTCAGGCATGTGTGTGGGGCATCAGTCTGTTTACGCTATGGCGCAAATTTTTTTACGAGCAGGATACTTCTGGCCAACAATGTTCAAAGATTGCATAACCGCAGTCAGAAGTTGCCATGCATGTCAAATTTTTGATAGCAAATCCAGAAAACCACCCGCACCTCTGCAACCGATAGTTGCTGTTGGGCCATTCGCCAAATCGGGCATTGAATTCATGACATGTAACCCCACCTCGACCGGGGGGCATGGGTATATCATAGTCACAGTAGACTATTTTACCAAATGGGCTGAGGCGATGCCTACATTAGATAAAACTGGTGAAACAACTGCCCTTTTCTTTTTCAATCATGTAGTCGCCAGATTCAGTGTTCCATAGGCTATAGTCACAGATCGTGGATCACATTTTCGCAATCACATGATGGTCGAATTAGCTGCCAAATTAGGGTTGTCCCACAATAGCTCTACTCCATATTACCCGCAGGCCAATGGACAAGTTGAAGCAATCAACAAAGTCCTGAAGCAGATGCTGCAAAGGATGATTGGAGTCCACAAAAGGAGTTGGCACCTGATCCTGTACTCAGCCTTGTGGGCATACCAAACATCGGTAAGAAGTGCAATCGGGTTTACACCTTTTCAACTGGTGTATGGCCTAGAAGCAATCTTACGAGTTCAGTGTGAAATCTCGTCCCTCAAACTCGCAGTCGACCTTCTCCCCGGAACTTCAGAAGAGGAGGCTCGTTTCCTGGAACTAATCCAATTGGATGAAACCCATCGTGATGCCGCTTTGGCTAATGAAGCCCATAAGAAACGAGTCAAGGCGCAGTTCGACAAAAATGTCAAACCCCATGTCTTCTCAGAAGGTGACTTGGTCTTACTTTACGACCAGGAATCCGATAAATTGGGAGCAAGTAAGTTCAAGTCTTTGTGGATGGTCCCCTATATTGTTAAG
The DNA here is from genome assembly GCA_031772625.1 of Pinus tabuliformis. Lineage (NCBI taxonomy): Eukaryota > Viridiplantae > Streptophyta > Pinopsida > Pinales > Pinaceae > Pinus > Pinus tabuliformis. The sequence goes on along the minus strand of CM062809.1, from coordinate 398,390,016 downwards.
CATGTATTAGCGAAAGGAGCCTATGAGTTAATGGATTATGACGGGATTCCACTGGCACAACCCCGTAACGGGTTGTACCTTAAGCGTTACTACACATAATTGAGTGTGGTAACCCATATGCTTTTGTTACATTTTTGTTTTCGCTAAGAGTAATTTTTTTGGTCAAATAATCCACTTTTTACATTTGTCGCAGATGTCGAACCTATTGGAATCTTTTGTTGGATATGCCGACGGGGCGAGCCGTAGTTCGTGGAACCTATTTTCTGCGGCCTGGGCCATTTTTGATCCAAGCGGCGAGTTAGTAAGTTTCAGAGGGGTATGTATTGGTCGGTCAATAAATAACATCGCTGAATATAGCACGTTGATAGAACTTCTCTTTGATGCCATCACACATGGCATAAGCCGACTTGTCGTCAGGCTAGACTCACAGTTCGTCATACTAAAACTCATTGGTATCTACTCCGTCCGAAATCCAGCTATCTATCGCATGTTCCTAAGGGTCAAGATTTTGGAAAGACAATTTGATTTTATTCAATATCAGCATATTTCCAGAAACTAAACACATTAACACACTCATTGGCAAATTATGTGTTAGATAGACATTTGCAAAATTTTTGAAAAGGAGCATTTCATCAATATTTGCATCAGGATCATGTAACTTAACCAAAATAATCAATGACAATTATATCGAGCAGTTTTAACGCGGAATTCAAGCTCGTTAAAAAATAAACATAAGCAATGAGCAAATGTTCCCCCAGAGTTTAAGCTCATTAAAAAATGAACCAATTTCCGGTAAATAACCATCGTGAATGTATTATCATCAGCCTTTGAAGCCTTGGTCATGTTCTCATGATCACCTCCACTCTGTATTGGTCGATCATTCACCTCCATTTGATTATTTACCATTTTTGAGGAACAGCTGTGAAGAGTGATCCTGTTAGCCATCCTTGTGACACTGCCGTGATTGGAAAATTCCAAACCTTACCTAGAATCAGCTGCTACTCGAATTTATCACTCGTTCCTCAAAAAACGAGTCTCCTTTAAGCTCTTTTCAACTAACTCGTAAAATATTAAAAGATTGCCGAGCAATTGGCCTCTCCAGCTCGTTAAAGGGACCGAAAGTGCTATCCCTCCTTTAGATTTTAATCTTTTTGGACTTGAGGGATCATTACACAAAAAGATCGAGTGCTTGTTTTGTTTGGCTCGTTAAAAGTACCGAAAATTCAACCCTTTTGTATTGTTTTATACTTTTTCGGACTCAAGGGATTATATGACGAAAAAGGATTATTGAAGTATTCTTTACGTCCCTTTTTCAGAATCTCTAAAATTGAAAAGGACCGAGTTATCCTTGTCGTTAAACTTGTTAAAACCCAATAGCGACAAACTTGTCCATACAGACAAGAACGAGTTTCACTATCGCTAGGCTCGTTAAAACATATCAATGGGTTTGCCCGAAGGGCAAATTATAGAACGAGAATATGTTATCCTCCTCAAGCTTGACAAAAATAAAGAGGTACTGGTCAACAATGACTGGGGAAAAATTGGGAAGAAAACTTGAAGAAACTTTATTGGTAGCAAGTCGCTCTTGAACATGACACTTTCACTCCACATCCGAGTCGGGTTGGGTTGTTCCGTTCACTGGTCATATCACCATGGGTCCATCGCACCATCCGTATTTGGGGTTAATGCTACCAATCCATCATGTTAGTGTCACCGATATGTTCAAGAGAAGTTGCTCAGAGAATTCACCTGTGTCTCACCCACTGCAATACATTTACGCTCCATTCTTTCATGACTGCCACCCTGAACCTTATATCACCAGATCGTTTTCACCTCCATTAAAATCATTTTCTCCATTCCGTGTCATTGATGTGGGATTCACTAAGGCCCTCGTATGACAAATCGCTTCTTTTCGACATCAGCTCATTATCCAAGAAGTCGATCTAGGAACAACCCTTTCAGTACTTTGAAACTTGCATGCCTCAATGGCAAGTTTCTCACTTCCGGCGACAGGTTTACATCAATGGCCTTCGACCGAAAGATTTTGCGTGGTGTTTGACGCCAAGTCCCTTATTCACACCACGTGAATTGTACTGTAGTACCTTGAGGGTCATCATCATTATCGGTGATTCCTCTCGTGCCTGTTAACAGCTTACATCATTGGCTGGTAATCAGGCGATGTATTTCCATGTTCGACTCCAGAACATCTCTCACATGGATCGACTTGTACTTTGAGTGAAGATCGAACGAGATTGAAGACCCCGGATCTAGTTTCATCCATCCGGGCTGCGATATATATTCAGGAAAATAAAGACATCAAATGTACATCATTATTGCACAGATAATCATCCAACCTAAGGGATGATGGCTCTACCAGAATCATCAGTCTACACTCAGACGATTGTCTGTCTTATGTACATGAAAATGAATTTATAAAGCTGAGCATGGGAATGCCTGCCTCAGCTAGATCATGAAAATATTATGAAGATAATGTATTGCATTGTATCTTATTACAGGTAGCCTTCCAGCTTGGAAAAACTTCAGATCCTCATGATAAAGCATTTCACTCGACATCAACAAATTAACGACCTCATGCTTTAGGGGGCAACTGTTATAGACATTTTTGGGCACTGCAACGCCAATCATAAATGTCCATAAACCAAGGGCTCTTAAGTCCCTAAAAGTGTTGTTCCAACCTCTAAAAGAACAAGGTCAACTGATTACATCTTCTCCCAGAAGTTCTCCATGAAAAACTGCTCAGAACTGGTCAAAACTGGACCATCTCACCTGCTCCATCATCAAAGTGCGTTGCATCCCACCTAAATACACACGGGAGGTGCGATGCATCTTGAAAAGCCCTTCTATGGGGTGTGATGGGTGAGAGTGGACAAATGGCAGGGTCAATCTGCAAGGTGGAGGATCATGGAATCTTCCAAAAACTTCTCCTATGACACTTGCCTCTCTGCATTCGCCCAGGGATGAGTAAGAGATCATCAATCTCCAAGTGGAATCAAGAACTATTAGAGAGAGGACAATAATCAAATCTCAAAAGCTGACTCACCCCCCTTGCAAACATCTATATATGGATCCCTCATCCCAGAGATCCAGAGGCTGGAATTTTGTATCTTGTAAGGAAGTGCTACTGGTTTCTTGGTGCAACATCATAGTGTTGGGTGATCTAAGCTTTTCATGAGGTGAAGAAGGGATTTCTTGCTGAGAGGATGATGCTCGGTGAGAACAATTGGTTGTAATCCTCTTTGCTATTCTTGATTATTGATAAAGCTATTTAAGTTTTCCTCCACATTCTTGTATGATTGATGATATGTGCATTTGTGTGGTCAATATATATCTGGTCCTATATTGCTTATGATAATAGATCTATGTTCTTGGATAGTGTTACGCTGCTTTGATTCTACAGGTGTTCTTTGAAGTTGGGTAGACGAGGAAGCGAGTGGCAAAGATCTATCAGAAGGGAGAAGAATCAAGCAAGGAACCAAGTGCAAGACAGAGGTTGGTCTCCTTTTTTCCCCTCTTATCTATTTCTCATAAAGGAAAACGAAAGTAGTTTTAGTTTGTTTGTTTCTAAGGTAGCTACCAGCCTTAGTGGGACTAGCAGCTCTGCATAGACACTAGATTTCCTGATAACAACTAGGTTGGAGATCTAAATTGCAAAATATCTACAAGTGGGTATGTGTTTAACCTATTTGGAGGAGTAATCAATTATATGAGAAAAAGGAAATCTACAGTGGCACTCTCAACTAGAAAATTTGAATAAATGGCGACCACTCATGCAAGCAAGAAAAAAATATGTTTATAGATATTGTGTTCAGATATTGGGTTGGTACAATAAGTTATAAATTGTGATCGTCATGGTAAAATCTTCTTGGCAAAGAAACCAACTTATCATTCAAAGACAAAATATATTGATGTTCAATATCACTTTGTGAAAGATATTATTGAAGACAAGAAGATGTTACTAGGAAAAAAATGGCACTTTGAAGAATGTTGCAGATTCATTAACAAAATTTGTGTGCACTCAGAAATTCTCTTGGTGTAGAGAAACAATGGTCATTACTGCCATAGATTGCTAATCATGTACTCCTATGACCCCTTATGTGCAAGCAAAACAACAACTGGGAGAATGTTGGGTATATGTTATATGTTTTGCATAATTATCTAGATGCATTGTAAAAGCATGTGATACATAGTAGGGGGTGGAAGATCCCTTGCATAGGCCCTCGAAAAAAATTGGTAGTTTTTTGCATCTACCTTTGGCATTTTTGGACATATGTTTTTGCTAAAAGTTGTTTTATGGTGCATAATATTTTTGCTCATGGCTTTGTAATTTTGAATTAAGGAACAACAATTAAATTTTATTTTAGAGTAATGGATTGGTGGTTCATGGATGTTGCAAGATATATATTGTATTGTAATACTATGCAGAAAAATATATATTTAAAAATCTTGCTAATTTTCTCGGTTTTTATTTATCTCATTTTAGATTTCCAAGATAAATCTTTATTTTAATGTGTATGTGGATCCAACTATGATCTAAGTCATTTAGCATTGGTCATCTCTAACCACTCTGAGAGAGCTCTGTAGCTTTCTAGGTCTTGCCAACTTCAAAGTCCAGGCCGCCTCATCTTGGTTTAAAAAAGTGAAAATAGAACTTTTCCCTCTTTCAACTTGAAGTCAATCATGACATATAAAAAAACGTCATCCAGATCTGACCGTTGTTTCATTTGACCCGGACTCATGCTGGCAGGCATTTATCGCATGGTAATGGGTAGCATAGTTACCAAGTTCGAATTCGAATTCGGTACGATATGATAAAAATTCGAATTAAAAATATTCAATTTGGAAGAAATTCGATAATAGATATCTTAGAGAGTAGTATATTTGTTAATTTTGTTCTTTATTTATTTTAAATTTTAAATAACTTTTATTAACTAATATTTTTAATAATACAACAATCTTACAAGTAAAAGTCATCTTAAAAAAATTCCCTCCAAAACTTTTCTTTTTCAGATCTCAAATATAATATCTTTTTTAATTTAGAAATTTATTTATGTAATAGATGCACATTTATAAAACTAATTTATCAATAATTTCTCAATATAATATATAATCTTTCCATAAATAAAAAACTATCACCACTAAAAGAATCAAACACTTTGAGAGATTCTTTCCTTTCCTTGTAACTAAGTTGGAAAGACCGAAAAAGAATAACTTTTTTAATTTTATTTTTACTTTCTATATTTTTGGCATCTCGTTATCTTTCTTTTTATATATGTCATTCTTTCTTTTCCTAGTTGCTCAGTTCCCATGACTGAAAAACTATAATTTTTCTAATTTCATTTTTACTTTCTAGTTATCATTCTCTCTCTCTCTCTCTATATATACCCTCTTTTATATATTTCAGTTCATCAGGAACATTTCTTATATCTGTTTTTCAAGAACGTTCCTTATTGAGGGAAGGCTGAGAACTTAGATACAGGTCAGCACTAGTTTGGCTTATCTCCTGGCCAGAAGAAAGGAAGCAGAGGCGCTCCCATCTAGCTATTCCAGTAAATTAACCTGCTAAATTAACACGTACAAATCGGATCGAATTTAGGCGAATTGTTCGGCAATCGAACCGAATTAGCGAATTTCCATATCTTTTTTCCCGATACGGGCGAATTTGGTAACTATGATGGATAATATTTATTTATTCGTCATATTCCTCACTTTGTTGTCTCCATATAGGAAAGGGCAGCCCGGGGCGGTCCACCGTGACGATGGGTCACCCATTCAAAATGATGGATCTACGTTGGTTTTTATATACACATACCATATCTAGGATGGATCCATCTCTCTCTCTTCACATCTCCTCTCTCTCCCCACCTTTCTCTCTTTAGGTATTTCTTTTTCCCTCCCTCTCTCTCCCCCTCCAACTCTAACTCTCTCTCCCTCCATGGCCCCCCTCTCAATTCCTCTCCTTTTTCCTTCCTCTCTCTCCCTTTCTCTCCCACCTCCCCCTCTCTCTCTGCCCTCCCTCCCTATTTTCTTCTCTCTCCCCTTCTCTCCCCCCTCCATCTCCGTGTCTCCCTCTCTCTCTTTCTATTCTCTACCTCTCTCGCATTTCCTTCTCTCTCTCTTCCCTACTGTCCTCTCTCGCTCATTGTCTCTCCATCTCTCCCTCTCTCTCCACTTCTATCTCTTTATGTCTTTGTTCTTCCCTCTCTCCCCCCCTCCAACTCCATCTATCTTTCCTTCTCTCTCTCAAGTCCTCTCTCTCTTCCTTCTTCTGCCTCCCTTTCTCCCCCACCTCTCTCTATCTCCCGCCTCCCCTCTCTCTCTCTAACTTCCAACTTTGTCACTATCTCCCTCCCTCTCTCCTCTCTCCCTCCCTCCATCTCTCTCTCTACCTCTATCTCTTTATGTCTTTATTCTTCCCTCTCTTGCTCTCCCCCTCCAACTCTATCTCTCTCCCCTCTTCCTCCCCTCCTCTCTCTCCCTCTCTCCCCTTTCCCATCACTCCATCTCTCTCTCCTCCCTCCCCTCCATTCCTCTCTCTTACACCTCCCTCTCCTCCCCATCTATCTCTCTCTCTCACTTATTTTCCCTCTCTCTCCCCCTCCATCCATATCATGGAGAATGTTCACTCTATGTAATCAATGCTATATGTAATGTCTAAAATATTTTACAATTTATTTTCTTGATGCTTGGATTGATGTGTGCTAGTTATATAATAAATATTTGTTTTATAAGCTTGACATGACTACATCTTCATCATATCTAATATATCACCCACAAGAATTGAACCAGTGACTTCACATTAAGGAGTGTTTTAACAGAGCACCTGAGCATTGTTCTTAATTTTTTTTTCCCCTGTTCTTAATTTATTTTTTATTGTGAAATGAGTTATGGTTTTTAGGCATGTGGTATTAATAAGCCATGGTATTGTAACAAAAAAACTTTACAAGTTAATAATAACCATGGTAAAGTGGGGGTGGTTACTAATTTTTTATGTGCTTATTAATTAAATTTAAATATGGTTATAGAATCATTATTAGTCCGTACCAATGAGGACTTTAACAATCTAGTTGTCTCTTGATCACGATTAGTTTAGCATTGACCAATGCAAATTATAAGGTTTAAATTTGAAAAATAAATATCTATTTTTCAATATTATTAAAAAAAAAATGTAAACATTTTATTGAACCAAGACACTAACAATATATTTGTGTGTTGATCATTATTACTTTGGCATTAACCAATGCAGATTTGTTCAACTTTGAAAAATAAATACTTATTTTTCAATATTATTAAGAAAAATAATTTTCAAACATTTGATTGGACCATAATTGAAAGTTTTATTGCATCCTTTGCACAATATAATGTCATGTGGATAACTACGTTACATATTTTATGCCATAATTTATTGATATGTTTACAATATTCATGCATGATTTTTAAATATTTGTGTAGTGATTTTTTATTCCTTAAGCCTTGTAGGAAACTCATTCAATAATAAAATACTTAAAATAACTTGAGTAAATAACATATCTACCATCAATTACTTCCCATCATAATTTAAGCAAATCCTTGCATAAAAAATGGATAGGAATAAGATGTAAAAAAATATACTTACATGAGTCACATTCCACCTTTATGTATGTTTTCTTCAGCACTTATGTAGGAGTAAAATTGTAAATAATAGACTTACTAGTGGTTACTACCTACCACAGATTTATGCAAGTTCTTCTACTTTAGCCAACGATTTACTTCCACTTCACATTTCAATTTATTAGTCAGTGGCAAAGGGAGACTATATGATGATTTGTCTATCGACCATTATTAATTTAGCATTAACGAATGTATCTTATAATTATTAATGCAATTATTTCTATAACATAATTTCTAACTTGAGTTGGAAGGGCCAAGTTGTACTGTAAAACAAAATTGCAATATAATAAATTGAATTTTATTACTTTTAACTTTTTATTATTAATTGAGCCAAGATTTAAATATTTACACAACATCTCCACTTGGCTTTCGTAAAACCAATGTTGAATTTATATTGCGTTTATACATAATAATTGGATTGATTTCTAATTAGGGCAGACATTAGGTTAAATTCGTTAAATGATAAATTTGTTAAATGTTAAACATTTACTTTTACATCCACCCCATACTGGGTTGTAGAGAGAGGTTTACAAGATATATTTGATTCCTCTTAGAGCTTGGTAGTTGTGCAGTTAAGATAGATCTAGGGTGGTTTAGTTATTAATAATTAATAAAAACAAAAATTTAATTTAATTTCCATTTTTATGTAATTTGATAGTCAAAATCTTTTAATTAATATTTTTTAAATTTTGTTTTTGATGTAATTTGACCAACTCAAAATGTTTATATAACACAACATTACATTACAACATCTCTTCCATCTTGGCCTTGAGAGTTTTCAATGAAAATTTATAAAATATTTTGAATATCAAATGAGAGATGATTTTTGGGCATCTAGTATTGATAAGTCATGGTATTGTAACAAAGCCCATTCACATCTTAATAATATATATGGTAAAATGGGGATGAATATCCATAGTTAAAATTTAAATATGGTTATGGGGTAGATATCAAGTGTAAAAACATTTAACATTTTTAATATAATGTCGACCTTATTTAAAAATCAATCTAATTATTATTATGCATAAACACAATATACATTTAAAATATAAAGAGGTTGACGAACACTCAAAAAAGAGGTATGGTAAATAAATATAAATATAAACAATCTAGAGATATCATATAAAATAAAACCTCTTTTTATATTTACTCCATAAACCTCTTTATATTTACTAAAACTAAAAAAAATGTTTTATTTAGGTGAAGCTTATGGGCCAAATACCATGGGACAAATTATTATTAATACCATCGTTAACATATTTATAAAAGAGGCATGGTAAATAAATAAATATAAAAGAGGTATAAAGAGGTATTTTAAATAAATAAAAATATATCAAATATGATTAGAAATCAACATCTAATAAATAAAAGAAATGATGAATGAATAAAAATATAAATAAACTAGAGGTATGGTAAATAAATAAAACCTCTTTTTATATTTACTCCATAAGCCTCTTTATACTTACAAGCACTCAAAAAAGGGGTTTTATTTAGGTGAAGCCTATAAGCCAAATACCATGGGCCAAATTATTATTCATAACATGCAAAAAAATATATTATTAACCCTAATATTAATATTAAATCTAATATTCATATTAATATGTTATAATATTAATATTAATAAATTTAATAACTTTGGATTAATACAATATTAAATTTGTTATATTATAATATATTTTAATATGATGATATACATTCACTCTAGATATATATAGGAGGGAAGAACAATGACATAAGAGTGATAGAGGTGGAAAGATGTGGGGAGTGATAAGGGAGAGAAGGAGATAAAACGAAGGAGAGGGGAGAGGAATGAAAAGAGAGAGAGGGAGAGGAGTGAGAGAGGCAGAGAAGGGTAAAATAGAGAGAGGGAGACACATAATGGAGGGGGGAGGGAGAGAAGGAGAGAGGGAGGCAGATAGTGAGAGGATTGGAGAGCAGAGAGAGATGGGGGAAGATAGAGGAAGGATGAGAGAGTGGAATTGAGAGAGAGGAGGAAAGAGGGAGGAAAGAACAAATACATAGAGAATGAGAAGTGGAGAGAGAGAGAGGGAGTGGCAAGGGAGAGATGAAGAAAGAGAGTGTATGTTTAGGGGTGAGATAAAGAGACAAAAAAGAGAGATGGAGAGAAGGGAGGAGAGAAGGAGGGAGGGAGGGATATAGTGACATGGAGAGAGAGAGAGGGTGATTGGGGAAGAGAGAGGGAGGTAGGAGAGAAAGGGAGAGAGGGGAAGGACGAGAGACATGACTTGAGAGAGAGGAGTAGAGAGGGAGCGATAGATAGATGGAGTTGGAGGGGGAGAGAGGGAGGGAAGAAGACAAACATAGAGAGTGAGAAGTGGAGAGAGAGTGTGTATGTTTGGGGGTGAGGTAAAGTGACAAAGGAGGAGAGATAGAGAGAAGGAGAGAGAGGGAGAGAGAGAGAGAGAGGTGGGAGAGAAAGGGAGAGAGATGATGTGAGAGAGTGGAGAGAGGGAGGGAAAGAGAGATGGAGTTGGATGGGGAGAGAGAGGGAAGTAAGAAGAAAGAAATAGAGAGAGAAAAGTGGGGAGAGAGAGAGGGAGTGATAAGGAAAATGGAGAGAGAGGGAGAGAGGACAACAGAAGGGAAGAGAGATAGAAGGAGGGAGAGTGAGAGAAGGGGAAGAAAGAGAGAGTGAGGGATAGATAGATAGATTGGAGAAAGAGAGTGTATGTTTTGGGGGTGATATAGAGAGACAAATGGAGATATAGATATAGATGGAAGGTGAAGAGAGGGAAGATGAGAGAGATGGAGAGAGGGAGGGGGGCTGAGAGATTGATATATATGGAGTGAGTGTGTGTGTGTGTGTTTGGGTTGGTTGGGGGGGTGGGGGGGTGAAATAGAGAGTAAAAGAATGAGAGATGGAGGGAGATATACATATTGATGAAGGGGAGAGAGAGGGAAGAATATTTCTTGCACTAGATGCATTGATTTCAATGTAGATGGTGATTTCTAATCCTATTTGATTGCTTGAAATAGATGCATTGATTTAGTGTAGATATTTATTTTTAATGATATTTGATTTCTTGCACTAGATGCATTGATTTCAATGTAGATGATTTCTAATCTTATTTGATTGCTTGCACTAAATGCCTTGATTTCAGTGTAGATATTGATTTCTAATCCTATTTGATTGCTTGCACTAGATGCATTGATTTCAATGTAGATGTTGATTTCTAATAATTTTTGATTGCTTGCACTAGATGCATTGATTTCAATGTAGACGATTTCTAATCCTATTTTATTGCTTGCACTAAATGCATTGCTTTCAGTGTAGATGGTGATTTCTAAACCTATTTGATTGCTTGCATTAGATGTATTGATTTCAATGTAAATGTCATTTTCTAATCTTATTTGATTGCTTTCATTAGATGCATTGATTTCAGTGTAGATGTTGATTTTTGATTTGATGTAATGTATGATGGTATATTAATTTTAAAGTGATTGGATTAACATTTTGCATTGATTTCATTGTAATGACAAAAACTATTGACAATGTACATTGATTTTTGTGTTAATTAAATCTATTAATATTGGAGAGAAACAGATACAAGACATGATGTTTACTACAACAAACCACATGATGTTTACTACAACAAACCAGCTAAATATTTAAATGGTTTACGATTTGATTGTCCTAGTTTACGATTTGATTGTCCTTTTCATATAATCGATATGAAAATGAAAAATGTAACAAGGGTGACAATAAGAATAGTAGACGAAAATAGTTTGAGATTAATCACAATGAAGACTATTTATAATTCACTACATTATTATTATTCACATTTTCTATCATTAAACACTATTACATTGTCTCTTTGCATTCAAAATATTTAAATGATTTACGATTTAATTGTCCTTTTCATATAATCGATATGAAAAGATGACAAACGTAAGGATGACAATAAGAATAGTAGACGAAAATAGTTTGATATTAATCACAATGAAGACTATTTATAATTGACTACATTATTATTATTCACATTTTCAATCATTAAACACTATTATATTGTCTCTTTGCATTAAAATTTTTCATTTCATCATTAAAGTTATTAACAATATTTATCATCTCAACAAACTGAGGTAACTAACAAAATTTAAAATTAAAATAACCAGATTCCATCTTAACTCCGGATCTATCAAGGGATCAAATATCTGGAGGTGCAAACCTTTCCTCAAGTTTAACACTCAAAAAATATGTTTGCACCTGGAGAGATTTGATTTATACTGTATATTTTAATTTGATAGAGGGTTTAGATTTAATTTTAAAAATGTTATAAAATTAAATTCAAATAAAATATTTTGTTTCTGAAATGAGAGATGGTTTTTGGGTATATTGTATTGATGAACCATGGTATTAGCCCATGGTATTGTAATAAAATTTATTTACAAGTTAATAATATCTATGGTAAAGTGGACATAAATATCTATGGCTAAAAATATTGTTATATTGTTAATATTGTAATAAAACTTTTTATTTTAGAGATTCATTTTACAAATATTTAATTAAAAGAAATATTAAAAGATTTTGGAGTAGGATTGTTGATTTTTTGCATTGAATTGTATTGTAGTTTTTTTATTTATATGGTTATTTTCATTTTTATTTTGAGCTCACATTAATTTTTTTATTTTTATTATTATTTTACTAGAAACATGACACACTTACACATCCCTTCATACTAAATTGTAGAATGTCCCTTTTGGAACAATAATTGACTCCTCATTGTTAGATGTAATCTTGATATTATGATGTTGTAGTGATGATAAATTTTATAAACCTCATCAAAACTACTAGATATATTTTTTATTTTCAGAGCGTAAACTTTCACATTTAGTGTTCATTATCTTGTTATTGTTATTTATGGAGAAATTGTGTCAAGTGACAAGTATATGACTCATCCAACTTTTTGAGTAACCACTGCGTTTAGAGATAATGAAGCTATAGCTATGTTATTGATTAAATGTGTGAAATATTTAACAATTCCAGTGGATGCTCAACTGACGATTAAAAACAAATGAAGCTATATTTTTAATGTTTGATTAAATGTGTGAAATATTTAACAATTCTAGTGGATGCTCAACTCACGATTAAAAACAAATGAAGCTATATTTTTAATTAGATATCATTTTGGGATTCAACTGCGTTAAGTAAGATCATTCACGTATGACCATTTCCATGAGAGGTAGTCGTAACTGACTAATTTCTCATGATTTTTTGAATAGTTCATGATTTTTTAATGTTTGATTAAATGTGTCAAATTATTATACAATTGAGATTTTTGTGATCGATCCATAATATGTTTGTGAGAATAATTTCGGCAAAATCACATAAAATATCATTTGCCGACTCGTTTCCAACTAATCAATGTGGTTCATTGTCAAGACAAGTTGAAGATCCAATTTGAGCGATAAGTTAAATAGGGACAACAGGCCATTCCAAGAGCTATATTTTACCAAGTAATGGATAAACAAGACCTCTAACGTCTAGATTTGACCAAGGCCCAGGGGAGGGATCAAGGTTGTTAAAAAACTTTTAATTAAATTATTTATATTGTTAATAATATTATTCATATGAATTAATAGAATAAATATTAGGGGACAATTCAATAATATATTAACATTAATGATTTTAATCTTATCCCAAATTTTAGGTAACCGTTGTCTAATATAGATATTAATAATATTATTATTAAATACGCATTATTAAAATTTCAATTTAAAACAAAAAATATAATTGAAAATAAGGAATTTTTTTTTTAAATAAAAAATATAATAGTAATATTATTATTACTAATATTACTTTTATGATTTAGTAATAATAATATAAACTAATACCATATTACTAATATAATATAGTAACAATAATATTACTATTATTTTAAAAATAATCCTAATATTATTATTATTATTAACTTTCAATTAATAATACTTAGCTAATATTACTAACTTATAATATGAATAATTTTATTAAAATACTAATATTATTATTAGTGCTACATTTTTGTATTATTTGTAATTTTAGTACTACAAATGATTTTTATGTGATTTTGCCTTAAAATATTTAACAATTCCAGTGAAAGCTCAACTCACCATTAAAAACAAATGGAGCACCAAAATTATTTAACAAATTACCAATTCACCCATTGTCATTGACCAAAATTACTCCAAACAATTACGACTTACCAATATATAGATGAATAATACCATCTTTTACCAATATATAGATGTCAAATACTAATCATATAAGAATGATGGTATGTCACTTGCTTATCGCCTGTGACACGAATACCATTATCAATACCATCCTATAAGAATGTTGTCAAATACTACTCATATAAGAATGATGGTATGTCACTTGTTTATCGCCTGTGACACGAATACCATTATCAATACCATCCTATAAGAATGATGTCAAATACTAATCATATAAGAAGGATGGTATGTCACTTGTTTATTGCGTGTGACACGAATACCATTATCAAGTTTTAGCCGCCTACATTGAAGGCGGCAGACAATCGAAAACGCAATCTGGCATTGCAGAGGAAGTGAGTCAGAATGTAACAAGTGTAAATTTTAATCGACAAGACCTGCATGCTGATCTTATAAAGAGCAGAGGATGATGGGGTTCTTCATTATCAAATTTGTCCCGAGCATCTACGATGGCGTTCTTTGGCTACTTGAAATGGCTTAGTATATCCTCTATTCTTTTCTGTCAGCTGGTATTGGCTGCTGCATCAATACAAGATGGGCTGATATCATGCCTGACGAGAAATGCTATTACGAATTTCACAACCATGGCGTCTTCTCGTTCTGCAGAGTACTATTCTGTGTTGAATTTTTCTGTGCAGAACCTACGGTACACAGAATCCAGTGTGCGCAAGCCCAACGTTCTGATTGTCCCGCAAAGCAGGCAACAAGTGCAGAAATCGGTGGCCTGCTGCGTACAATATGGTTGGGAGATTCGGGTCCGTAGCGGAGGGCACAGCTACGAGGGCCTCTCCTCTACTTCAGATACTCCCTTCGTCATCATCGATCTCATGAATTTGGACGCCATTAACGTCGATATGCCTTCCAAAACGGTTTGGGTAGAAGGCGGTGCCACTGTGGGGCAATTATACGATGCCATCGCAGACAAGACTTCAATCTACGGTTTTACTGCTGGAGTCTGCCCGACTATGGGCACCGGCGGTCATTTCAGTGGAGGGGGATTGGGTTTGCTGTCGAGAAAGTATGGCATCGCGGCCGACAATATAATCGATGCCCTGTTCGTTGACGCCAGAGGCAATCTTCTGAACAGACAGCAGATGGGAGAAGACGTGTTCTGGGCTCTGAGGGGTGGCGGCGGTGGTAGCTGGGGCATTGTGGTTGCATGGAGGATACAGCTCGTCAGCGTCCCTCCTGTTGTGACGGTCTTCGACGTGTACAGGACGGGCAGAGAGGCAGTGACGAAGCTCGTGTACAAATGGCAGTCGATCGCGCCGACAGTGGAGGAGGATCTCTTTATCCGCGTGGTTATATCTGGTACCCAAGTAAACGGGGGCCAACGCGACGTTAAGCTGACTTTCAATGGAATGTATCTGGGGCCACTAGATCAACTCTTGGAAGCAGTGAATGAGAGTTTTCCGGAAATGGGCATGGTCGCCAGCGACTGTAAAGAGACGAGCTGGATAGACTCCATACCCTACACTGCACACACAAACAGGACCGAACTGCGCAGCAGATATAATTCCAACAAACATTACTTCAAAGCAAAGTCTGATGTTGTGAAAACCCCAATTCCACCATCGGCCTTGGAAGGGACATGGAAATTCCTTGAAGACGAGCTCAGCTCTTATGTTATTTTCCATCCTTTGGGTGGAATAATGGATCGAATACCGTCCTCTGCGATACCGTTCCCTCACCGAGCCGGGAATTTATACTTGATACAGTATCAAATCACATGGAATAATCCGAGCAACGGCACACAATATGTCGCTGCGATTCGAGGATTATACGAGTATTTGACTCCTTATGTTTCTAGCTCTCCCAGGGCATCTTATGTAAACTATCTGGATCTTGATTTGGGTGTAGCTCGAAATGGGACGGCCACGGTTAAAAAAGCGAGGTCATGGGGAAAGAAATATTTTGTGAATAACTATGATAGACTTGTCAAGGTAAAAAGCACAATCGATCCTTACAATGTTTTCCGGAACTCTCAGAGCATTCCTGTCAGCAGGTGAGCTCCGGACAGCACTAACAATAAAAGAGGATCGTTGATATTTTATGTGTAAGAGATTCCATATATACCGTAAATAAACGCAGATGAATACCTTTTTCTGCTGTTATATTTATATCTTTCCCGTTCTGGATTTGTATTGCGTATTTATATTTTTCGCGTTTTGGATTGTTTTGCTATATAAGTGTTTTCACGTCTGCCTCATGGTTCAATTGAACAACGCTTTTGTTGATTTTCTTTTACCCGTTTAAAGCAGAATTGAAAATCAAGTCAAAGTGTTTAGTACAATCCAATTTAACGATTTAAAAATCAGACAAGCTCCTTTACCCACAAACTCTCGGCTTTATAAATAATTTCATTGTGAACCCATTTTGATGAGTTAGTTTTGTTCCTCTCAGGATTAGTTTTTGTGAAGTTATTAGTTCAAATTTTATAGAAAAAGGTTAGGGATAGAATTGATTGTAAGATAAAATGGTCTTACAAACTCAATTAAATTTTATTAATATTTTTGTATTATTTTAATTTTAAATTTCTGAATACAAAAGCTAAAAGCAAATGAAAATTTAACTATCATATTATTACATTCATTGATATGAAAGTTTAATAATTACAATTTCAATTTTGATGACATCACAGACATGCTTTCAATTTTGATGACAGAAGGATGATATGCTTACACATCATACTAGGCTGTAGAATGAGCCTCTCGGTTCAATGAACAAAATTTCAACTTTGGTGACGGACGGATGGACTTACACATCATAGTGGGTTGTAGAATGAGCCTGTCCGCTCAATAAGAGTGAGCCTCTCCGCTCAATGAGCAAAATTTCAACTTTGATGACGGACGGATAGACTTACACATCATACTGGGTTGTAGAATGAGCCTGTCTGCTCAACAAGAGTTACTTAGTGGCAATGCCACTGCATTTTGCTCACATGGCTCTTTTTTTGTATTGAATAAAATTTGTGATTGATTTCCTGGGTCCAATGGCTTTTGCACCTGTTTTGTCATCAATTTTCGGCCTCTTAATTTCACAATAAACAATATGTACTAGATTTTGAAGATTCTGAAACTTGCCATCAACAACATATATAAAAAATAGGGGTGCAAATGGTGCAAAACCGAAACATGTTAGGTCATTAGCAAAATCCTATAACCTTAATTATCAATTGATGTGGAAATATTAACAATTCAAAGAGATTGTTCATTCTCACAAGAAGCAATATGTATTGGGTTTTGTAAACTATGAAACTTGGCATCATCAACATATGCAAAGACAAGGGTGCAAATAGCAGAAAACCGTAACATCATTAACAAAATCTTGCATAACCTTAATTATCAATTGAAGTGAAAATATTAACAACTGACACTGATTGCTCATTCTCACAATAGAGAATTTGCACTGCATTTTGTAGATTTTGTCCACTCTCAATCATTTTGTTTTGTAGATTGTAAAATTTGCCATCATCAACATGTGCAAAAACAACGCTGCAAATGGTGGAAAATGGTAACATCATTAAAAAAATATCTTGCAAGCACATTCTTATACCATTCTTGATTATTATTTTTTACCTATAATCTATAGATATTGAAGGAACCATAATACCATATGAGCCTCTAGCATAAACATACTGCTAAGTGACAAGAAGGTACCATACTACAAATTCTTCTAAAAGATGCCATGCATGTGAGAACTTAAAATCTGAAGCTAAGAGAGGGTTTCATATTTATTTCACACTCAAATATCCATCACTTCATTTGAATTTCTTTAACATCAGAGTAGCTCATGGTTGTAGCATTTTAATGCATTGATTTAAGCACTAAAATTCTTTATAGTGCAAATCCAGTTAAAATATGATTGCATGAAGTTACTATCTCTTTCAGTTCTAGGCATTAGTCTTCATGGCTAAATTCAATCTCATGATGGATTCTTTGTCTTCAACATTCTAGGAAGCCATGTTTGTCCTCACTAATGCATTGATCAAAAGAGGAGAGTAATTATTTTGGCAATTGAACTTCATTTGAAGCTGACATCTTTGATAATAAAAAGAAGCTTATTTAATGAGACTTATCATAAGTACAATTTGAAAATGACATTCCCCATTTGCTTTTTTGTTTAAAGAGACTAGCTCTAAAAACTAGTTGCAAATAGGCAACCTGAGAAATGGAACAAACTCCCTTGTTGGTTTAATGCACTCAGGGAATTTGATTGGGCTATGGAACAACATATAAGCATTGTCGAATCCCCACAAATCAAACCAACCATAAGCAAATAAACCCAGAGGATTTTCTAAACAAACCAACCCTATGCCCTTCTGTTCTGATCCAAAATTCCGCCTTTGGAGAATATCATCTTTATAGCACAAATTGAAACAAATAATATCAGCTAAGATGTCAAAATTTGCAAGTAAATGTACCCAAGATAGGAATCTGCTGAAAGAATTTGCATGTAAAGTGGAAACAAAGCACCACTTTTATAAGTGTAGGCTTATGAAAACATTAATTTTGGATTTGCAAGTAAAGTGGAAACAAAACACCACTATTATAAATGCATGGCTTATGACCACATTGATCTAAAATTGCAAGAACTACCACCTAAGGCTTCAGATTGTAAGAACAATCTTAGGCTAAAATAGAATTACTGGAAGATTTTTGTCATCGAGATGGTTTTTTAGAAAGGATTTTATTAGGATCAACCACAAGGTCAAAAAAAAGAGCTTCATACAAGAGGCCTACTATGTAGTGAAGCAAAAAATCCTGCGAACATGAGTAGCACTTTTAGTTTGAATTGGGTAATGTTAGTGACAAAGCATGTACCCATTATCTAACTATCAAGGTTAAGGTAGAGTTAGGTGCATGATATGATGTAAGTGGTACACGACTTTGGATATGGGAAGCCTATCTAGGCTCATCCCTGTTGTATATAACTTGGGGCATTAATATGATATGGTTCATATTCTCTCCACAATTTAGTGTTTATCATGAATGTGTGGTTATCTCTTACAAACCAAAATTTATTATAGGATTTGCCTTATAAACTGCTAAATCTCTATTTTTCAAGTTTATGTCGTAATTTTTCCATCTATTTCATTGTATTGATCTCATTGTATCAAAAAATTGTATAAACCCAGAGGATTTTCTAAACAAACCAACCCTATGCCCTTCTGTTCTGATCCAAAATTCTGCCTTTGCAGAATCTCATCTTTATAGCACAAATTGAAACAAATAATATCAGCTAAGATGTTAAAATTTGCAAGTAAATGTACCCAAGATAGGAATCTGCTGAAATAATTTGCATGTAAAGTGGAAACAAAGCACCACTTTTATAAGTGTAGGCTTATGAAAACATTAATTTTGGATTTGCAAGTAAAGTGGAAACAAAACAACACTATTATAAATGCATGGCTTATGACCACATTGATCTAAAATTGCAAGAACTACCACCTAAGGCTTCAGATTGTAAGAACAATCTTAGGCTAAAATAGAATCACTGGAAGATTTTTGTCGTCGAGATGGTTTTTCAGAAAGGATTTTATTAGGATCAACCACAAGGCCAAAAAAAAGAGCTTCATACAAGAGGCCTACTATGTAGTGAAGCAAAAAATCCTGTGAACATGAGTAGCATTTTTAGTTTGAATTGGGTAATATTAGTGACAAAGCATGTACCCATTATCTAACTATCAAGGTTAATGTAGAGTTAGGTGCATGATATGATGTAAGTGGTACATGACTTTGGATATGGGAAGCCTATCTAGGGTCATCCCTGTTGTATATAACTTGGGGCATTCATATGATATGGTTCATATTCTCTCCACAATTTAGTGTTTATCACGAATGTGTGGTTATCTCTTACAAACCAACATTTATTGTAGGATTTGCTTTATAAACTGCTCAATCTCTATTTTTCAAGTTTATGTCGTAATTTTTCCATCTATTTCATTGTATTGATCTCATTGTATCAAAAAATTGTATAAGAGAGGGTCTCCTCGAAGTACAAGGACTTCATTTATGTTCCTCTTTTGCCCATCTCTCATTTGTGAACTACATCGTGTTAGAAATTAATTAACGGAGAAATGAAATACATAAAATATTGGGGAAACACAAATATAGAAATGAATAAAACAAGAGAGACACAAATATACATGGTTCACCAAATTTGGGCTACGTCGACAAAGACACGGTCAGTCCTTCCTTTTATATTATCCAGCAAAATGAAGGGATACAATCGACAACATATATGCTGTAATTTCATCTTCATTCTCACACAACCTCCTCTCTCTCTCTCCTTTAGAATAATAATACAAATCCTCAATACAATTCCCTCATATAAACTGAGGGGTTTCCTTCTAGGGAAAAAACCCTAAATTAAACATAACTTCTAACATCAGATCATCCGCATAATGAATGACCTAGATTGACTATGAAATTATAATATTTTAACAAGGCATTTTTTCATATATTTTTAGCTTCGGGGGCATTTCCTCTGAACCCTTGCCAGGGGGGGATCCAAACATGCAACCCCCCCTAGAGCCCGCAGGCAGAAATAGTGGGGGGGAAGCCCCCCCACACCCCCCTGTCAGGGATTGGGATCTAAATGTAGCTTAAACAAGACCTTTGAATCAGGAAGATAATTAGGCTCCACATCCAACAATCTACCACTTGGAGACTGATTATATCAACTCCATCGCTGCTTCACTTAGTGGACAATTATTCCACTTTGGACCTCGTTGTTTCTCATATTCATCATCATTCTTGAATGCCAATTGAAACTAAGAAACAAACCAATTTCTCCCTGGTTACAACCTTTGTCAACATATTTGCAAGATTCTGCTTTGTGTGTATCATTTCCAACTTCAAATATCTATCATATAAAACTGTTCGTATGAAATGATACCTGAGTTGTATATGTTTAGTCTTAGAATGAAAGGTTAAATTCCTTGTGAGATGAATGACACTCTAGTTGTCATTATATAACCTGTTCATCTCCTGCTCCTTGCCCAAATCATCCTTAAACCTTTGTAACCAAATCATTTCTTTACTAGCCTTTGTAACAACAACATACTCTACTTCCATTGCTGAAAGTGCAACAATGTTTTGCAATTTTGAAACCCAAATGACAATTGTTCCACCTACAGTAAACACATACCTTGTGGTGCTTCTCTTGTTATCTCTGTCACTATCATATCTACATCAACATATCCTTGTAGAGCAATGTTTAAACCTCCAAAATGTAATGCTTGATTTGTGGCAACTCTCAAATACCTAGGAATCCATTTCACTACAATCCAATGCTCTTTTTCTGAATTGTTCATATACCTGCTTATAACTCCCACTGCATGTGCAATATCTGGTCTTGTGTAGACCATTGCATACATTAAGCTTCCAACAACTGATATGTATGGAACTTTACACATATAATCCATCTTTTATTGGTTCTTAAGACACATATCCTTACTTAGTGTGAAATGGCTAGCCAAAGGTGTACTGACTGGTTTTGCATTCTACATATTAAATATTTCCAACACATTTTCTATGTACTCACTTTGAGACAATGTTAATTTGTGATTTTTCCTGTCTCTAGTTATTCTCATACCAATATAAATAAATTTATTAATTAAATTAAAAAAATAAAAAATAAACGTTTTAATATATAGTATACCTAGGGGGGATAATATGGGGTACAAATGGAGGTACCCATGGGAATAATGTAATAATGTGATGTAATAATGAGCCATTTTTAATAAATAAAGTGGTTAACACACATTATGTAAGGGACCACAAGTAGTTAGGGAATAATGTGATAAACTCATTGTAATGGATGTATGGTATTGAAAGACCCATGGTATTGTATGTATGAAGCCTATATAGGGGCTAGAGACTCCCCATTGAGATGCCAAGTATTGTTGTATTGACAAGCATATGGTTTGTGGAGTATTCTCCTTCTGTAAGGAGTAATTGTATGGTGTTGCCCTACTTCAAGGGTTTTATTAATTAAGATATGAAGTTCTATCATCTCTTGTTTTATTTATTGATAATATTTTGCAAATTTATATATTTTTCAGGACAAATCTACTACAAGTGGTATTAGAGCACTTTCTTGGGCAAAGAGGGGGAGAATTTTTTTCATTTTTTGTAGGATTTTTTGGGCGGCGAGTTTGCAGATCATATCTGAAACTTTGGGTGAAAAATTTGCAAACAAAAAATTATATCTAGATTCTTTGTGGAAAAATACCCAAATTAAAAAAAAAATCAGTTGAATCAGAGTCCAGATGAGGGAGATATCGTAGATTTAAAATTAGTTATGTTGCAGAACTTTTTCTCACGACAATTTGTTGATGACGAATCTCCAGTCATTTTTTGCTATTTTGTGCAGAATTTCAGAAAATTGATTTGATATCTGAGATCCTATTGAAAAATTATCCAATTAAAAAAAAATCAGTTGAATTGGATTCCATATGAGGGAGATATCGTTGATTTAAAATCAACTATTTTATTTATTTATTTTTCAGAATTTTTTTGTGACAGTGGGACCATTGGAGCACAAATTTGAGTTTCCAGAGTGCCCATATTGGGATTTTAATCACATAAAAAGATACATAATGGTTGTTCCATTTCTGAAAACAAACTATAATAAGGATTATGAGTTATATTGACCGAGTTGTGGCCATTTTAATTTTGCCGCATAAAGTAGGTAATTTTTTTGAAAACCCTCATTCTATTTCAGGGCTTCTACTGAGACTATTTTTACAAAAAACTAATCGTCCTACTATTGAACAATTCCTAAAAAATCATAAGTCAACATAGACAACACTTTGGAAAAATCTAACATGCGTTTATTTTAAAGATGAGGCAGCCATATGGTGGGACTCACTTGACATAAAAAAGTTGGTAAGCCTTCCTGATGATGAATTTGAAAAAGTCTTTTAGGACAAATGGTCTCATGCTACAAAACTTGGTAATGAGAAACATAAGGGGTTACTTTCTGATGGTATCTCCTTATTTCAGGTTCATGGATGTATTCAGAAGGAGAAGATCAATGTATCTATCAATCCTAGTTGCAAGCATAACATTATCAATGTTAATTTGGCAAAAAAATTGCAAGTTCCAACAAAACACATTGAAAACACACAGGTTGATAATGATGATGATCAAATTTATAAAGATTTGAAGATTTTTATGGATAAGTATGTTTTGCATTCAGATTTTATACTTCAAATATGGATAATATGGATTTTGTTTTTTGGATACTCTTGGATGGAATCTATGGGTATTGTAAATATTAATGTGCAAAAGAAATTCATGAAGCTCTGGTATAGAAAGAAAAAAATACATTGCAAGATATTTCCATTAATACCCAAGCAGACACTGTGGATGCAGAAACACAAAGCTCTAACGACACTGACACATCAGATGATGAGCCTTTGATGGTTGACAAACAAACACAAACGTCAAACTCGGTACCAGAAAAAGCATCAAACAACACTTAGGCACCAATAGTGGAGGTACCAAAAAAGTAAACAGACACCACTCAAGCACCAATAGTATAGGAATTAATGAAAGATATTCCATTAGTTAAAGTTTCAACATATCACCACCCACATCACCGAGCAAGACAACAACTAGTAAGGTGGAAACGAATTAGCAATAAGGACAACAACCCCAGGATGAAAGAGAGAGAGGTGCAACTATCCAACCACAATGCATCAACGAAGAGGAACTGCCAAGATCAACTTCCATCTCAAGCGAGCAAGGAACCAGCTAGATCGAGTGTTCACCTTTCTCTGGGATGGCTAGATGCAAGTGCATGGTACTAATGGACTACTCTTTTGAGTAGATCTTATTATTTGTGTTCTTCTCATGTTTCGATGACGAACCATGTTTAAGGGGGGTGGAATGTAGTATACCCAGGGGGAATCATGTGGGGTACAGAGAGAGGTACCCAAGGGAATAATGCGATGTAATAATATAATGGGCCATAGTTTTCACTTGACAGTGAGGTACCTATGAGAATAATGTAATAATGTGATGTAATAATGGGTCATATATAATAAATAAAGTGATTAACCCACATTATGTCAGGGACCACAAATAGCTAGGGAATAATGTGATAAGCCCATTGTAATGGATGTATGGTATTGAAAGACCCATGGTAATTACTCATGGTATTGCATGTATGAAGCCTATATAGAGGCTAGAGACTCCCCATTGAGACATGTCAAGGATTGTTTTGTACTGAAAAATGATGGCTTGTGGAGTGATCTCCTTCCTTAAAGAGTAATTGTATGGTGTTACCCTACCTCAATATTTTTTATTTTAATAAATATTTGAAGTTATATCATCTCTTGTTTTATGTCTTGGGCATATTTTGAAAGTTTATATATTTTTCAGGTCAGATCTACTACATGTGGTATCAGAGCATTTTCTTGGGCAAAGCGGGGATATTTTTTTTTCATTTTTTGCTGATTTTTTTTGGCCAGTCTGTTTTCAGATTAAATCTGAAAATTTTGGTACAAATTTTTCTATAATAAATAGAAACTATGAATTCCTTGCAAAAAAATACCCCATTTAAAAAAAACAATCAGTCAAATTGGAGTCCGGATGAGGGAGATATCACTGATTTAAAATCAGTTGTTTTGCATAAATGTTTATGACGACAATTTGTGGACAATGACTCTCCAGTAAATTTTTGCAGTTTTTTTGAGGAATTTTGGAAAAATAATCACATATATGAGATTCTACTGAAAATCACCCAAATTAAAAAAAAAATTGGTTGAAACTGAGTCCGGTCAAGGGAGATATCGTTGATTTAAAATCAGCTCTTTTTTCATAATTTTTTTGTGACGACAAGACAATTGTAGCACGAATCTGAGTTTCTAAAGTGCTCAGATAGAGATTTCAATTACACGCGAAGATGTAGAATGGTCGTTCCATTTCCGAAGACATGCTATAAAAAGGATTCTGAGCCATATTGACCGAGTTGTGGCCATTTTAAATTTGCCACATAAAGTAGGTAATTTTTTTCAAAACCCTCATTCTACTTCATGGCTTCTACTGAGATGATTTTTATAGGATGTGATGATGGTCCCACTATTGAAGAATTTATACAAACTCGCAAGTCTCAATGCCCACTACTTTGGAGCATTTACATAGGGTATTATTTGGAAGATGAGGCTGCTATATGGTGGAAGTCACTTGATAGTGAGTTTCTGAAGTTGTGTCCTCCTAAAGAAATTGAAAAACTATTTTTGGACAAATGGTCTCATACTAGAAAGAAGGAAAATAAGAAACATAAAGGGTTATTTTCTGCTGGTATCTTCTTATTACAGGGTCATAGATGTATTCAAAAGGAGAAGATCATTGTGTTTATCAATCTTAGTTGCAAGCATAATTTTATCAATGTTAATGTGGCAAAAAAATTACACATTTTGACAAAACAAATTGCAAAAACACAGGTTGATAATGAGGATGTTCAAATTTATAAAGATTTGAAGATTTCTATGGATATGTGTTGCATTCTGATTTTTATACTTCAGATATGGATAATGTGGATGTTGTTTTGGGATACCCTTGGATGGAATCTGCGGGTACCATCAATATTAATGTGCAGAAGAAATCCATGAAGCTCTGGTATAAAAAGAAGAAAATTACATTACAGGATATTTACATTAAGAATAAGGCAGATAATGTGGAGGTAGAAGAACAAAGCTCTAACAACACTAACACATCAGATGATGAACCATTGATGGTCAACAAACAAACATAGACATCAAACTAGGTACTAGAAAAAGCACTAGATACTACTTAGACACCAATAGTGGAGGTACTAGAAAAAGCACCAGACACCACTCAGGAACCAATAGTAGAGGAATTAACAAAAGATATTCCATCAGTTAAAGCTTCAGCATATCACCACCCACATCACCCAACAAGAAAACAACCAACAAGATGGCAACAAATTAGCAACAAGGACACCAACCCCTGGACGACAAATAGATGGTTGCGACGATCCACCCACATCACATCAACACAGAGGAAATGCCAGAACCAACTTCCATCTCAAGTGAGTGAGGCACTGGCTAGATCAAGTGTTCACCTTTCTCTGCGATGGCTAGATGCACGTGCATGGTACCAGTGGGCTACCCTTTTGAGTAGATCTTATTATTTGTGTTCTTTTCATGTTTCAGGGACAAAACATGTTAAAGGGGGGTGGAATGTAGTATACATAGGGGGGATAATATGGGGTACAGAGGGAGGTAATCATGGGAATAATGTAATAATGTGATGTAATAATTGACAATATTTAATAAATAAAGTGGGTAACCCACATTATGTAAGGGACCACAATTAGTTGGGGAATAATGTGATAAACCCATTGTAATGGATGTATGGTATTGAAAGACCCATGGTAATTTCCCATGATATTGTATGTATGAAGCCTATATAGAGGGTAAAGACTCCCCATTGAGACATGTCAAGTATTGTTGTATTGACAAACATATGGCTTCTCGAGTGTTCTCCTTCCGTAAGGAGAAATTGTATGGATTTTTCTCTACCTCAAGGGTTTTATTAATAAAGATATGAAGATTTTGTACTTTGTTCTTATATTTCTCATGGGATTATTTGCAGTTATTGGGTATATTTTGCATTGTTATATATTTTCAAGTCAAATCTACTACAAAATATGAATCCAATAGTCATATCAATGTATTATAAAAGTACATAAATGTGAATACTAAAGGTAATTCATGTTTATCATTCATATTATGTTTGCATTCCATGTGTATTTAGCATGGTATCAGAGTATAGGACAAGCCTGGGCATTTTCATATTTTTTCAGCTCTACATCCTTTCCAGAACTTGTTTGAAATTTCTTTGCTCGATCTGTCAGCTATAGAAATGTTCTATAACGTTACTCTGCTCCACTTCAGTGTTGGTATAGTAAACCATTTATTTTATCTGCATTTACATCGTATTGAGTGCTTTGGTTTCTGGAACTGTAACACTCATTCTCTATATATGATTTACTATTCTTACCTGAGCCTTTCATCTCTTAGTTGTTCACAATCCACACCAGAAATGGTTTTTTAGCTATTCACTACCACTTCGGTTGGCTTGAGCCCCTTTGTCATACCTGCGCTCCATGTATTCTCCCTCATACCTAGGTCTACAGGTCCTCAATTTTAGCTGGTCCTTCTCTCTGCTCAGAAACACCATTGTTTTCTCCTAGCGCTGACATACATTTTATGTTGCTATGAGCACTTATCAGTCTTGCACTTTGTTTTGCTCTTGTTGTGTCAGAACTCTGCTATTTTAAGCCTGTCATTATGGTATCATCCCTATTCCTGTCTATCAATTTTCCCATAATTCTATTGCAACTATTCAAAAAAAAACGATGCATGTCTAACGTTCCCTATTCCTGTAGAAAGTCATTCTGCATGGAATACAATAACAATCACCTCCTGTAGCCCTGAGAGTGAAGTGGCTTTGCTAAATTCACATGATTCTCTTTCTCTAGAACATCAATTCTTTTAATACTATTTTGGTGGTTTAGAATTGTTGATTTAAAGATGATCTGAGTTTGTCATTGATGTCAACCCAAGTAGCACCAAGGGATACCCTGATCTTACAAGGGAATTTTGACTTGAAAAATTACTCTATTTTGAGTCAAAGATCTTCTATATAGATTCTACTCGTCGAGATGTTTCCGTTGATATATGGCACGCCAAGTAATTATTCACGGTTTGAGAGATATTCATGTTTGAAGTTAGTAACCCCAGTTAGTGGGCTAAAACCCTATGGGGTTGTGGCATGGCACTCATAATTGGTTTTGGTCATTGAATAGTCATTAATTAATAATTTTTTAAGCTCCTAAAATCCCTCCAACATTCTCTATAGAAGCCCCTCTCAACTCTATAAAAAGAAATCTCATATATCCTCCAAATGTAGTGATCGTGGCATTTTCGCTATAACTTCATTTCTGTGAAGTCTTAGATTCTGAAATTAAAACCCATTTGATTCACAATCCTGATGAACGTTGTGACCAAATTTCAGATCTTGGTTCACTATATTTTCGGATATATGATCTGTGGAAGTTAGGGTTTTTGCAGGCTGTCGAATTTCATCTCAAAGAAGTGACATTGGGAAAATCACCATAACTCTCTCTTTGGGAAGAGGATTGGAATTTTGTAAAAAGTGGAGGATATTGCATGGACTGTAGTTTTCTGTGTATTAATTTTAGAGCCGAAGGAGGAAATAGTGACACATGGCACATCGTACAAGTTTTCTCTACCGAACTAGTCCATAATTAGGTCATTGTGAGTGATTGGAAATAACTTTGCCTTGAAGAGTCCAAATCGGGTCAGACCTGTGGCATTAGAAAGGAGACTCAAAGGAATTCTACAGGACAAAAAATCACATGTTGGGGGATCTGAAATCATAAATATACATCAAATTAAATATCATCCTCCTAGAAGGCAATAAAAACTAGATCAAGTGTTGTCAAGGGGTGCAAAGGACCAGACTTTCTAGGGTAGCAAAGAGCAAGGTGCAGCAAAATGATGCAGCAGAGGTAAGCTACAAGTAAGTATCTTCTATATATGAATGTTCATCTCTTAGTTGCATTAGTTTCTTTGTATTCTAATTTGTTGTTTTTGTTTAGCACTGACATATGTTTTGCAGGATGAGGTAAGTTTTGCTATTATCATGTCATGGGTATTTCCTTGAAGACTTTTTGCAGGTATTATATATTCATCAAGAGAAGACTCAATGCATAATCTAATGTTCTAAAGAATGAGAAAGGGTAGCATGACAAGAGCAACAATCAAGGTGCAGAACAACAACAAGAATTTCACCACATGAAGTCTTCAAGTGGGCAACATTGCATACAGACATTGTAAAAGTATCATTGTACAGAGTCATTGTAAAAGCATCTTTGTAAAAGTTGTACAAGTGTCTATCTTCCAAGAGTTGAAGAGGAAGTGTCAAGAGGTATAGGATCATCATTAGGTGGTTGTGTCATAGTTGGGGTTATGGTCTAGTGTGTCTTCTTCTTCTACATCATTCTATATCATTGTAAAGTGGACAATTTTCCCTGGTACGGGAGTCCATTCTTCTTTTATTCTTCTATAGGGTGGTAGGGTGTTGCTAGGCTGGTGCATGAATTCACCAATAGGTTCAATCCTATGAAAAATTCAGGGTGGTAGGGTGGTGCTAGGGTGAGTTGTAGCTCATTGGGTGTTGGGGAATTCGTTCAATTGACTACTGAAGAATCTTGGGCATTGGAGCGTCCATCCAGTGGAGCTGGCGAAGAATGCTTTTCTAGATTCTAGGATGTTGGAGCTTTCTTTTCAATTGGAGTTGAATATTAAAGAATTATTAGAAATGTGTTCGGTGGTTTTTGACCCGGAGGGGGTTTCTCACCTAAAACGTTTGTGCTTTTGGTGTTCTTTTATTCAGTGTTGTTACTGCATAAACATTAATGATAATTGAAGATTAACTAATGCTCTGAAAAGATTTAAAAGTGATAATTGCTAAGGAATACTAATTCACCCCCCCTCTCAGTATTTTCCATTAATTGGTATCAGAGATTGGTTCCTTCAATAGCATTTTGATAACTGGAAGGAGATCATGGAGCATACCAAGAATGGTGTACCTCTATTCAATAAAAATAATTATACACTCTGGAAAAGAAGAATGGAGGTCTATCTCTTAGCACAAGGTTATGAAGTATGGAACAATGTTCAAAATGGCTTTACACCAACCGCAGATGAACAAGGTAAGAAGAATTTGGTAAATGATGCAAAAGCAAAGAATATTATTATCAGTGGACTTATTGAATCTGCTTATCATAAGGTGTTGGGTTGTAAAACCACCAAAAATGTATGGGACAAGCTTGAGAATATATATGCAGGTGACTCAAATGTCAAAGAAGCAAAGCTTCAAATCTACAGAGCAAAATTTGAGCAACTCAGAATGAAAGAAGATGACAACATTGCTGCATACTTCCAACACGTTGATGAAATAACCAACACTCTGGAAGGATTGGGAGAGCCTGTTGATGAGAAGACTATTATACGAAAGATTCTTAGAACGTTACCAGGAAGATTCAACCCAAAGGTATCAGTCTTAGAATACAGTGCAAATCTGGACAAACTCAGCAAAGAGGAATTACATGGAGTTCTCATAGCATATGAAATGAGACTTGATGAAGAAGAGGGTACTTCGCATCTAGAAATTGTGTTTGCTGCATCTAAGAAAACCAATAAGGACAAACAACCTTCAAAGGAAAAGACCTGCACCTGCACCTGCAAGTGTGAAGAAAAGGAAGATGATGAAGAAGGTTTTTCAGATGGAGAATATGCTTACTTTACGAGAAAACTAAAAATTGGTAAGGGAAAATTTAAAGGTAAACTTCCATTGATATGTTTCAGTTATGGTGAGGTTGGGCATTTCGCAGCAAAATGTCCGAACAGAAATGATGGAAACTTAAAAGGAAAGAAAGGATTTAAGAAATTCAACAAGCAAGGAAAGAAGAAAGGATTCAAAAGGAACTTTCTTTCTAAAGAAGATAGCTCGTCATCCAACGAAGACAACGATAGTGAAGAAGAAGCCAATGAGAGAGTATTGTTTATGGCCAAGCACAATAAACAAGAGGTATCAAACAATGAAGAAGAAGGGTTGACCATAGAAGAATTTTCTAAGGAGGCAATCAAGCTTATAAAAGAGCTCAAGGTTGAGAAGATCTGTTTCAATACTCTTGAAGAAAAAGTTCAAGGTCTTAAAATTGAAGTTGAAGAACACAAATGTATTGAAGAGTCACTTCAAAAGAAGTTGGAAGAAAGCAACCAAGAAAGGGAAGCATTAGAAGCCGAAGTAGTCTCGCTGTGTAAGGAAGTGAAGAAGGGAAAAATTGTCCAAAACTATGCCAATAGCTCAAGGGTGTTGGAAGAACTCATAAAAAATCAACGATCTTACAACGACAGAACTGGCCTCGGTTACAAAGAAGAAGAAGTAGGACCTTCTACAACAAAATACAATGAACCTATGAGATATGACAGGCATGTAGACTTCATTGAACAAGATTCGCAAGAACAGCCTTGGAAGACAATTCCTCGACGAAGATTTCCATCCAGGTACCAACATATTTTCCATGGTACACGTACCCTAGGAACCAATACAATTCCAGGAGATCTATCAAATATGAACCTCCCAGGGCTCAACGAAACATCAATAGATTTGAACATTTAAGAAGTAATATTGAATGTTACAAATGTCGAAACTTTGGACACATAGCCAGAGACTGCAGACTTGAAAATCCTCCAGAAGAATCTTCGAAGCCACAGAACGAACAAACATGGAAGAAGAAGAACACTGATAATTGTGCTCTTGCTCTAAAGTCTCAAAAAAAAGAAGATGTGTGGTATGTTGATAGCGGTTTCTCAACGCATATGACTGGAGATAGAAAGAAATTTGTATCTCTGAAAGAGAAGAAGGATGGAACCGTGTCCTTTGGAAATGATGGATCTTCAAATGTTATAGGATTAGGTACCGTCAATCTCAGAAGCAAAGATGCTCTAGCCAAGAATGTTCTATTGGTTGAAAACATGAATCACAATCTTCTCAGTGTTGGACAAATGTGTGATCAAGGACACACAATTCTATTCAACTCCACAAAATGTGAAATCGGGAAAGGCAAGTATGGTAAAATTGTGGCTACAACAATTCGAGCTTCAAACGGCATATATGTTCTGGATGAAGCAACTAAAGCATGTCTACTAGCTAAAGAAGATGAAAGTTGGTTATGGCACAAACGAATGGGTCACATAAACTTTGACAATCTTGTCAGGATAAGAAAAAAGGAAGCAATACGAGAAATGCCGAAAATATCAAAACCTTCCAACACAATATGTGAGGCCTGTCAGCACGACAAGTAGACAAAATGAGGATTTAAAACAAAAGAACACTTTGCATCACATCCATTGGAACTGATACATATTGATCTATGTGGTCCTATGGGAACAAAAGGCTTAGATGGAGAATTATATTTCATGTTAATGATAGATGACTCTACCAGGATGATAGGCATCAGTTTCCTAAAGAAAAAATATGAAGCATTTGGGTGCTTTAAGATCTACAAGGAGTTGGTCGAAAATGAAACTGATTTAAAAATAAAGTGTTTAAGAGCAGATAATGGCGGAGAATTCACTTCCAAATTATTTCAGCAATACTGTGATGAAAATGGAATAAAAAGATGATTTTCAACAACACGAACACCTCAAAAAAATGGAGTTGCTGAAAGAAAGAACATAACCATACAAGAAATGGGTAGAAAAATGTTGAAGGACTCAAAATTGGATGAAAAATTCTGGGTTCAAGCAATTGATACGACAGTCTTCATTATCAACATAAGTATTCTCAGAAATAATGCAATAAGACCCCATATGAATTATGGAAAGGAAAACCAGCTAATGTAAAATATTTCAGAATCTTCGGAAGCAAATGTTATATCAAAAGAGAAGATCAAAAGTTGGGTAAGTTTGAATCGCGTGTTGATGAAGGTATCTTTGTTGGTTACTCACGCAAAAGAAAGGCCTATAAATGCTATAATCTAAGACGAAAAAAGATAGTGGAGAGCATAAATGTTACGTTTCATGAAGATAGTGTTATAACAAATAATAATGAGGATCTAGAATCTTTGAAACTTGAGACAGAGGCTGAAAAAGGTACAAAGAAAATTCTAGAGCAAGAAGCAACTGTCAAACATGAAGAAGTAAATAATGATCAACAATATATATAGGAACAACAGCAAGAAGCTCCTCCAAGGAGAACAAAATAATGGATTCAAAAGAACCATCCATCAAATCAAATCATTGGTGACATAAATGAAGGAATTGGAACAAGGAAAGGTTGACAGCTTTGTTCATCACAACAAGCTCACATTGCTTTCTAGCAACCTTTGAGCCTAGTAGTTTTGAGGAAGCCAACCAGAATGAACATTGGGTAGCAGCTATGAATGAAGAATTGGATCAAATCGAGAAGAATAACACCTGGGAATTAGTTCCATGACCAAAAGATAAAAATGTCATTGGGACTAAATGGGTGTTTAGGAACAAATTGAATGAAGATGGACAGGTTACTAGAAACAAAGAAAGATTGGTTTGCAAAGGCTATGCACAAGTGGAAGGAATTGATTTTGACGAAACATTTGCACCAGTTGCCAAAATGGAATCCATCCGGATGTTTCTCGCCTATGCATGTTCAAGAAAAATAAAAGTCTACCAAATGGATGTTAAGTCAGCATTTCTGAATGGAGAATTAGAATAAGAAGTTTACATCGAACAACCTGAAGGTTTTCTACTATCAGAAAAAAGAAGAATATGTTTGCAGGTTAAAGAAGGTTCTGTATGGTATCAAGCAAGCTCCTAGAGCATGGTATGCTCGTCTTGACGGATATCTACGTCAACAAGGGTTCAAGAAAGGTATTTCTGATAGCAATCTTTATGTACAAATAGATAAGGATAATTTAACAATCATTGAGGTATATGTGGATGATATAATCTTTGGTAGCAATGATGATCGACTAAGTAATAACTTTGCTACAAAGATGCAAAGTGAGTTCGAGATGTCTTTACTTGGTGAGTTGACATACTTCTTAGGGCTTCAAATATCTCAGCAAGAGAAAGGAATATTTATATGTCAAGCCAAGTACATCAAGGAAATGATCAAGAAATTCAAAATGGAATATTGTGAACCCGTCCTTACTCCGATGGTAACAGGTTGCAAATTGAGCATAGACGACTCATTTAAGGATGTGGATCAGAGGTTGTATAGATCTATGATTGGTAATCTTCTATATGTAACAGCCTCTCGACCAGATGTTATGCAAGTAGTTGGACAAGTAGCAAGATGATCTGAAAATGGGGCACGAAAGGCTTCCTATCAAGCTTACAAGAACCTCTCCCACTTCCAAAGCTTAAATATTCCCAAGATCTAGTGATTAACCAATTGCAGAATTAATAATGCTTGAAAATAGGTGTATGCTGGTGTTTGTTTTTAGCCATTCAAATGCCTTAAGTTCTATTGTTTATGCTGATATGTAAATACATGTAACAGTAAAATAGTGCAGCAAATAACAAACACATAAGACAACAATTTAATTAGGAGTTCACCCAAAACTCTTGGGCTACGTCTCTGTGAGATCTAGTCAACTCAACTAGGCTCTCTAGGATTATGGCATAAGTTCTTTTACAAGCTCCACGCTCAACTCCACTGGTTTACACAAAACACAATGGGCTTAGAACACCATCTTATCCTCGGCTTTGAAGCTCTTAGGCTTTCTGGCTCTGGCTCTGGCTCTGGCTCTGGCTCTAGCTTTGGCTCTTCGGCTTTGGCTTCTCTGAGCTCTCTCTCGGCCTCTACGTGCCTCTGTAGTTCGCTTGACCTCCAAGCGACTCTCAGCAACCTTCCAGTGACCTTCAGTCAAATGCGCTCTCTGCTTTTTCGCTCCCTCAGCTCTCTGCGCTCCAGCTACCTCGTCAATTGAGCTCTCTGGCTTCTTTGAGGCATTCTTCCGGCTTTGCAGCTTCCTATCCGTTTCTCTGCACGTAATCATTCCTCTATGGCTCTACGGCTTCTTCTGCTCCTTGTCTCTTCGACTGGCCATCTGGCTCTGTGGCTCTCTCTACGTTACAAACGTATCATTGTCTATAAAATGCCCGCTTGCAGTGTGGCACAATGATCAGGGGTAGTTACAAAGGAATTGGGGCCTTCCTTCAAGCAAAACCCGAAAATGGAACAAAATTCCAATACACAGAGTTTTACTGGAAATACACTATCGGGCGCGAAATCCGGACTTCAAATTCTATGAAATCGCCCCTATAAACCCTATCGGGTCTGCCTTTCATCGGCATATCGCAATCGCATAGGCGGGAGGTCT
Organism: Pinus tabuliformis; assembly: GCA_031772625.1. NCBI lineage: Eukaryota > Viridiplantae > Streptophyta > Pinopsida > Pinales > Pinaceae > Pinus > Pinus tabuliformis. Next base: position 398,355,180 of record CM062809.1, on the reverse strand, counting down.
AAAAACCTCAATACATGGGAATACACAGAAATCCTAAATTCCTGGATTTCAAAATTTATGAAATCGGGTCTATAAACCCATCGGGTCCCACCCTTATCAGCATATCGCTATCGCAATCACATTGGCCCTGGCATCAGGGATCACCGATTAAATCTAGACCGTTGATCTGCTCCTTGATCGAATGGTCGATATCGCATATCGCTATCGGCATATCACTGTCGCAATGACCCTTTGTATCGGGGATCACCGATCTCCTAACCACTGATTAAATCCTGACCGTTGATCCCTTTTCCCGATTTGATGGCTGAGATTGCACGTTGCTATTGGCATATCGCATTCGATACAGCTAGGGGTTCTTCCCTTATACCATGGCATACGCTGACGCCGATCCGCCGATCCGATAATCGGCAATCGCATAATCGCATGTCGCGCTGCCTAGGGTTCCGATATCGCATATAGCCTATCTCTGATTGCAATATGTCAGAGATCGCTGATCGGGGGTCCCTTTCGCCTGGCCTTAAGTCCGCCCTTTAAACCTTTTGCAATGTGATTTCTTTAAGGAGCCTTTTAGGCCATTTTTAGAAGAAATGCCTCCTTTTTCAAAGGACAAAGGCAATCTTCTTTCTGCGATAACTTCTTCATCCGAAGTCCATTTTAGTCCATTCAAAATGCATCAGATTCAGAATGAAAAGATCTATGCAATGAGACTATTTCCAGGAGCAGCCCTTCACTTTCATTTTTCTTTGTGAGGAACACTTTAGACTTAGAAGTCTATCATAGATCCATTTTGGATCACAAGATTCCAAGCAACAACAAAAGGATCACATATTATTGCCGTCAAAAGAATTCTTCGATATCTAAAGGGAACAATAGAATATGGCTTGTGGTATCCCAAGGGAAATAATCTCATTATTCAAGCCTTTACAGATGCAGATTGGGCAGGAAGAATTGTTGATCATAAGAGTACTAGTGGAGCAACATTCTATCTAGGTGGTTGTCTCGTATCACGATTGAGCAAAAAGCAAACCTCAATCTTGTTATCTATAATGGAAGTAGAATACATTGTAGTAGCAGCTTGTTGTACTCAAGTCCTTTGGATGAAACAAACTTTGCAAGATCTTCAAGTAAAATTCAGTGAGCCTATTCCCATATTCTGTGATAACACCAGTGCCAATAGCATCTCCAAGAATCCTATCATGCATTCAAAAACAAAACACATTCCGATAAAATATCATTTTGTTAGAGAACAAGTCACTGAAAAGAATATCAAACTTGAATATGTTGGTACAAAGGAATAAATTGCTGATATCTTCACTAAACCTTTACCTTGTGAAGCATTTGAATATCTTCGCCAGAAGCTTGGGATTCTCCCAAGTTCTCATTAGATTTTCCTTATTTAGAAAACAAATTGGGAGTGGAAGTGTGTGCAGGTCCGTAGGATGGTTGTGTGTCAGGGGGAGTTTCCCTTTTCCATTGATGTCAAAGGGGGAGAGAAGGAAGTATGAAGAGGTGCCCTGATCACAAGGGGAGTACATGTGTTGCCATCAATGTCAAAGGGGGAGATTATTGATCTAAATATGATCTGAGGTTGTCATTGATGTCAACCCAAGCAACACCATGGGATACCCTGATCTTGAAAGGGAATTTTGAATTGAAAAATTACTCTATTTTGAGTCAAGGATCTTCTAGATAGATTCTACTCGTCGAGATGTTTCCGTTGATATATGGCACGCCAAGTAATTCTTCACGGTTTGAGAGATATTCATGTTTGAAGTTAGTAACCCCAGTTAGTGGGCTAAAACCCTATGGGGTTGTGGCATGGCACTCATAATTGGTTTTGGTCATTGAATAGTCATTAATTAATAATTTTTTAAGCTCCTAAAATCCCTCCAACATTCTCTATAGAAGCCCCTCTCAACTCTATAAAAATAAATCTCATATATCCTCCAAATGTAGTGATCGTGGCATTTTCGCTATAACTTCATTTCTGTGAAGTCTTAGATTTTGAAATTAAAACCCATTTGATTCGCAATCCTGATGAACGTCGTGACTGAATTTTAGATCTTGGTTCGCTATATTTTTGGAGATATGATCTGTGGAAGTTAGGGTTTTTGCAGGCTGCCGAATTTCATCTCAAAGAAGTGACCTTGGGAAAATTGTCATAACTCTCTCTCTGAGAAGAGGATTGGAATTATGTAAAAAGTGGCAGATAGTGCACAGACTGTAGTTTTCTGTATATCAATTTCAGAGCTGAAGGAGGAAATAGGGACACTTGGAACGTCGTACAAGTTCTCTCTACTGAACTAATCCATAATTAGGTCATTGTGAGAGATTGGGCATAACTTTGCCTTGAAGAGTCCAAATCGGGTCAAACCTATGGCATTGGAAAGGAGACTCAAGAGGGATTCTACAGGACCAAAGATCAAATGTTGGGGATCTGAAATTGCAGAGATACATCAGATTAAATATCGTGCTCATAGAAGGCAAGAAAAACTAGATCAAGTGTTGTCAAGGGGTGCAAAGGACCAGACTTTCTAGGGCAGCAAAGAGCAAGGTGTAGCAAAATGATGCAGCAGAGGTAAGATACAAGTAAGTATCTTCTATATATGCATGTTCATCTCTTAATTTCATTAGTTTCTTTGTATTCTAATTTGTTGTTTTCGTTTAGCACTGACATATGTTCTGCAGGTTGAGCTATGTTTTGCTATTATCATGTCATGGGTATTTCCTTGAAGACTTTTTGCAGGTATTATATATTCATCAAGAGAAGACTCAACGCATAATCTAATGTTCTGAAGATTAAGAAAGGGTAGCATGATAAGAGCATCAATCAAGGTGCAGAACAACAACAAGAATTTCACCACATGAAGTCTTCAAGTGGGCAGCACTGCATACAAACATTGTAAAAGTATCATTGTACAGAGTCATTGTAAAAGCATCTTTGTAAAAGTTGTACAAGTGTCTATCTTCCAAGAGTTGAAGAGGTAGTGTCGGGAGGTCTAGGATCATCATTAGGTGGTTGTGTCATAGTTGGGGTTATGGTCTAGTGTGTCTTATTCTTCTACATCATTCTATATCATTGTAAAGTGGACCATTTTCCATGGTACGAGAGTCCATTCTTCTTTTATTCTTCTATAGGGTGGTAGGGTGGTGCTAGGCTGGTGCATGAAGTCACCAACAGGTTCAAGCCTGTGAAAACTTCAGGGTGGTAGGGTGGTGCTAGGGTGAGTTGTAGCTCATTGGGTGTTGGGGCATCCGTTCAGTTGATTACTGAAGAATCTCGGGCATTGGAGCATCCATCCAGTGGGAGCTGGAGAAGAATGCTTTTCTAGATTCTAGGAAGTTGGAGCTTTCTTTTCAATTGGAGTTGAATATTAAAGAATTATTAGAAAAGCGTTCGGTGGTTTTTGACCCAGAGGGGGTTTTCCACCTAAAATTTTTGAGCCTCCCGTGTTCTTTTATTCAATGTTGTTACTGCATAAACATTAATGATAATTGAAAAAATACTAATGCTCTGAAAAGATTTAAAAGTGCTTATTGCTTCGAAATACTGATTCAACCACCCCCCCCTCAGTATTTTCCAACAAGAACCATAAAGTTTCTAGGTTGTATCACTTGTTGCAGAGAATGTTTGGGCCAAAGGTGATAATTGTGTGACCAAGCAAATTGAGGGGCGCATCCTTGGAAGCCTGGTGTTGGTGGAGAGATTATATGTGGGATCTTATCGCCCATTTGTTGGGTGTAGATAAATACTATTATTTTTTGGCACATTCCCTAATTTGTATCTTCTGGAGAGTGTCCACCATTCCCATTCGAGTGGATGTAGATGGGTTGTGGGTGACATAAAATAGAAGAGGAGAGCGAGGAATATTAAAAATCTTCCAAAATAGGTTTTGGATAAAGCATGAGTATGTGTTGAACTATATTAAATAATGACTATAAGTTTGGAGTGTTTTCTTCCCAATTTAAGTTGTGTTGACCACTATCTGAAGTTCGAAAAGCAGTGCATGTTCAACACTATTTTAATTCCTTTGTCTGTGACCCATCTGTAAGTGTAATTGCGTGGGGAAGGAATGCAACCCTGTTTGCATGCCTAGTTGTGTGAGAGAGGAGAGTTGCGATGGAAATGAAGAATAATAGCACTAGTTATATTATTTGCTTGGACGGAAATCTCAAGTGCTGTGACACGCTGGAGAACTGTCACGATGCTAATAGAGGGCCGAGTTGCGTTGTACAACATTCAATACCTACTTGTGACTAGTATAAAGCCTACTTGTTCAACCTTGTTGTATCTTTGTTCAACAATTTATTTCTAAAGGTTTAGCACTTGCATAAAGGAAATTGGTGGTTGTGTTGAGGAGATTGAACTCAGTTTTGTCTGATGTTTTTTCACGTACCCAGAGGGCTATGAAGAGAGAATTGTGACCATGGTTTGGATTTCTACATGAACGACGTTGCACTTGGTGTGCATCTGGTGGATGGGAGGATTGAAAAACCAGTTGTAGTGGGTTGATTCATTGAAACAATATTAATTTTTGCGAAAGAACAAAAAGAATCGCTCAAGCATTTGTTTTACAGGTTCTTCCACCTATCTTGTGCCAGGTGGCTACACCCATAAGAGTACGTTGATACAAAACCGAGTCTTCAGTAATACATGTAACATGAATACTATATTGTTGTTGATCGATATTAAGAAAAAGGGGAGATCAATCAGTGTTTGTTATCATTATTAAGAAGCCCAAGAATTGTTTCAAGAGTTTAAATTTTTTATTATTATAGAGTTTGATTCATCTTGGGTTGCGGAAAATGAGTAAGACTAAGTCAAATCTATTTTTAGCCGAACATTAAACTTTGTGGCATAGAAGCTGGTGGGAAAAGGTTAGTTGGCCTTCTTTGATTGTAAACAATGCTTTTAAGTTTTGTGGTGTAATCAAAGTATCAATGACATAAAGTATAATGACAGTTTATAAATAGTGTTGAAGGGTGAATTTTTGGTGAAAATTGACACCTTTATTTGTTGAGATTGATTTGTTGATTAAATGGTTCAAATAAATAATGCATTAGAGTTACTAAATAATCTAATACAATCAACTATTTATGACATAGTAAAAATCAACAAAACCACTCTTTTCAACATTCAAACATGTCTACAAAATACACAGGAAAAGATCAAGTTTCTACAACTCGAATCTCAATTCCTGCAAGATGAGTTACAATAGAAAAGACATAATTTTGAACTTGTTTTTGTTCAGAATAATTCCCTTTTTTAGTCTGAAATTGGTTCCCATCAACAATTAGATATTGACAAAATCAATGATATTGAGATTCATTCCCATCATGTGTTCAGTACGAGAGCAGTTTCGCATAAAGATGTAGAAGTTCAAGTTCCACTTCCCAAGCCCATCATCATTAGGGAAATTTTGAGGTCTAAAATGGGCCTCCTAAGGAAATTATAAAATAATAGTGGAAATAATAAAATAATATTAGATTACATCATCAAATTTTAAAGGGAAAAAAGAAAAAACTATATTTTCAACTTATCTCCCTATGGGTTTACTAAAGTTTCGAGCGGAAAAACTTGTTGGATGAAAAATTTGATTCCTCATCAAAGGAGTACCCATGTTGCATACTTTCTAAGGACCCTACTACACGAAAAATGAGAAATACATGAAAAATGTGTTTGTAATAACATTTTTAATGTATTTCTCATTTTTCGTGTAGTAGGGTTCTTTGAAAGTATACAACATGGGTACTCCTTGGATGAATAATTAAATTTTTCATCCAACGAGTACTCCTGCTTGAAACTTGAGTAAAACCTTAAGGAGATAAGTTGAAAATACAAGTTGAAAAAATAGTTTTGTTATTTTATTATTTTTTAATCTTTTTACTTTTTTACTCCAAAAACGGTGAATCATCCCCCATGGTTGACATCATCATCTTGAATCCTACTGGTTCTTATAAAGTTTATTTTGGTTGTAGATTATTCTTAGTAGGCCCATTTTAGACCTCAAAATTCCCCTAATGCAGACCTTGGGAAGATATTATCAACAACTGAAACCGAATTTGTCTTGGATATGATAAGGAGGTTTATCTTCACACTCCATACTACTCCAAGCCCATTCAGTTTCCTAGTGTTGTGTATTTTCATGATAGAGTCATATTCAGTTGTCCCTACTTCTCCTCCTTAACAACATATTGTGAAATGCCAACATTGTGATCGAGTTGGCCATGTGAAAGATCATTGTTTTGATCTTCATCCATGTAAAAATTGTGGTTAGCACACTCATTCTTCAAATAGATTCTTCAAAAACAAGCCTCCCGCAAGAACAAAGATTCATCTTGGATGGATCGCTTCTTGGTAATGGGCTTCAACAGTCAAGAAGATATTTCAATCATATGTCATAATTTCTTCTAGAGTATTAAAATTCTTGTAGTTGATTTTTCTTCATCTTCTAACATTGCATCTGACAAGGGGGGAATTGATGGTCAAATAAGAGCTTCAAATCCACATCAAGCAAGCTTGAGCCATAACCTGAACCTGCTTCTTGAGCTTATAGCCAGAAACAACCATACCCAGATTTAGAGTTGTAGCTAAAGACATAAAAGACCCTAAATATGCCTTTGGTTGGTGGCCTTGCTTCAACTACTGCAGGTTGTAGACCTACCTTTTTAGAGGTCTCCCTCTTCAAAGCATTAGAATCACTTCCTCTAGCAGAAGACTTCGACTTCTTGCCAGAATTGGAAGAGTTCCAGGAATAGAACTAAGCGTACCTTTAGTTGGTGGCCTTCCTTAAACCACCATAGGTTGTAGACATCCCTTTTTTATAGGTTGAAGGTCTCCCTCTTTGAAGAATTAGGGAAACTTCCTATATCAAAATATTTTAGCTTCTTATCAGATTTGGAAGAGTTCAGGGAACTGCACTAAGTGTTCTAGTGTTGGTGGTCATCCTTAAACCACCACGGGTTGAGACCTCAAGTTCTCCCACCTTATGTCATCATCTCATGGAGCACATTTAGCTTGTTGTTGTCGTACATTGTTGTATTTTTGTATTAGAGCTCTCTTCTTGGACTTGTATATACCCCTTCGGATTAAGGGGGGGGATTTTGGACACCCAATCCGCTATTGGTTATGGTGTGGAAGCTGAAAAATCAAAGGGAGTCAAGAGACGTTGGAATATGAATCCAACATTCATATCAATGTATTATAAATGTACATCAATGTGAATAATAAATTTAATTCATGTTTATCATTCATATTCTGTCCACATTCCATGTGTGTTTAGCATTTATAAATAAATGCCAAATAATGCATTTTTTCCTTTTCAAAGCCATTGTCAATGCCTTTGCCAATTTATTTAGCCATAATAAACAACAAGTGATGCCCACTAGCATTCTTTTTCCAACATTTAGCTTAGAATATGTGTCCCATTACCTTGGTCTTATTTTTCCTTTATTAACTTGATTACATGAACTTGTAACCCGAGGTTGTTACAAGCAATTTGTGGCTTCATGTTCGACTACAGTGCTTCATCTATGTAACATTGTACTTAGGGCCTTTCATTCATAATCAGAAGCTCTATGAGTCGACATTTCTTCATACATGGATCGTAGATATAGTAGGACTATTCTTGTTATGTTTGTGGTATATGTTGCTTTAATTATACACTAAGTTTAACGAACTAATTCATTGCTTAGCTATGGTTATTGTTGAATAAGTGTTTTTATGCTTTCATGATTGTTGTTTATTGCGTTGACTAATCTGCAAGTAAGCAACAAGAATTTCTCTTCTTTTCCGGGTTTCCCTTTAGGATAGTACTATTAATTTTCTAACTGGAGGCTCGTTTTCCTTTACTAGTCATGGAAGTTCCCCCATACACCTTACATTAGGTGTCTCAAAAATATTACATACTTTCTTCCCAAAGAGGGGTTGCGATCTCTTGTGTGTAATCGTAACCAAGACATATATTTGAACCTTTCCAATGGTGTCCAGATCGTATAGCTGGATGGGACTCCTATACCAAACTGTGTGAGGTCTAATTCGGACTTCACATCAGGGTCATCCCCTTACATGTTAACGACATCCATCACTGTCAACGCTGTCCTTGGACTTTTTAGGCATTGGGCTATAAAATGACCTCTATCAAAGCATGATGTGCATCAAAAATAAATATTTTCATAGTCCAATTTTTGTGTCCATGAGTAATCTTTCTTAATCAAATTTATTTTTGTGAAAAGCCCTTTGCTGAAACCCATTTCAACATAAATTCATGCATAAGTAAAAATATCACCATCTTTTATTTCAAGACTTCTATAATAATTTTTTCCTAGAAAAATCCCCAATGGCACAAAGAGAGGGTAAACCCCAAAATTGCAAAGGTAGATTTGGAAGCCTTAACCAATAGGTGCCAAAAAAAAGTGAATTAACAGAGGGATCAAATGGAAAAGTCAAAGGCAGTCATACAGAAATGGAAACTTCCCCAAAACTAAGTACTAGAACCAAATATCTTTATCCCTATCTTCAAAGAGATAAAACTTAGCAATAAAAAACCCTTTGCACAAGGATGAATAAATACCTCTGACTTCATATCTAGCATCTACAATCCAGAGATCAATCCATGAAAATGATAAGAGAATACCAAAAAGAAAATTACATGATTCGATAAATATTAGAAATGACATCTTTATCAATGAGAATAGATGGACATGACTTGAATCGATGTGAGAATAAGCATCCCTCATCACAATATTGTGTAAAAAACTACCCTAAATATCAACAAGAAAAAAAAAATCTTGGATAGAATGTATAGACAATCCAATAGAAGACCAAAAATGAGATTCAAAAATAAAACCCCCTATGAAGAAGATCCCACCATTGTTATCTGAGAATCAAGTTCACGAGGAAGCATTGATATAATCCTGAAAGGATCATTGTAAGCGCCCAAGGCAAAACCCTATCCTCCTCTAGCAAAAGAAGCGACATTCTTTTAAACCTCATCTTCCACATGTGACTTTACAAAATTATGTAATCTGTTATACAAGGTCATTGCAAAGATTTTATCCATTTGGCTAAGAGAAAATATTGCAAAGAGGATATCTTTGGAACAATTTGGTTTCCTTCCAAACAAACAAATCCACAATGTTATTGGAGTTGCTCAGGAAACCCTTCATTCAATTAAACAAAAAGAGCTAGATGCTCTAATTTTGAAAATGGTTCTAGTCAAAGTGTATGATAAGTCCATTGAACCTTTGTTAAGACTGATTCTACTCTAGATCGACCTTAACTTGGAAGTGACTAATTGGGTCATGGGGTGTCTCACCTCAACAAATTTCATAGTATTGGTTAATGGTTCCCATTCCAATTCTTTTCGTAGAACTAGGGGGCTAAGACAAGGATGTACCCTTTCTCCTTTGCTATTTTTGATAATTGTTGTAGGGTTGAGTAGGATGATCAATAAAGCAAAATGTGTCCAAATTTTAAAAGGGGTCAAAATCTTTATTGATGATATCTTAATTTTTTGTAATGGTACTTGTTGAATGGGAATGTTATGCCAAAATTATCTCTCTTTTTTCAAGCATCATGTATAGAGGTTAACCTACAAAAATCCATTTTTTTCTAGAATAGAGTCCACGATGACATTCTTGATTACGTTTAGTCCATTTTCCTTTTAAAGTGGAATTTATTTCAAAGGGCTTAAGGTATTTGGGTTTTTTCTTGAAACCGAGCCACTATTAAAGGAGGATTGGACTTTGCTCTTGAAAAAATGTTCATTATAGGATTTCTAAATGGTGCTTTAGGTGGCTTTCCCTGGGGTGTAGGATGATCATATTCAAGTCTATCCCAAAAAGTATTCCATTCTACTAGATGTCGCTTTAAAAAATTCCTAAATATATCATTAATAAATTAAGACATAAAATGTTTACTTTTCTATGGACTCGAGAAAAGGAAAAAGAAGGAATCCATCTAGTTAGGTGACAGTCTCTATCTCTACCAAAATCCTTATGGGGTTGGGGATTTAAAATTTGTCTCTATTTAGAACTACCCTCTCAATAAAGAATCTGTGGAGAGCTATTACGAGTTCCAACCTATGGAAACAAATTATAAAGGAAAAAGTATTTAAAGAATAGATTTGTCACATCCTGGCTTAGACAATCCTATTCTAAATCCTCCAAGAATGGCTTAATCATTTAGAATGCCCTCATGAATTCCTTCTCAGGCATATCCTCTTGGATTTCCTAGAAGACGAGAAATGGGTATCTGAATTTAATTGGTGAAGATCCATTTGTTTGTGGTGTAGATTATCATCTCCTATCCAATGGGCTAATCAATTTACTTAATCATAAACGAATATATAGGTTGATTGACATCAAAAACCATGAACATAATGATCATTCAAAATGGTATTGGTTCAATGTTGACAACCTTGGACTCACTAGAAATCTAGCATTGGAATGGAAAAATTATATTGAGATGTCGTTATCTAAATGTTATTTTCCTGCTAGGTTGCATGGAGAGTGACGAAGATGCAACCAATGAAGTTGTGCTTAGGAAACTACGCCATGATGGAACGTACCCCACAGCCTAGTAGGAAAATGACCTTTGGAATTACTGTTCATGACTTGACGGCGAGAAAACAGTTAAGAGGAGTGGGGTGGCAGCCATTAAGGCAAAAATATTTGAAGATTTGTCGCCAAAATAACATTTATTATCAGAATTTGGGGGGAACGGTCAAATTTGAATTCAAAAGCACCTATAAATATGGCATGTTGGCCTGCAAGAAAACACTTTGCTGTCTAAGAATTACAGTTGAGCACTATTGCCTTCACTGGATGAAGCATCAAGATTGGGAAGATTTAGTTGCGAGCCAAGTGTTTGCCGAATTGCTTGAGATAAACCGTAAGCTTATTCTTGAGCAAATGTCTGCAACAAACCCTACTGAAATTATTAGTGGTGACGATGTTGTCTCTGACACAGAAAACCCAGAAGTTGTAAGTATGGAAGCTCTAGCTGCTATGCCTACGACACTGAGGTCGCCTAGGCTGAAGCACACCCCTACTAGAAAAAAACAACCAGCTAAGCCAAACAAATCCACGAAGGAGAAGGAGAAGGTGTCGATGAGGATGTCACTGAGGAAGAACCCGGAGAAAAAGGATAAGTGGCCTGGACAAGTGGTTGACCTTTAGGAAGAAAAATTCCAAGGCATGGAGGATGTGGACGCCAAGGGGATCGAAACCATGACGAGGCTGCCAAAGTATATCCCTCAGTGAAAGGGAAAAGAAAATACAACGAAGGACCCTAATACCGGGCATTTTATAGTATCCACGCCCCTACTATCTGAGCAGGTCCCCTCTGAAGGCCCTCAGTTCGCATGGATCCCATTGTTAAAGATGGAGGATTGGCATCTTGCGGAGCACACTAAGTTTCCACATTTGGAGACGGATAAATATATGTGAAAGATATATTATGAAGAAACGAGTGTTACAACATTGGAGTAGAGGGAATGGGTTTGTGGAGTTGAGCAGTCGGGATTGTTGAACATGCTGCTAGTGCCGCATTATCACCGCTCTAACATCAATACCATGTGTGTGCGCCAGCTCCTCATGTTGGTGCATGATGGGTGCTTATGGCTAGGAGAGCATATCCCCATCATGGACATGTTGATTCACAGAATCACACGGCTGCCTTACAAAGGCGCGAACCCTGCCAAGGAGTTTCGAGGGAAGGCTAGGGAGAAAGAGCTTGCAGATAATATGAAGAAGGAATATGACCTCCTCAAGAAGTCACGAGGGTATTCCATTGTCTCTATTTCAGACTAGGCAGTTCAATTTGTTGCTTAGATTTTAGCAGGAAAGGTTATGAGAAAATGCCACGCGGACGAAGTTCCAGCTCCAGTAGTTCACTTGTTGGGTAGTGCGCGAAAGGCATACACTTTAATTGGGTTAGGTACCTTTGTCAGGAGTTCCTAGCGAATTGCCGAGAATCCCAGGACGAAACCAAGTCATTCCACTATGCTTGGTTGCTGCTATCAATTGTGCTCGTTGCATGCGGATTGCCGGAGGATAGAAAATTTCCTCCTCTCAAGGAAATTTTTGGACTACATGTTTTTTCTCAATTCATTTCCTTCGAAAATTATCTACATTACTGGGTTTCTTGTATGGGGAGTCATAAGACCTACCCATCTTCATAGGTTGGGATTATGGAAAATGATGAACAAATGTATTTTCAAAAATCTTAATACAAACTTGGAGGTACTGGTAGTGCCCATAATTATAAGTTTCTTCAAGGAGTTTTTTAGATTGAGGTTTCCTTCTCATTCCTGTCAGTTTAGTTTTACTTTAATCGAGCTAAACTATCCGGTAGGATTTTTGATGTTGCATCTCAAGGAGGTGTGTGTTGTGGAGGTGTCCACATCAGGCTTCCAAGTATTAACCTTGAACAGGGCACAAATACCAATTGCTGAGCTAATTGCATGTTGGACCCTACTTGCTTTTGCTATTAATAAAAAGATATTCCATTTACAAGTATATGGGGACTCAGTATGTATTGTACAATGGATAACTAGGAGGTGTTCTCTACAGGTACTCAATTTATGTTATTGACAGAACAAGATATTGGTCATAAAGGAAAGTTTCCACTCACTTTCCTTCTAGCATGTCTACGGGAACTCGAATACAAGGGCGAAACCTTTATCCGAAAGAGTCCTCAGTTCGACTTATGGTATTATCTTCTTTGAAGAATGGAAATCCTCAAATTTGATCGAAAGATGCAATTTTCCTCTTCACTAGCTATCATAATCTAGGATAACTCTTTTGCAAAAATTCTTTATCACTTTTTGGTTATCTTGATCATTGTTTTGACTGGTTTTTGTTTTCTCTCTCTTAAATATTAGTTATTATCATATCAGAAAACATTTTTTTTCAAGTCACAACAATTTATTAGATATTCCATGTTATTCCTAATATTGCTATAATGTTATTTAGGTTGTACAAGTCTATTTTATTATTGTTTTTGCCACTATATAATTAAAAGGTATTAGATTGTATTTTCTAATTGTTTACAAAGCCATGAGTGATGCTCTTGACTATTGTTTATGATATAACTGTTATGTACCATTTAGTTTCATTTTAGAATAGTAAATACAACTTTTCTTATTGAAAAAAAAAACTTATTAACTATAATTTAATGTTAAGTAGAGGTCTTAAAAATTTTCAATATTGAGACTTTAATGAATATTAATGTGGAGTTTATTTTTAAAAATTTAAGTTTTATCTTCATATTTGTTAATACAATTTTTACGAAGGTTAAAAAAATGACATTCAATAAATCTATAAATTATTATAACATAAAATAAGCAAACCACTTATCAGTAATCAAAATTTTATTTGACGGAAATCTTCATATCGAAGTCGGGACGGAACTTTACCTTATTTTCCGGTTAACGTTAATCATGATATATACGAAAAACGTCATCTTTCTTACTTATTTAACTTTATTGGCAGAAGTAGTGTTTCAATTATGTTTTTAAAGGTCACAATGGATTCAGTAACATCAAAATCTTTGGGGACACTTAAAATTTTGAAATTTAGCAACTTTAATTTAAATTTACAAAATTTCAACTTTGATCACTGACGAACAAACTTACCCATCATACTGAGCTGTAGAATAAGCTTTTCTGCTCAACAAGAGTTACTCACATGGCTCTTGTTTTGTATTGAATAAAAATTTGTGATTGATTACTTGGGTCTAATGGTTTTTGTAAATGTTTTGTGATCATTTTTCGACTTCTCAATTTCACAATAAACAACAACATATATAAAAAACAGGTGTGCAAATGGTGCAAAACGGTAACATGTTACGTCATTAGAAAAATCCTGCATAACCTTAATTATCAATTGACGTGGAAATATTAACAATTGAGAGGGATTGTTCACTCTCACAAGAAGCAATCTATGTTGGGTTTTGTAAACTATGAAACTTGGCATCATCAACATATGCTAAAAGAGGGGTGCAAATAGAGGAAAACAATAACATCATAAAAAAAATCTTGCATGACCTTAATTATCAATTTAAGTGCAAATATTAACAACTGGGATTGCTCATTCTCACAATGGAGAATGTGCACCACATTTAGTAGATTTTTTGCACTCTCATAATAAATGTTCTTTTGTAAATTGTGAAATTTGGCATCAAACATGTGCAAAATTGGTGGAAAACGGTAACATCATTAAAAACTTCTCTTGCAAGAACAGTCTTATACCATTCTTGATTATTATTTTTTGTATAGATATTGAAGGAACCGTACTAACCATAATACCATATGAGCCTCTAGAATAAGCATATTGCCAAGTGATAAGAAGGTACCATAATACGAATTCATCTAAAAGATGTCATGCATGTGAGAGGGTTTCATATTTATTTCATGCTCAAATATCCATTGCTTCATTTGAATTTCTTTAACATCAGAGTAGGTCATGGATGTAGCAATTTAATGCATTGATTTAAGCACTAAAATTCTTTATGGTGCAAATCCACTTAAGATATGATCTATCTCTTTCAGTTCTAGGCACTAGTATTCATGGCTAAATTGAATCTCGTGATGGATTCTTTGTCTTCAGCATTCTAGGAAGCCATGTTTGTCCTCACTAATGCATTGATCAAAAGGCTGGAGTAATTATTTGGCAATTGAACTTCATTTGAAGCTAACATCTTTGATAATAACAAGAAGCTAATTTAATAAGCCTTATTATAAGTACAATTTGAAAATGGCATTCCCCATTTGCTTTTTTTGTGTAAATAGACTAGCTCTAAAAACTAGCAACAAATAGGCAACCTGAGAAATGAAAGAAACTCTCTTGTTGGTTTAATGCACTCAAGGAATTTGATTGGGCTATGGATAAACAAATAAGAGTTGTTGAATCCCCACAAACGAATAACCATAAAACCTAGAGGGTTTTCTAAATAGACCAACTCTATGCCCTTTTGTCCCGATCCAAAATTCCACCTTTGGAGAATCGCATCATTACAACAAAAATTGAAATAAATAATATCAACTAAGATGTCGAAACAGGAAAGTAAATGTACCCAAGATAGCAATGCGATGAAATAATTTGCATGTAAAGTGGAAATGAAGTACCACTTTTATAAGTGCAGGCTTATGACCACATTAATTTTGGATTTGCAGGTAAAGTGGAAACAAAACACCACTATTATAGATGTATGGTTTATGACCACATTGATATAAACTTGCAAGAACTACCACCTAAGGCTTTAGATTGTAATAACAATCTCAGGCTAAAATATAATTCCTAGAATATTTTTGTTGTTGGGATGTTGTTTTAGATAGGATGTTAATAGGATCGACCATAAGGCCAAGAAAAAGAGTTGTGTACAAGAGACCTACTATGTGGTGAAGCCATAAATCCTTCCAACATGAGTAGCATTTTTAGTTGGAACTGGGTAATGTTAGTGACAAAGCATGTACTCATTATCTAACTATCAAGGCTAAGGCAGAGTTAGGTGCATGATATGACGTAAGTGGTACACGACTTTGGAAATGGGAAGCCTATCTAGGGTTAGCCCTATTGTATATAACCTGGGGCATTAATATGATATGGTTCATATTCTCTCCACAATTTCATGTTTATCTCGAATGTGTGGTTATCTCTTACAAACCAACATTTATTGTAGGATTTGCTTATATTACTAGAAGCTACTCAAGCTCTGCTTTTCAAATTTATATGTCGTAATTATTCCATACATTTCATTGGTTTGATCTCACTGTATCAAAAACTTGTATAAGAGAGGGTCTCCTGGAAGTATAAGGACTTCATTTATGTTCCTCTTCTTCTCATCTCTCATTTATGAACTACAACATGCTAGAAATTAATTAACAGAGCAATGAAATACATAAAATATTGTGGAAACATAAATATAGAGACACATAAAACAAGAGAGACACAGATATACGTGGTTCACCCAATTTGGGCTATGTCCACGGAGAAACAGCGAGCCCTTCCTTTTATATTATCCAGTGAAATGAAGAGATACAACCTACAATAGATTCACTTTAATTTCCTCTTCTCCCTCACACAACCTCCTCCTCTCTCTCTCTCTCTCTCCCCCTCTCTCTGTTTTTCAGAATAATAATACACATCCACAATATAATTCCCTCATATAAACTGAAGGGTTTCCTTCTAGGGAAAAAAAACCCTAAATTAAACATAATTTCTACCGTCAGATCATCCGCCTAATGAACAACCCAGATTGACTACGAAATTACAATATTTTACAAGGCATATTTTCATCTATTTTTAGCTTTGGCAACGCTCCCCTTGAACCCTCGCTAGGGGGAGGGGCTCCAAACATGTAGTCCCCCCGCCGCCTCGACCCCCCAAGGCAACAATGGGGGGGGGGAGCCCCCTAAGGATTGAGATCCAAACACGGTTGACCCAAGACCTTTGAATCAAGAAGATAATCTGGCTCCACATCCAACAATCTCCCGCTTGGAGACTGATTATATCAACTCCATTGTTGCTTCACTTGCTGGAAAATGCTTCCACTTTGGACTTGGTTGTTTCTCATATTCATCATCATTCTTGAAGGCCAATTGAACCTGAGCAACAACTCAATTTCTCCCTGCTTATAACCTTTGTCAATATATCTACCGGATTCCGGCTAGTGTGTATCTTTTCTAGCTTCAACCGTCCATCATACAAAATTGACCATATGAAATTATACCTAGTCTTATAATAAAATTATGAAATTATTCTTGACACGCAGTGTATTGCTGCGATTCAAGGATTATATGAGTATCTGAGTCCTTATGAGTAAACTATTTGGATCTTGATTTGCATGTTGCTCCCAATGGGACGGCCATGGTTGAAGAAGGGAGGTCATGGGGTGATAAATATTTTGTGAATAACTATGATAGACTTGTGAAGATAAAGAGCAAAATCGATCCTTACAATGTTTTCTGGAACTCTCAAAGCATTCCTGACAGCAGGTGAACTTCGGGGCATGGAAATTCCTTGAAGACGAGGTCAGCTATTATGTTATTTTCTATCCTTTGGGTGGAATAATGGATCAAATACCGTTCCCTCATCAAACCGGGAATTTATACTTGATACAGTATCAAATCACATGGAATAATCAGAGCAACGACACACACTATATAGCTGCCATTCGAGGATTATATGAGTATCTGACTCCTTACGTTTCCAGCTCTCCCAGGGCAACTTATGTCAACTATCTGGATCTTGATTTGGGTGTTGCTCCCAATGGGATGGCCACGTTTGAAGAAGGGAGGTCATGGGGTGAGAAATATTTTGTGAATAACTATGATAGACTTGTGAAGATAAAGAGCACAATCGATCCTTACAATGTTTTCCGAAACTCTCAAAGCATTCCCGTCAGCAGGTGAGCTCCGGGACAACTCTAACAATAAAAGAGGATTGTTGATATATTGTGTGTATACCATAAATGCAGGGACGAAATCTTTTCTCTGTCGTGCAGATGTATGCCTTTTTACGTTGTTATATTTATGTCTCTCTATTTAAAAATCAGACAAGCTCCTTTAACCACAAACTCTGGGCTTTCTGACATTTTCTTTAGATTTCCCTTCAATAATTTTCATTGTGAACCCATTTTCCTTTTCAATCTATGGGGTGCAGAATAAGTTAGTTTTGTGACGATTAGGTTTAGTTTTTGTGAAGTTATTGGTTCAAATTTTATATTATAGAGCAAGGTTGAGGATATAATTGATTGTAAGAGAATTAATATTTTGTAAATTATTTTGATATAATATTTCTTTATTATTTTAATTTTAGCTTTCTTAATAAAAAAATTAAAAGTAAAAAAAAATTAACTATCATATTATCAAATTTTGCAATACATAATTTAAAAAATTTAATTTATTTTACTCTGAATGTTTTTATTTACAATTAATTAATTATGGTAAATTAATTTTTAAATATAAATTATGTTAGTTTAATAAATTTATTAATTAAAAAAAAAAAAGTTCGTGTAACCAATATTCCAACCCCAGTCATCCGAGCAAGGTCTACAGAATGCAGAACCAAGTGAAAAAGAAAATTTATAAACCTCCATAATGCAAAACCAGGTGAAAGATCGACAGGCACATCAGCTCACATACGTGCCAAACGGGGCATGCCGTCCACGTCGCCACTGGTAGAAATTAAAAAAGCAAGCGACATGAGCCCAATAAATACGTCATATCCTGTGGCCGCTGAGCTGGTGGAAAGATTCCCTCTTTCCTTGCAGTTTCCATACTCTTCACCTTCAGGCAAATATGAAATACAAATTTATTTTTCTCTTATTGGAATTCCTTTTATGTACGGCAACATGTTTTTATTGGGTTGGCAGATAATAAGGTTAGTAATTTGTGTGAGTCTTTTTTGGGTGGGCAGATAACGAGGTTAGTAATTTGTGTGACTTTTATATGAAAGGGTAAGAATTAAAAATAAAAGTTATTTAGCGGCAATGTTACTGTTTTTTGTTCACATAGTTTTTGCTTTTTTTTATTGAATAAAGATTTGTGATTGATTGTTCGGGTTTAGTGGCTTTTGTAAATATTTTGTCATCAGTTTTTTGCCTCCCAATTTCACAATAAACAATTTGTACTAGATTTTGAAGATTCTCAAATTTGCCATCAACAACATATATAAAAAACAAGGGCGCACATGGTGCAAAACGGTAACATGTTACATTATTAGCAAAATTCTCCATAACCATAACCTTAATTATCAATTGACTTGGAAATATTAACAATTGAGAGGGATTGTTCACTCTCACAATAAGTAATATCTACTGGTTTGAAACATGGCATCATCAACATATGCAAAATCAGGGTGCAAATAGTGGAAAACAATAACATCATTAACAAAATGTTGCATAACCTTAATTGTCAATTGAAGTGCAAATATTAGCAACTTGGAGGGATTGTTCATTCTCACAATACAGAATCTGCAATGCATTTTGTAGATTTTCTCCAGTCACAAAAAAATCTGGCCTCGATTTTGTAGATTGTGAAATTTAGCATCATCAATATGTACAAAAGCAGGGTTGTGAATGGTCGAAAATGGTAATATCATTAACAACATCTCTTGCAAGCACATTCTTATACCATTATTGATTAATTTTTACCTATATCTATATATATATTGAAGGAACCATAATACCATATAAGTCTCTAGCATAAGCATACTGCTAAGTGACAAGAAGGCACCATACTACAAATTCATCTGAAAGATGGCATGCATGCGAGAACTTAGAATCCGAAGCTAAGAGAGGGTTGCATATTTATTTCATGCTCAAATATCCATTGGTTCATTTGACTTTCTTTAGCATCAAAGTGGCTCGTGGTTGTAGCATCTTAAGGCATTGATTTAAGCACTAAAATTCTTTATGGTGCAAATCTAGTTAAGATATGACTGCGTGAAGTTGTTATCTCTTTTAATTCTAAGCCCTAGTCTTCATGACTGAATTGAATCTCATTATGGATTATTTGTCTTCAATATTCTAGGAAGCCATGTTTTTCTTCACTAATGCATTCCCCATTTGTCTCTTTGTTTAAATAGACTAGCTCTAAAAATTAGCTGCAAATAGGCAACTTGAGAAATGGAACAAACTCTCTTGTTGGTTTAATGCACTCAAGGAATTTGATTAGGCTATGGAACAACATGTAATCATTATTGAATCCCCACAAACAAAACCAACCATAAGCATATAAACCCAAATGATTTTCTAAACATACCAACCCTATTCCCTTCTGTCCCGATCCAAAATTCCGCCTTTGGAGAATCTCATCATCACAACATAAATGGAAACAAATAATATCAACTAATATGTCAAAATAGGTAATTAAACGTACCCAAGATAGGAACGCGCTCAAAGAATTTGCATGTAGAGTGGAAACAAAGCACCACTTTTATAAGTGTAGGCTTATGACAATATTAATTTTGGATTTGGAGGTAAAGTGGAAAAAAAACACCACTATTATAAATACATGGCTTATGACCACATTGATCTAAACTTGCAAGAACTACCACCTAAGGCTTCAGGTTGTAAGAACAATCTTAGGATAAAATAGATTTCCTAGAAGATTTTTGTCGCCGGGATGGTTTTTCAGACAAGATGTTAATAGGATCGACCATAAGGCCAACAAAAATCACTGCATACAAGCACCACACAAAATACCTACTATGTGGTGAAGCCAAAAATCTTGACAACATGAGTAGCTTTTTTAGTTGGAACTAGGTAATGTTAGTGACAAAGCATGTACCCATTATCTAACTATCTTGAAGGTTAAAGTTAGTTGCATGATATGATGTAAGTGGTACACGGATTTGGATATGGGAAGGCTATCTAGGGTCATCCCTGTTGTATATAACCTGGGACATTACTATGATATGGTTCATATTCTCTCCACAATTTCATGTTTATTGTGAATGTGTGGTTATCTCTTACAAACCAACATATATTGTAGGATTTGCTTATATTACTAGAAACTCCTCAAGCTTTGTTTTTCAAATTTATATGTCGTAAATTTTCCATCCATTTCATTGGCTTGATCTCATTGTATAAAAAAATTGTATAAGAGAGGGTCTCCTGGAAGTATAAGGACTTCGTTTATCTTCCTCTTCTGCTCATCTCTCATTTGTGAACTACAACGTGTTAGAAATTAATTAAAAGAGCAATGAAATACATAAAATATTGTGGAAACACAAATACAGAAATGCATAAAACAAGAGAGACATAGATATATGTGGTTCACCTAATTTGGGCTACGTCCACGGAGAAACAACTAATCCTTCCTTTAATATTATCCGGCAAAATGAAAATATACAACCTACAACAGATTTGTTGTAATTTCCTCTTCACTCTCACACAACCTCCTTTCTCTCTCTCGCTTAGAATAATAATACACATCCGCAATATAATTCCCTCGTATAAACCAATGGGTTTCCTTCTAGGGAAAGAAACCTTAAATTAAACATAAATTCTACCATTAGATCATCCGCCTAATGAACAACCCAAGTTGACTACGAAATTACAGTATTTTACAAGGCAATTTTTCATCTATTTTTAGCTTCGGGGGCGCTGTCTCTGAACCCCTACCAGGGGGGATACAAACATGCATCCACCCACCCTAGACCCCCTATCCAGCAATACTGGGGGGGAAATTCCCCCACACCCCCTGTCGGGGATTGAGATCTAAACACGTCTGAAACAAGACCTCTAAATTAGGAAGATAATCAGGCTCCACATCAAACAATCTCCCACTTGGAGACTGATTATATCAACTCCATTGTTGCTCCACTTTCTGGATAATGCTTCCACTTTGGACCTAGATGTTTCTCATCTTCATCATCATTCTTTAAGGCTAATTGAAATTGAGAAGCAACTCAATTTCTCCCTGGTTACAACCTTTGTCAACATATCTGCAGGATTCTAGCTAGTGTGTATCTTTTCCTACGTCAACTACCCATCATCCAAAACTGACTGTATGAAATGATACCTGAGTTGTATATGTTTAGTCTTAAAATGAAAGTTTGAATTCTTTTCGAGATGAATGGCACTTTGTCTATCACTATACAACATGCTCATCTCCAGCTTCTTTCCTAACTCATCCATAAACCTTTGTAACCAAATCATTTCTTTACTAGCCTTTGTAGCAACAACATACTCTGCTTCCATTGTTGAAAGTGCTACAATGTTTTGCAATTTTGAAACCCAACTGACAGATGTTCCACCTATAATAAAAACATACCCAGTGGTTCTCCTCCTATTATCCCTGTCATCTGCCATATCTGCATCAACATATCCACGTAGAGAAATGTTTGAACCTCCAAAATGTTATGCTTGATTTGTGGTACCTCTCAAATACCCGAGAATCTAATCCACTACCATCTAGTGCTCTTTTCTCGGATTGTTCATATATCTGCTTACAACTCCCACTGCATGTGCAATATCAGGTCTTGTGTATACCATTGCATACATTAAGCTTCCAACAATTGATGTGTATGGAACTTTACACATATAATCCATCTATTCCTGGGTCTTGGGTGACATCTCCTCACTTAAATTGAAATGGCCAGCCAAAGGTGTACTGACTGGTTTTGCATTTTGCATATTAAATATTTCCAATGCATTTTCTATGTACTCACTCTGAGACAATGTTAATTTGCGATTTTTCCTATCTCCAGTTATTCTCATACCAAGGATTTGTTTTGCAGCTCCCAAATCCTTCATTGCAAATGAATTTTCCAATTTTCCTTTGAGTACATTTATTTCTTGCATGTTAGACCCTACAACAAGCATGCCATCTACATACAATATCAATATAATATAGTTGCCATCATTTTTCCTTTTAAAACAAACATAATGGTCAGAGTGACATTTAGTATAACCTTTTTCAAACTTAAACCTGTCAAATTTTAGATACCACTACCTTGGGGCCTGTTTAAATCCATACAATCTCTTCTTCAATTTGCACACTAATTTCTCCTCCCCTTTGACCTCATACCCTTATGGATGCTACATATATAGTTCTTCCTCCAAATCCCCATAGAGAAAGATCACTTTTCCATCTAATTGCTCAAGATGTAAATCTTCTTCTGCCACTAGACTTAAAATAGTTCTGATTGAAGTCATTTTAACAATAGGAGAAAATATTTCATCAAAATTTATACCTTTCTTTCGTGCAAATCCCTTCACCACAAGTCTAGCCTTATACCCTTGTTTACCTCCATCTTCTTCCTTCAACTCATAAACCCATTTATTCTGCAATGTTGTTTTACCAGTAGGCAACTTGACCAAGTCCCAAGTCTAGTTCTGCATGAAGTAGTCCATCTCTTCTTCCATGGCTTTCTCCCTCTTCTTCCTGGTTTCTACCTGCATTACTTCTTCATGTCTTTCTAGTTCACCAGAATCAATCAACAATACATAATATAATGAAGGAGAGCATCGTTTAGGGGGTCTATTTATCCTAGTAGATATTCTAACACCAGTTTCAGGTGTTTGAGGTGTGTTTTGCAGTTGTGGTTGTTGTTGTTGTTGTGGCTGCTGATTATTCTGATTTTCAGGAACCTTTACTTTTTTTGTGATCTCATCAAACACTGTGTATTCTTTATTTTCCTTTTCCTATTTCTTTCACTGCATATGACCCTTATACAAGACCTTTTCATTGAATATGACATCCCGCTCCTAATGATTTTGTGATTTTCATAATCATATAAGTGATAACCAAAATTATTTACACCATATCCAATAAACGTACATTTCTTTGATTTTGCCTCAAGCTTTGTTCTATTTTTTATTGATGTGGACAAAGGCTTCACAACTGAAAGTATTTAAAAATGAATAGTTTACCCTTTTACCTATCCATTCCTCCTCTGGAATACCACCATCCAAGGAACTTGAATGCCCTCTATTTATTAGATAAACAACAATATCTACAACATCTGTAAAATATTGTAAGTGAGATCCTACATGCAATCTCATGCACCTTGCACACTCCATGATTGTCTTGTCCATCCTTTTTGAGACACCATTTTCCTGTGGTCTTCCCAGAATTCTCTTCTCTATACAAATTCCATGCTCTAAACAATAGTTATCAAACTCTTTGTTGCAGTATTCAGCTCCATTGTCTCATCTAAGACACTTCAACTTCTTTCTTGTCTCATTCTCAACCAAAGCTTTCCATTTCTTGAAAGTATCAAATACGTCAAATTTATTTCGAATACAATAAATCTACGTTTTCCTAGTTGCATCATTAATAAAAGTAACATAATAGCAAGAGCCACCGAGAGATGATACATGACCGGGTCCCCATACATCTATATGCATAAGCTCTAATTTTTTTCTCTTATTTTCCTTCCCAACTCTGATAAATCCGACTCTCTTCTATTTTTCATACACACAATTTGCACAGAAATCCAAATCAACATGCTTCAGACTTCGCAACAAATTTCTTGAGTGAAGAATTTGCATCCCCTTCTCTCTCATGTACCTGAGCTTGTGATGACAAAGTGTTGTATCTTCTCCTATGGAGGTTAAATAATTAACAATAATATTTTACCACCCAGGCATCAATAATATTCTTTAATGAAAGAATCAATGCATATTGCAACACATAACCTGTCACATTTGCTTCATGATTGTTCTATTTTTGTCCATCTCCTTCTTTTCCCTTTCGAGATTTTTAGTATTTCTTCAGATGTCCTTTCTTCCCACATTTCTAGAACACTATCCCTTATTTCGATCTGGATCTTCCTTTTATTGACTTACTGCGATTTCCTAGGCTCCTTCCTCTTTCCATTTTTCTTCCCCTAGTCTCTGCAATCAAAGCATTACCTAATGTCTCACCAAAGATTTTCTGTCGCATTTCCTTGCTAAGTATGGCACCAACAACATCATCAAACTTTAAAGTAATAGATCCAGAGACAAAGTGACTAATCGTCATAACTAAACCATTCCAATTTTCTGGTAATGAGCACAGAAACAATAGAGCCCTAACTTCATCATCAAAATTTATCCCTACAGAACTTAACTGACTAGTAACAGTATTACATTCATTTAAATGATCAACAACATATCCACCTTTAACATCTTCATATTAAACAAACGATTCATAAGAACTACCTTATTTGAGGCTGGCGGTTTTTCATATAGTTTAACCAAATCCCTCACTAGACCTTCCATTATTGTTTCCTTTGAAATATTGAAGGCTATCGATGCTGCCAGGTACAACTGTATTATTCCTAATGATTTTCTTTTCAAGAATTTTCAAGAATCTCCCATTCTTCGTCTAACATACTCATCGTCTTCTTTTTCTTTCCGCTTAA
Organism: Pinus tabuliformis; assembly: GCA_031772625.1. Taxonomy (NCBI): domain Eukaryota; kingdom Viridiplantae; phylum Streptophyta; class Pinopsida; order Pinales; family Pinaceae; genus Pinus; species Pinus tabuliformis. The sequence goes on along the minus strand of CM062809.1, from coordinate 398,330,319 downwards.
TGGTAGGTATATATTTTTTTGATACAGATAATCTTCCATCTTCATCTTCCACAACTGGTAGTTTTGGCCATTAAATTGATCGACCCTAAACCTACCATCTTATACCATTTCTCCCACTCGAACTAGGAACCCTTCTCTCCTGCAATTTTATCAACCAAATAAACCTCTGTCTCTGATACCAGTTGTTAGAAATTAATTAAAGGAACAATGAAATACACAAAATATTGCATAAACACAAATACGAAAATCCATAAAACAAGAGAGACACAAATATACATGGTTCACCCAATTTGGGCTACGTCCACAGAGAAACAACTAGTATTTCCTTTTATATTATCCATCAAAATGAAGAGATACAACTACATCTGATCTGTTGTAATTTACTCTTCACTCTCACACAACCTCCTCTCTCTCTCTCACTAAGAATAATAATACCCGTCCACAATAGAATTCCCTCATATAAACCAAGGGGTTGCCTTCTAGAGAAAAAAAAACCTAAATTAAACATAACTTCTATTGTCAGATCATCCACCTAATGAACGCCCCAAATTGACTACAAAATTACAATATTTTACAAGGAAAATTTTCATCTATTTTTAGCTTCGGAGGTGCTACCCTCAAACCCTTGCCAAGGGGGGATGGGGGGGGGGGGGGGGCTCCAAACATGCAATCGCCCCCCTTGGACCCCCCAAGTAGCAATAGTGGGGGCACAATCACCCCCACACCCCCTCGTCAGGGATTGGGATCCAAACACGGCTGAATCAAGACCTCTGAATTAGGAAGATAATCAGGCCCCACATCCAACACAATGCTACATCAATCATGTAGAGTTTAGAATGGACTGTAACAGTTTGGTAACCTAGAAGAATAATTTCACTAGAAACGCCCCATGGGAGGGCATCTAGTGCATCACGACAGATATTTATTTCACATATTGAGTTGTAGGGATAACCCCATTTTCTTATGCACCTAATTGAACATTACATACATTCGCAGACCTTCGATTTGTCATCCAAAAGGTGTAGCTTAATATTTAACCCATGTAAGTATAACAATCGTTATCACTCATTGACAAGGGTTTAAACTTTAGATCTTGTGAAGACTACACCCAGCCTAAATCTGATCCTGTAATGGAAACCATAAAGTCATGGTCTTTAATAAAAATAAAATATAAAATTCATCACAGGTAAGGATCCATGATTGAGTACTCACTCGAAAAAGAAGCATTTTGACGTTGGCCTTTCATGACAAGGTCTGTAATTTCCCTTCTTAGCATGTTTACCTTAGCACTACTCTTCTTATGCCAAAATTCAACCCAGGATTTTATGACCTTAATCAAATTTTCGCTGCTCCATCACACAAATAAAGACAAGTTTCAAAACAGTACATAGAAATTTTATCAGTTAAAAGCTTTCTGAAAAGCTTAACTAAAGAAAGTTGAGTATTCACCGGAGTGGAGTATACAGAAAATCATCATGTGGGTCAAACTTTGTCTCAGGTTCCTTTTGTAAGTGAGTGTCTCATCATGAAGAATTTATGTGCCGCGATGAATTTGGAGGCACAACTTTGGCTTCAAGTGGCTTTTTCTGAAATTGTGTGCGTTGTGGAGTTTTAAAAGCTGTCAAAGATTCCTTGTCTAACTTAATAACCCTAAAAAAATGATTTTTCACCCCTTTGCTAATTTCATTTTTTTTCTCTTTCGTTTCTTTATCCTCTAATGTCATACATTTGGAGTTACTTTTTGGGGATTAAGCAGTTGTTTATTTTCTCTGAAAACATTCTCCATGTTTCGATTAACCATACAACCATCCAAACCAAGCTTTGAAGAATACGACCTAGCAATATGTTCTTCAACCTTAACATTTTCCCACTTATTTTGAAAACTTGGATTGTCGTGAATATGATCCGTTCCATTGGGGTTTCCATTTACATCAATTTCAACCTCTTTCCACTCAGAAGTAAAGTGAAAAAGAAGGAGAGATAGAGATAAGGAGAGAGAAGGAGAGAGGGAGAGAGAGAGGAGGGAGAAAAAGGGAGAGAGACGCTGTGAGAGAGTGGAGAGAGGGAGGGAAAGAGAGATGGAGTTGGATGGGGAGAGAGAGGGAAGTAAGAAGAAAGAAATAGAGAGAGAAAAGTGGGGAGAGAGAGAGGGAGTGATAAGGAAAATGGGGAGAGAGGGGGAGAGGACAACAGAAGGGAAGAGAGCTAGAAGCAGGGGAGAGTGAGAGAAGGGGAAGAAAGAGAGAGAGAGGGAGAGGAGGGAGGGATAGATAGATAGATTGGAGAAAGAGAGTGTATGTTTTTGGGGGTGATATAGAGAGACAAATGGAGATATAGATATAGATGGAAGGTGAAGAGAGGGAAGACAAGAGAGATTGAGAGAGCGAGGGAGGGACTGAGAGATTTATATATATGGAGTGAGGGAGTGTGTGTGTGAGATTTATATATATGGAGTGAGGGAGGGGGTGAGATAGATAGAGAGAAAAATAAGGAGAGATGGAGGGAGATATACATATTGATGAAGGGGGGAGAAAGAAAAGAATATTTCTTGCACTGGATGCATTGATTTCAATGTAGATGGTGATTTCTAATCCTATTTGATTGCTTGACATAGGTGCATTGATTTTAGTGTAGATGTTGATTTTTAATGATATTTGATTGCTTGCACTAGATGCATTGATTTAAATGTAGATGATTTCTAATCCTATTTGATTGCTTGCACTAAGTGCATTGATTTCAGTGTAGATGGTGATTTGTAATCTTATTTGATTGCTTGCACTAGATGCATTGATTTCAATGTAGATGTTGATTTCTAATCATATTTGATTACTTGCACTAGATGCATTGATTTGAATGTAGATGATTTCTAATCCTATTTTATTGCTTGCACTAAATGCATTGATTTTAGTGTAGATGGTGATTTCTAATCCTATTTGATTGCTTGCACTAGATGCATTGATTTAAGTGTAGATCTTGGTTTCTAATCCTATCTGCTTACTTGCAATAGATGCATTGATTTGAGTGTAGATGTTGATTTCTAATCGTATTTGATTGCTTGCATTAGATGCATTGGTTTGAGTGTAAATGTCATTTTCTAATCTTATTTTTTTTCTTTCATTAGATGCATCGATTTCAGTGTAAATGTTGATTTCTGATTTGATGTAATTGGATGTATGGTGGTACATTAATTTTCAAGTGATTGGATTAACATTGTGCATTGATTTCATTGTAATTACAAAAATTATTGACAATGTACATTGATTTTTGTGTTATAGTAATTAAATCTATTAATATCAGAGAGAAAGAGATACAAGACATGATGTCTACTACAACAACCGATCTAAATATTTAAATGGTTTACAATTTAATTGTCCTTTTCATATAATCGATATGAAAAGATACAAAAGTAACAAGGGTGACAATAAGAATAGTAGAAGAAAATAGTTTGGGATTAATCACAATGAAGACTATTTATAATTGAGTGCATTATTATTATTCACATTTTCTATCATTAAACACTATTACATTGTCTCTTTGCATTCAAAAATTTTATTTCAACATTTTTCATCATTAAAGTTATTAACAATATTTATCATCTCAACAAACTGAAGTAACTAAGCAACTTTAAAATTCAAATGACCAGATTAATCACATATTTAGCATATTTAAAATGATTATATTAATATTGTATACATAACATTGATAAAATTAATAATATATTTAGCATATTTAAACTGATTATATTAATATTGTATACCTAGTATTGATAAAATTAATCATATATTCGATAGATTTTCCTTTCCCACACGATTGAAAGAAGTCTAGATCCATCTTTAACTCTGGATCTATCAAAGGATCAAATCTCTCGAGGTGTAAACCTTTCCTCAAGTTTAGCACTCAAAATCACTCAAAAAATAAGTTTGTGCCCCGAGAGATTTGATCCCTGTGGACACTTGATAGATTCGGAGTTAAGATGGATCTAGGCTGGTTATTTTAACTTATATGGTTAAAAGGATCTTAATTTATAGAGACCATTTATATCGTATGTATAATTTAATTTGATAGAGGGTTTAGATTTAATTTTAAAAATGTTTTAAAATTAAATTCAAATAAAATATATATAAAATATTTTGTTTTGTGAAATGAGAGATTTTTTTGGGCATGTTGTATTGATGAACTATTGTATTAGCCCATGGTAATGTAATAAAACTTATTTATTAGTTAATAATATGTATGGTAAAGTGTCGTGAATATCTATGGTTAAAAATATTGTTATATTGTTATATTAATATTGTATTTAAGTATTGAGGGGTATATTCACATGGTTAAAAATATTGTTATATTGTTATATTAATATTGTATTTAAGTATTGAGGGGTTTCAACAGTGCATTATATTAGACATCATTTTGGGATTCAACTGCGTTAAGTAAGTCAATCATCTATGACCATTTCCATGAGAGGTAGTCATAACTCACTAATTTCTCATTATTTTGAAGTGGGATTGAAACTAGTGAAATGAATCACATAGCATCAATCATCACTTCCGGGGCTTGCACCGGGTAACTAGGACATCCCGGGAGGTCACCCATCCTAGATGGCCTCTTGCTCAAGCGGGCTTAACTGTGGAGTTTTCCCCACAATAAAGCCCACTTAGTTTGCTACCCCATTTGCAAAACCTTAGCAAGTATTGTGCAAAAGCTTTATTAATATTGTAATAAAACTTTTTCTTTTAAAGATTTATTTTACAAATATTTAATGAAAAGAAATATTAAAAGATTTTTGAGTAGATTTTTTATTCTTTATGTTGAATTGTATTGTAATTTTATTTATTTATATGGTTATTTTCATTTTTATTTTTATTATTATTTTAGTGGAGACGTGACATACCTACACATCCCCTCATACTAGGTTGTAGAATGGCATTTTGTCTCAAGAATAATTGACTCTTGTTGGATGTAGTCTTGATGATAGATCTTGTAGAGCTCACCAAAATTACTTCAACAAATTATGATTCACTATAAAAATATTTTGCTCGATGATTGTAGGATATATTTTTGGTTTTGAGAGTGTAAGCTTTCACATTTAGTGTTCATTATGTTGTTGTTGTTTATAGAAAAACCATGCCAAGTGACAAGTGTGTAAAACATCTGACTTTTTGAATGACCACTCCACTTAAAGGTAAATGAAGCTATAACTATATTTTTTATTAAATGTATAAAATGTTTAACAATTCGACTAGATGCTCAATTCACCATTAAAACCAAATAAAACTATATTTTTAATATTATAGTTTTTAATATTATAATGTTATAGTGACAATCTTGATTTGCAACTCACAAAAATTATTTCAACAAATTACCAATTCACCCATTGCCATTGACCAAAATTACTCCAAACAATTACCACTTACAAATATATGGATGAATAATACCATTGTATAAGAATGATGGCATATCACTTGCTTATTGTGTGTGTAAACGAATACCATTATCAAGTTTTAGTCGCCTACTTGAAGTCAACTTTGAAGGCGGAAGACAATCGAAAATGCAATCGGGCATTGCAGAGGAAGTGAGTCAGAAATGTAACACGTGTAAATTTTAATCGACAAGACCTGCGTGCTGCTCTTATAAAGAGTATAGGATGATGGGGTTCTTCATTACCAAATTGTCCAGTGCATCTACGATGGCGTCCGTTGGCTACTTGAAATGGCTTAGTATATCCTCTATTATTTTCTGTCAGCTGGTATTGGCTGCTGCATCAATACAAGATGGGCTGATATCATGCCTGACGAGAAATGCTATTACGAATTTCACAACCATGGCGTCTTCTTCTGCAGAGTACTATTCTCTGTTGAATTTTTCAGTGCAAAACCTACGCTACACAGAATCCAGTGTGCGCAAGCCCAACATCGTGATTGCCCCGCAAAGCAGGCAACAAGTGCAGAAATCGGTGGCCTGCTGCGTACAATACAGTCGGCAGATTCCGGTTGGCAGCGGAGGGCACAGCTATGAGGGCCTCCTCTACTTCATATACTCCCTTCGTTATCATTGATCTAATGGATTTGGATGCCATTAACGTTATATAAAGTTATATATTTTAAAGTTTTGAACATAATTTTTGGTAAGAAATTTTATAGTAATAAGTTTGAGTCCAAAGTTTAAAATGTCCAATATATTCAACCATGATAATAATTTAATTTTAAGATTATGAATAAACACAAAACTTTTTTAATAACAAGTTGACTACTAAAATTTATCCAAAAATATTAATTGTATTCCATTATTTCCATACACATTGAATTATAAAAATTGTATTCCATTATTTCCATACACATTGAATTTCATATTGAAAAACTGCTTTTCTTATTTTTTTCTCATGACCAAGACTCCGCCTTAACCTTGATTGGAATTCTGAAATAACTTTAATCCTATCCCAAAATCTTTATATAATTTTTTTATAATAAAATGATATTTATCTAATATTTGTTTATAAAATTAACCAAACACCCATTTTTCATATAAATAAATTTATTAATTAAAATAAAAGATTAAAAAATAAACTTTTGTCTGACCAAGATTCCAACCCAGGTCATTCGAGCAAGCTCTATAGAATGCAGAACCAAGTGAAAAAAGAAAATTTATAAACCTAATGCAAAACCAGGTTAAAGATTGACGGGCACATTAGCACACAGACGTGCCTAATGGGGCATGCCGTCCCCGTCGCCACTAGTAGAAATTAAAAAAGCAGCCACATGAGCCCAATAAATACGTCATATCCTGTGACCGTTGAGCTGGTCAAAAGATTTCCTCTTTCGTGACCGTTTCCATACGCTTCACGTTCAGGCAACTACGAAATGCAAATTTAGTTTTCTCTTATTAGTCCCTGCCGCAGGCATGGCGGGGACTATAGTAGTCGAAAAAGGTTGGTCAACATTAGTCCTAGCTTATCACTCTCATGGATAACCTAACTTTATCCAAACTCTTTAAAGATCATCGTGTAATTTTATAAGGAAATCTTTTCATCATTTTATTTAGTCTCTTCCCGAGGCGAGAGGCTATAAGAGACTAAAAGCATATCTTATATTAGTATGTTACTTTAGCGTTTTTGAGAATTTTGGAGAGAGGTAAATTAATTCTAGTATTAGTTTAAAACATTAAATGTTATGAATATCCATCACTATATATAACTATATTATCCACCACTACATATAACTATATTATCTACCATTGCATGTACGCTTGCCATTGCTTCATTTACAGGTGTCATACATTCGAAATTTGACAGCATTGTGTGATACACACTTCCACTTGAGCCCTCTATGACTTGAGCCCTCTATCACACCAAAAGAAAGCAATATCTTTTAGGAAAAACTAGGTAGATGGTTAGCAAGTAGGATAGCAGGAAACTAGGCAGATGATTAGCAAGTAGGATAATAGGAAGGCAGAAACCAAGCATAACAGGAAGGCAAGAAACCATGCAGACAGTTAGCGCATAACAGGACGACAGAAACGAGGCAGACAGTTAGCAAGTAGGATAGCAGGCAAAAAGACAGTTAGCGGTTAGCAAGTAGGATATCAGGCAGAAAGACGATTAGCGCATAACAGGAAGACAAAAACCAGGTAGACGATTAGCTAGTAGGAGATGATTAGCAAAGTAGGATAGCAGGCAGAAACCATGCAGATGGTTAGCAAGCAGATAAAAAAAATTGTCCCTGCAAAAAGTCAATTTTTTTCTAGAATAGAGTCCACGATGACATTCTTGATTACATTAAGTCCATTTTTCCTTTTAAAGTGGAATTTATTTCAAAGGGCCTAAGGTATCTGGGTTTTTTCTTGAAACCAAGCTACACCAAGCTACTATTTAAAGGAGGATTGGATTTTGCTCTTGAAAAAAAGTTGATTATAGGATTTCTAAATGGTGCTTTAGGTGACTCTCCCTCGGGAGTAGGATGATCATATTCAAGTATATCCCAAAAAGTATTCCAGTCTACTAGATGTCACTTTCAAAAATTCCTAAATATATCATTAATAAATTAAGAAATAAAACGTTTAGTTTTTTGTGGATTGGAAAAAAGGAAAAAGAAGGAATCCATCTGGTTAGGTGGGAGTTTCTATCTCTACCAAAATCCTTATGGGGTTGGGGATTTAATAATTTGTCTTTGTTTGGAACTACCCTCTCAATGAAGAGTCTGTGGAGAGCTATTACGGGTTCCATCCTATGGCAACAAATTATAAAGGAAAAGTATTTAAAGAATAGATTTGTCACATCCTGGCTTAGACAATCCTATTCTACATCCTCCAAGAATGGCTCAATTATTTAGAAAGGCCTCATGGATTCCTTCTGAGGCGTATCCTCTTGGATTTCCTAGAAGATCAGAAATGGGTATCTGATTTTAATTGGTGAAGATCCATTTGTTTGTGGTGCAGATTATTATCTCCTATCGAGTGAGCTAATCAATTTACTTAATCATAAAGGAATATATAGGTTGAGTGAGATCAAAAACCATGAACATAATGATCATTCAAAATGGTATTGGTTCAATGTGGAGAACCTTGGACTCACTAGAAATCTAGCGTTGGAATGGAGAAATTATATGAGATGTCGTTATCTAAATGGTATTTTCTTAAGTAAGGGAGAGGACTCCCTTTTTTGGAGTTAGAATACTGCTAATGGGCAAGTTATTGCTAGAGAAGCATATGACTCTTTAGTTTCCTCTCCATCGAAATATAACATTTGGTGCATAAAAATTTATGGAACTGAAATCTATCGCTAAAGCTAAAATGTTTTCTTTGGCTCTTATTGGAGAATAGATACTCACTCGGGATAATTTCAGGGAAAATTTTAAGGATGATAGTTTATCTTAAAATTTAGTAACCTTGGTGAATATTACTAATTCCTAATATCCAAATTTTAAAATATTTAATGATAATTTTGTAAAAATGTTTATATTTATAATTATTTTATATTAGACTATATATAATATTAGCAAATTTTAAGGTAAAATAATTTTATACTATAAAATTTGGGCGAATTCACTTTTAGAAAATGGAAATTGGCGAATATTTATTCTAGAAAAAGCATGGAATATTAACCCACCTATGAATATTAGCCCCTAAAATTTTCCCTCGATAATTTGTTGAAAAGAGGTGTCAATGGTCCTAATTAATGTGTTTTTATGCAAATCTAATGCATAAACCATTGACCACCTCTTTCTACACTACTCAGTGGCAAAGGATGTCTAGCAAAACTCTCTTTAGATCCTTGGACTACATGTTTTTGCACAATTCAATTCCTTTGAAAACTATGTACATCACTGGGGTTCTTGTATCGGAAGTCATAAGACCCTACCCATCTTATTTTCTTGGGGATTGTGGAGAATGGGGAACAGATGTATTTTCGAAAATCTTAATACAAACTTGGAGGCACTGGTAGTGCCTAGAATTATAAGTTTCTTCAAGGAGTTTCTTAGACTGAGGTTTCCCTCTCATTCCTGTCAATTTAGTTTTCCTTTACTCGAGCTAAACTATCCGGTAGGCTTTTTGATGTTGCATCTCAAGGAGTTGTGTGTTGTGGAGGTGTCCACATCAGGCTTCCCAGTATTAACCTTGAATAGGGTACAAATACCAATTGTTGAGCTAATTGCATGTTGGACCCTACTTGCTTTTGCTATAAATAAAAAGATATTCCATTTACAAGTATATGGGGCCTCAATATGTATTGTACAATGGCTAACTAGGAGGTGTTCTCTAAAGGTACTCAATTTATGTTACTGGCAAAACAAGATATTGGCCATAAAGGAAAGTTTCCACTCACTATCCTTCCAGCATGTCTATAGGAACTGGAATACAAGGGCGAACCCTTTATCCGAAAGAGTCTTCACCTTGACTTCTTGTATTATCTTCTTTGAAGAATGACAATCCTCAAATTTGATTGAAAGATGCAATTTTCCTCTTCACTAGCTATCATAATTTGGGATAACTCTTTTGAAAACAAGTCTTTATCACTTTTTGCTTATCTTGATCGTTGTTTTGACTAGTTTTTGTTTTGTCTCTCTTAAAGATTGGTTATTATCATAACAAACAACAACTTTTTTCAAGCCACAACAATTTGTTGGATATTCCTTGTTATTCCTAATATTATTGTAATGTTGTTTAGTTTGTACAAGTCTATTTTATTATTGTTTTTGCCACTACATAATTAATAGGTATTAGATTGTATTTTCTGATTTTTACATAACCATGAGTAATGCTCTTGAGTATTGTTTATGATATCACTGTTATGTACCATTTGGTTTCATTTTAGAACAGTAAATACAATATTTCTTATTGAAAAAAAACTTATTAACTATAATTTAATTTTAAGTAAAAGTCTTAAAAATTTTCAATATTTAGACTTTCATGAATATTAATGTGGAGTTTATTTTTAAAAATTTAAGTTTTATCTTTATATTTGTTAATACAAATTTTACCAAGGTTAAAACAATGACATTCTATAAATTATTATAACATAAAATAAGCAAAACCCTTATCAGTAATCAAAATTTTATTTGACGGAAATGTTCATATCAAAATCGGGATGGAAGGTTACCTTATTTTCCAGTTAACGTTAATCAATCACACTTCTTACTTATTTAACTTTATTGGCAGAAGTAGTGTTTAAATTATGTTTTTAAAAGTAATAATGGATTCAGTAACGATGTAGTTGTTCAGGGGCAGGACTTACATATGAGGAAATAACGCTTCGTTTGCAAATTTTTGGTAAGAGCGCTTCGTTTGCAAGTTTTTGGTTTCAACAAATTAGAGGAGAAACCGTAAGTGTCCCATAATTTCTATGATATTCACTACCCTGGAAAATGTCAACTTTTACTTTCTCAAATACAGAGCATTATATTCTTTGACTACTAGAAAATGCCACCAATGAATCCAGTGTCCGTAAAACAGAACTGTCTATATTAAGTATAGTTTGACATGTTTTTTTAGCATCCATAGTTTGACTGTTTATTGCCGCTAGTATGTGTTTTTATTCATAATGATGATGGAATAACAAAATATATCAGTAATCAATCAAATCATATTGTGTTGTTTATCATACAACTCACATCACATGTTCTCATACAGTTTTTTCACAAACTCGTTGTAACTAGTTGCAATACACTTATTTTTGTGAAAATGTCATAACTCACCAGAAAACATGGAATCCAATATGACGATTGCCCTATTAAACAATGCCAAAAAATATTTTTCTGACTTAACATCCCATGGAGGCAGTTCTTTGTTTTACACCATTTAAGTAAAATTAGGAGTATAGTAGTTTCTTAGAAATTAAAAAAGAAAATCCAATTTTATCTCAATGCTCCCTGCTTGGATTATTTTCAAATTTTGAGCTACAGGCTCAGATTGAGGGTCTCGTATGTATTGTTGACCCATCTATAGTTCTATAGTTTATATAAATTTTTCCCAGATTTTTCTTTATATTTATGTTTCCCCAATTAATCAGCAGTTGTTGGCCCAATCAATCAACAGTTTTGGATGCCCCAAAATTTGTACTCTTCCATCCATTGTAATTTCCTTATCTTACTTGGAAACTCGAAGAGATATCTTCCTTTTCACATCTTTTAGGCCTGGTAGTGTATTTGTACATATGATGCTTGGATTAATAATTTTAAATTTCTGTTTTCACTATCAAAGAATGAAAATGAAGGAGAATTGATCCAAATGTCAAAATAGAACATTCTTCCCAACAGAGGTATTCTATTTTGAATAGAGTTGTTTACAACCTATCTGTCAGCACTCATGGCTATTGTTCTTGCTAATGGAGCGGTAAGATTGGACAAGTTTGTGCAAACCTTTCTTAACTTCTGGTCGGTTCACTTGTTTAACCTCGTTAATTTGGAGGAATCAATTAATTGCAATCATTTGTCTGTTGTTTATAAACTCAACAATCAGCTTCCTAGAAGAGAACAATGCAGGTAACGCTCAGATGCCCTCATGGTGCGTTTAGCTCCTAAAACGAAGGTCCGGATTCTCCTCTTTAACAAACAAAGTTATCCAAAACAAGGAAGATTGCAAGCTGGAAAATGCAGCTTATACGTTATCATGACAACCGTAATCAGTGTAATTTTTATTATTTAGGTTCTCAGAGATGGGCAATGGCAAGAACAAGATTCAACAATTCTGGTTCCAGCGGATGTTATTAGCATTAAGCTATGAGATATTATTCCTGCAGATGCTAGTTTAGGTGATCCTTTAAAAATTGACCAGTTTTGAGCACGAGTATCACTTATCGTAGTTAAACAAGCATTGTATATACCAATTAAAGCACTAGTTCCTCTTTTCAGAGTGTAATATATTCATGTATCCGTACATGCCCTGGTTTTGATAGAGTCAGGTTTTTTTTTTCTCTTTCGTAATGCATTTATGTTTTCCTCGAAAGATTGTTTTTTTCTGAAGTTGTGTTTCTTGTGTTTTTCATACAGTCACCATTGACTGGTGAATCTCTTCCTGTTACAAAGAAGCCTCGAGACGAAGTCTTCTCCCATTCAATGTGTAAGCAAGGAGAAATTGAGGCAGTTGTCATTGCTAGCGTTTTTCATACATTCTTTGGTGAAGCTGCCCACCTTTTTGATTTGACAGAAGAAGGTAATGGGATCATCAACCTGAAAATCGAAGTGCCAAATCATGAAAATTGAAGTGTCGAATTGGCGGGTTCTCAGTCATGTAGATGTGCTAAATTTAATGAAATATCATACATTCAATTCTATATTTAGGTCGATAGGCCTTCTTTTGAATCAGTTTAGTAACCTACATTTTCATTCTCTAATTGACATCTCGAACTTCTGTGGTTTGACACTTTTTGAAATCTAGCACATAAATTTTCTCCATGTGCTTGACATCTGTTTCCATTCTCTGATTGACATCTGGAACTCCTGGTGTTTGACACTTTTTGAAATATGGCACATAAATTTTCTCTATCTGCTTGACATCTGTTTCCCATTCTCTGATTGACATCTAGAACTTCTACTGTTTGACACTTTTTGAAATCTGGCACATAAATTTTCTCTATCTGCTTGACATCTGTTTCCCACCTGCATCATTATTTCGGGTTTCTCGGCATCTGGTTTGGTGGCATTATTCCTTAGCTCTCTCCAAAACCCAGTTATGCAGTGCACGATCAACAAATTCGTGCTTTGAAAACCATGTTCTGCGGTGTACCACCAACTAATCTGTGCTTAATCCGTGCTTCCATGACCTTACGAGCTGCCGTCTTGGTTCAAACTTCATCAACAGTTATGTAATATGCTGTCTAAAAATTATGTATAACAATGTTCAATCTGACAGACAACCTTGTTTGACAATCTCACAAAGTATAGCAGTGTTCAAACTGACAGAGGAGCCTTGTTTGACAATCTCACGAATGGAGCCAGAGTTGTGTTCAGTATAAATAGAGAAAATACGACAGAGCGCTAGAGCCCTTTAGGTAAATATAATGTGAATCTCTGTCGCATACGGTTCTTTCAATGAATCTCATATTTTTTTAGGTTCTGTTGAATGCACTCTCTATAGCCCATGAATAGCAATGAAAATGGTAGTTTTCTTTTGGCGATTAGTATAAGGGAAAAACATGTTCAGTTTTATCCCATCGTCACCCCCATTATGACCAGCCACTTTTAATAGTATATTACGGGAGACTGTAGGCCGAGGAAAAGGAGGAAAAGCTCGAAGCTCTAAATCCTGGAGCTTTTTAGTGAGAAATTTGGGAGGTTTAGAAGAAGACTCATTCACTTGGGAATTGCGTTTTAGTGCCAGCTAAATCTTAATTATCTGGTGCAAAGGGCTGGGAACAACACGCCTTCATTCCCAAGGTAAAATTCTTCTGGATTGTCAGCATTACATTTTGAAATTCGAGCTGGGAATTGCGTTCCAGTGTTTGAATTTGGGGTTTTGTGGAGGATTTTATCATTAATTTATGCATTTTACCCATCCTTTGCCACAAATTCTCAACGTTTGTGGGAAATTGGGGATGAAAAATCTCTTCTTCGGAGAATCCTATTAATTTGGTCTTGCTATATTTGTATAACATTTTGTTTAACACATCCCATGGCAACTGTGGAGGATGCAGCAGAAGCTCAAATGAGAGAGGATAGAAGGAATTTGTATCATTCTTAATGCTGAAAATGCTGCCAATAACTACACTCCTTTGTTTTATTGAAAGTGTAAGTGGGATGTAAATGCAGATTCAAGAATTAAAAGCACTATCCTCAGTCTTGATGGATCCGAGGCATCCGATCATGCAAAGCTAACCAGCATATGAGCTCCATTTTCCCTTAGCGGGCAATGTTAGAGTCTAGACCATTAAGGCAGGATCTCTACAACCACTGTCTGACTCTAAGAAGGAGGAACAATTCAAAAAACAGCACTAACATTTGTAATACTTGATTTAGCAACACTAGAATTAGATGGATCTACACATCTTACATCCTGCACAATAAGCTTTGTATTATTAAAGCTGCCATCGGTGTGCTGAAATTTGTCATCCCTCATGAATGGACCCAACTTGCTACAAAAGTCATCTGTGTCATTACACTGCCAATTGGGAACCACATCTAAAATATGGCGAGACGTTAGTTGCAGTAGAGTTGAACATAATTGTTCCCCTCTGTATATTTCAATACATTTTAACTAGACATTGTCGGCATATGGGTAAGGATCACAAGCCTTTGCCACTAGGCTCCTGGAATCAAATCCATAATTCAAATAAGTAGCCAATTGTGAATAGTTGTCAATTCCATCAAAGTACCTGGGATTGGAGTGTCGGTTGAAGCTTGTTAGCTTCCCCCAAATTTCTCTGGTAGTTAGAGAAAGTTTGCTTGAATAGTGCAATAGTAGAAAAATGTTATCATCTTCTAGCAGATTTGGTGACAGCGACTCTGACCAATCCCAAGGATTTGCAGCATTATCCCCACGATAGGGTAAATACGTACTACCGAGCATACATAGCAACCGCTCTTTTTGTGGGTTTTTCAATTGTAAGTAGACTCCTTCAAAACGAATGCTGAGAGAAGAGAATCCAGGATAAATCTCAAAGCCCTCACAGTTGCTACCCATAAAAGAGATACTTCTATCTGGGCACATGGCCAACTTTAAAACCCCACTCACATTCACCATTTTTCCAGAACCCGTGTTTGGATGTACATCTGTGATCCAGAAAGACGAAAAACTGATAGCCAAAAGGTTTTGGGGGAGGGTGTTATTAGAATTAATAAATGGCATAACAGGAGCAGAACCCTTGTCTTGCTTCCAATCCCCATTTACAAAAGAAAGCTCATTCTAAATGATATATCTTATGTTCGGATCAGAAGGCAGAGCTGAAGCCTCTGATAAAAAAGAGCGGCATTTTTCCTTCACTTCATTAAAACGACTGTAAGTGGGAGTGGGATTATAATTGTTGTTAGTTTTGAAGGTAGATGGAGCATCGTGTTGAAAATGCAACAAGATGATGGAGCTTAGTGGAAAGAAGTCGCCTTCACTAAGTGGGCCCGCAGGCTATTTTTGGTGCAAAGTCTATTTTTAGACATATGGATCATGGTCTATGAGTTGCAGGATGTTGTTTATGGATGATTGGTCATGTTGGGAAAAATAGATGGACTTATATTTTTGGTTCACAGCAGAGTGATCAGAGTCTATTTTTAGACTGCCAGGCTAAAAATAGAAACAGTGAAATATTATTAGCCCTTAGTAATATTTGGACTCTAAACTTTATCTTATTCTCTTGGAGCACTTCAATTCGAGCTACGGATGTGGCACATGTAGCTGAAAAAAGGAATCACGTGGTTTTTTATGTGTTAGTTGAGCTATTGCATGGAGGACTTCAGTTAGAACTCATGCATGTGAGTTCTGTGGAGTTGGATGTGGAGTTGATGGAGTTGTGTTCAGTTTGACTTGGTTAAACTAGTTGTATTTAGTCTAACTAAAGAATACACTAGTGATGAGTTGTGTGAATTGATTGTTAATTAATTCACTAATTATTAACTCATAAATCAACTAAAGAATACATCAGTTAACTCAGTGCATGGACAGTTCAACAGAGACAGGTGTTAGAGGTAAGTGAAAGGGTGAGTTGTGACTATCAGTTGTGCATGAGATTTGCACATGCATTGATTGAGTTATTCCAATGAGGACTGTGCAGTGTGGGCCAATATGAAGGCAATTGTAGCATGTGCTCACGTGATTTTCACTCTGGATTGTGCAGTAGAGGCAGGCAAAGCAGCAGAGGAGATTTGAACCTGTGATTGATTCAGATCTGAGCTAGTTTGTGTGTAACAGGTAGAGATAGTACTGAGTACTTGTGAGGAGTATTGTACTATGTATTGTTACATGTTCTCAATCATTATAATATACAGATAGTGTGGGGTTTCAGCTGTATGCTTTCCCCGGGTTACATACTGTTCTAATGTGCGCATGCGATTGATGTTTCATTGTTTTTAATGCTGCTAAATTGATGATCAATGTAGAGGAGGTTATGTATTGTGAATGTATTCTGCAATAGTATATAATCGGGATAATCTCTGTGAATAAGTGTTTATTATTCAAAATTTATACACATCGAATGTCGGTAATTTGTAAGGGGATGAACTGGCCAGGCGAGAACAAGACAAGAAGGAAATGGCAGCTAATACCCAAACCCCAAACAGAGCTTGAAAACACATTCCCATGTTTATTACAGTCCAAATTAGCTTTTCCCTCCCAGTGGGCTAAGATTTTGGGGCTTGCTATTAAAATTGAATATCCAGATTTGTGAAATAAAGCAACCTTTTTGGGAGCAACACTCATGATTTTCAAGCAATATTTTCCACTTTTAGCTTAAAAGGGAATGGAGAAATTAATACATACACAAACAGCTGAGGCATATCAAATTTGTTTGAGATCTCACTGTCTACCTAGAGAAATTACTAATCACATAAATAAGTGTCAAGAGCCCAAAACCAGCTAACCTGGTCTGTCAGAAGAGAAATTTACCTTAACCTATTTTTCCCTTTCCAATAGAGTGGTAGGAATGAGTCTGATGAACCTTGCTCCACCTGTTTCCTAGGTAGGTTTTCTTTAACCCGTTAACATTGCATTATTAGAATGAGAGAAAGTCCTTATAGTACAAGGGAAAGGTAATTTGTGATACTTACAACTGAGAGGAAAGAAACATAAGCTTGATTTATGAAGTATGTGTAGGAGCTACCACTATCAAATATTATTCTTCCTAGCCTTCTTCCATTTCCATCTTTGTCAAGGTGTTTGTTCCCAAACATCATCTGTGCAGCCCCCACATCATAGTGTTTTCTGTAAAACAAGAGAACAATATGTTAGTAGAAGTTCATATATTATTTTAAATAACAAATTAAATCGAGAAAGTTTATTTTAAAGGGATTTCAAGTTAATTATTAAAGCAGAAGAGTCAAGACATGGGAGTTGTTTTTGACTAGAGGCCTATGATGCAACTCAGTGTCCGTATGAATTATTCGCCAAGCCTAAAATGCAAGATGCTACTGTAAGTAAATAACAAACTGGCTTTATGAGGGGAAGATACTTGTGAGAGAATATAGTTACTTTGTAGGAAATTCTGGACTGGGCTTCAAGAACAGATCAGAATATATTAAAGTTAGTGATGTACTTTTCCAAGGCTTAGACAGAATGGAGTTGTATGTTTTCATGTTGATGTTCCTGAAGGAACACATTTATAAATATGCCATAGGGTATATGGTAATAATAATTGTTGTATTGCTAAACGAATACAACTCCTACAAAGTGGTTCTTAGTTGATTAACAATTATCTTGCAATGGACATAGTTTTACATCTACAAACAAATCATATAATGTGGAATGGACTGGAAACCCTGTTGACAACATTTGATTAGTAATTTGAACCTAAATTGGATGTTAAAGAAAAAGTTATAGGCTTATAGCCACTCATTCTATGAAGTTATTCAAATGGAGTGATGGCTTCCTCAACATGGATGGAGATAGTTGCATTTCTAATAGTGTGGTATTCATTCTCTATTTGTAAATTATATTTGTATTTTATTGTTGGGTGCTATTGTTCTCTCAACTTGCAGCATATATACATCTAAGGTCAACAAGAATATACTTCTTTGTTACTGTTAATAACTAATTCTAATAACACTTCAATGACACCTAAAATCAAAAGTTTTGATAACAACTAAAATTAGAAGTTACAGCTAGCAATAATGCTTACATTCAAGGTCTAAATATAAATGATCTGAAAATGAAAATGAACAAATTAAAAAGAATGCACACAATAACACATGGCCTTTTGTAAAGAAAATTTTCTAGTGGCATAAAAATTCCACCATACATGATACTCTGTTTTACCATAAGAAAATAAGTATGACAGAGTGCTCTGTTTCATATTAACGGTGCATTAGGCTACAATGATTTCATATGGAGGATCTCGAGTCCCTTACAGCAATGTCGTGAACTCCCTTTTCACATTTTTCTGTTTTATCTAGATGGAAAACCAATCCTTTGTTGTTGAAGAAGAAAAATCATTATTCCAGTTGTCTTCTGTTTCCAATATTAAATAGATCTACAACCCAACAAATACACTTCATTTAGTTTCCCACATACTGAAATCTTCAATCTCCAACTGTAGTTATAGTTATTTTCCCCACCTGCAAACTTCACCCTTTAGTTTCCAATCTCAAATCTTGATGTAGTATTCTGGCTGGAAATTTTACTGTTAATAATACAATTTAGAATTTAAATCTTCCACAGTATATATCTCAATAGGAAAATTTCCAGATTTTATGTAATGTCGTTGTCGAATAATCTGGAATTAAAACTTGAAACTTGCAAGAAATAATTTATGCAGTAAAACCTTGTCATAAACGAAGTTATTTCAGAAATTTCATAAAAAAATTCTGTCCAAAATTCCATAATACCATTCACTGAAAATAATTTAGTACGATAAACCCTAGATACCAAATAAAAATATTCCAGATACAATAAATCATTCAAAACATAACATCAATTCTGAATGGGGATTTTACTGGACATTTAATAATTATTTCCAAACCATGTCTGCCCAATACGAAATAATACAATGAAGCTCCTCGCTGCAATGGCCTGCATGGCTCCTGCACAATTGTTACTGATAATGAAGCTTACTTGTGGACCTTGGCTGGACCCACCTAAAACACTGGTAGTATTGGGTTTTCGTCATCCGACGATCACAATGTCAAATTCTTAACAAAATATACTATATAAATAACAAATTCAAGAGGATCTAAATATCTGGCTCTTCCTCATTTTGAATCTTTTGAAAGGCAGGATGGGAGTATTTTTATTTTATTATTATTATTTTATTTTATTTTCTAATTTTTTTTATATATTTTATTTAAGTGATTTTTTTAATTTAAATTATTTTTAAGACTATTTTTCCTCTATATTAACTAGAAATTGTCTCAAAAGGTACAAAGAGAGGTCGATAGGATTATTAAATTAGAATTGTCGAATTTCTCTAAAAAGAGATGTTGGCTCAAGCCTAACGGATGAGAAATTTGAGCTGGATAAAGGCATTCTAATTGTTTTTTATATCCCTAGCTACCTCCCGTCTCTAGATACAGAGGTGAGTTCAGTACCATGTTGGTTCATGGCTACCAACCCGTAGCAGCTACAACGCCGTCTCTAGCTACCAACCCTATCGGGTAAAACTGGAGGTGAGCTGAGGTCAGGTGGTTGGCCTCCTCCCCTCGCCATACCCTGGATGGAAGGCCCGTTGCCTTACCATAGGTTTTAACAACCCTGGGTTTAAAACCCATCCCCCCTCTAACAAGGGTTAAGCGTTTATAACAACAATGCAGAGAGGGCCCGACTATTGGTATAATCATTTTCGGGGCGCGACCATCCCATCTCCCTATTTATTATTCAGCTAGTCATTACTAACCGTGGAGAAGACAAGCTTTAGGGGTTTTACGGGAGTCAGGTCTTTGGTTGAGCCCACGGCCATACCTCACCCTAATGTGAGGTGACCTCAGAGGACGCACGTTAGTATTACATGATGTGTCCAATGGGATTCCTAAACGGAGTCCACACGAAAGTATCCATCAATTTTTCTTTCTTGCTATGATAATACCCTACATCAATTTTTCTTGCTGTATAGTGTTTGTATAAGAGGGACATCAGGACTCTTACAAGATGCCTATGACGTTCTGGCTAAGATCTACCTCTGAGTTTCTCACTATTGGGATTTCTATATCCCAGATCAGCAAGAATACACTTCATTTTTACTGTTGTATATGAGGCTCATAACCATTATAAATTAAGACAAGACAAGTGTGTTACTTTTAACACAACATATATTATTAAACACCAACATATAACTATGTGCCTATCAATGAACTTATAACCAAAATGAGATCAAAGCATTGTAGGAGAACATTGCAATATGATCCACATGAAGGGAGAACCAGAAAAAACTTGTTTAAAAATAATTTGATTTCAGGTTGATAACCTTTCATATATAATGCAAATTTCATTATATATTTTCAAACAAAAAATTATATTATGTCAAATTGTAAGAGGCATATGTTTTTAAATAGAAAACAACATTAATATGAACGAAACAACCATGATAACTAACAATCTTACACATGTAGGACATCTATACAACGAACAAAACAACTATGATAACTAACAATCTTACACATGTAGGATATCTATACAACTAGTGTTCACCAATTCTCGTAAGTGATGATACTTATGATGATATTACACCAAGTAAATGATCCCATAAACGTCCAAATGATCATTACCAATTGTAATATGGTGTATTGTAAATCATTAAATAATCATCGTCAGTGATATTATGGTATATTGCGAATCATTTTAATTTATGAGTAAAGTGCTCAATTCTTATTACAAAATGGGACTAGATTTATGTCATTAAACTTAGAAATCCCTCTCATCTATATTTTAGTAATTCACAAAACTAAAAAATTCCTTCTCATCTATATTTAAGTAATTCATAAAACCAAAAAATCCATCCACACCATGCATTATTGGGTAATCAAGTTGTTCAATGAGAAAAGCATTATTGGGTCATAAGTTGTTCAATGAGAAAAGTGTAATATCCTAATTCTTTGTGATGTCCCTCTATATAGCACTTCATTGTTTGATTATTAGCTTAACATTTTTATTTAACGCATAGGAAAAAGTCCATGATCGTAAATTTGGAATGCTTTATATCATAATGCACAAATTCCAATGTCTCGCCATGTTATATTTGCTATCATGCTAAACCGTAAAATTGTAAACCTTCAATGAGGAGAGCTTAATATTTATTGATATATTGTGCCTACCTCTCCTTGATATCTTCTATGCTATTTGATAGCATAGGGAAGGTATCCTAGGCAAAATTGTTGTTCGAGGGTAAAATTTTAGACCAAATCCCTAGTTAAAATTGTTGTTCGGTATGGTGGGGGTAGAATTTTAGACCAATTTTTTCTCGACAAAAGTTGTGAGTTCAATCACATATTTTGGTAATAGTGTAGGATGTATGGTCATTAAATTTGATTCTTTTCACATGAAATCTTTGGACAATAATTTTATACAATAATAAAATACATACATGGTGATTGGTTAATTTTATATATGTCTTCTCGCCACCCTAAGTAAATATAATCTTTTCATACCTCAAACAACTAAGCTGACTTAAAAATTAATTTATTTGTCTTAAATCTAAATTAAAAAATATACAACCTAAACATTTACCTACATTGTTGATAATAAACATGCAAAAAATTAAGTTGTATTTAATGAAATATGGTGTCGAAAAAGCATAGAACTCCAAACATCAAATCTCTTTGCTCCTTGTATTATCTACACTCTGTTGGAAATAATTTTTCAAAAGAACATAATAACAAATATTTATTTATTATCTATTATTGATTATAAATAGAAATAAATTGCTTCAAAAATACATAACTATAAATATTGATTTAATTTAACTAAACAAAAAAATATATTTTAACAAATTACTAATTAAAATCAATAATAGTAAAGCCCCAAGGGTTAACTCAATTAGTTGAGTTCCCATCACTAAAGCACCTTGCTAATGAGAGGCCACAGGGTCAATTCTCCTTGACACCCTTGTAGTTAGGTCTGCTAATAAGCTGATAGTATGGATCTACCTGGATATTTCTTCGGAAAAATAAATAAATAAAATCAATAATAGTAATTTAACAACAATATAAGTAGAGCGAAAAATATTTTTCTTTCACTGCCCTTTCTTGGATTATTTATCAACAATCAAGTAAATTGAAGATTGTACTTTAAAAAATAACAGTTCATTTACTCTTTTCTTTAATTTGCGGCATTGTGTTCATGATGTTATAATAAAATTTTCAACTGTGTTAATATTCAATTTCCCATGGTAAGGCTGAAAATTAAACCAACAACTTAACACTTAGGAGTGTCTTAACAATACAAATCATGTCTACAAATGCATTCCACTTAAACAAATGTATAGTATTTATATTTTTATTAATTTTTCATCAAGATTTCTTAATTTTTAATGTTTATTTCTTTACATAAAGCCATTTTTCATTACATGAGACAAGAAACGTGAGATTTATTTCTTCATTATTGAAATATATTTCAGTTTCTTTGTCTTTACATATAAACCACTCTTCATTATTTTCACTTTGAATGAGCGTACAAAGTGGATCCATTTAACAAATTTGTGTGGACAACTTTCTTTCTTCTTGGTAGAGTATTTGGATTTTTCTCTATGTATGTGCATAATTTTTTCCCATGGAAATTTGTTTGTGTAATTGGCTTGCTTCTCCCTCCCTAAGTATTCAATCCGGATGGGTAGAGAAGCATTGTCAAATGGTAGGGGATAGTCATGGTGGTTATTGCCTTGGTCACTAGAAAGCTTCGTAGATGCTTGGCCATCTATAGAGGTTTCTTAATTTTGGGTAATTAACTTACTCTAAAATGAAGTAAGACATTCATTGTGTTCTGTGTAATATAGATATAAACAAAATATCTAAAGAAAAGTAATTGCACAATGATCCAGTCCAAGAAAACAAGGTTTTCCACAAACCAATTAAGCCTTTCAACCTTTTTCGGCTTATTTGCTTATATCCAAGATTTGTGCAGGGTTTCAACCAATTAACATTTCATTGAGTATGTATTTACAAATCAGTGATTTTGGGATCAAATCCCACAAAGAAATTCTATACCTGCTCTTCAAATTCCTTCAAGCTTTTGAAAGTAAAACCAATGAATTATCAATATAATTTTACCATAATAAAAAACAATTAGAAGGCCTTTAGCCAGCTCAAATTGCTCATCCTTTAGGCTTGAACCAACATCTATTCTAGAGAAATTCAACAATTCTAATTTAAGAATCTTATCGGCCTCCTTTTGTACCTTTTGGGACAATTGCTAGTTTACTGACTTAAGCGGAAGCACTTTAATTCTCATTTTGTAGTGGAAAAACTAGTCAACTTCTTGTATTTAGGGTTTCCCGACATTTTGAAGTAAGTGAAGCCAGAAATGCCTTCAACCACAGTCACCTTTCGTGAAATATCTATACCTTCCATAGTGGACAGACCAAGTTTTCTTGTGCACCTTACAAAGAAATAACTAGAAAAATCCTCGTGATCAAATTCAGAAAAGACTTCTCTGCAATCATTCACAGGAGTAGAAAGTTAGTGATTGCAGGCGGTTCAGAGAAGTAGCATTCCAATTTATACCTTTTCTCATGTTGGTGGGTAAACGATGATCTAGATCTAGCTTTGGCTCAAGGCATTTGCTCATGTTGGTGGGTCAATGGTGATCTAGATCTGGCTTTGGCTCACTGTCTTGCTTTGAATGACTACCTTTGGTGTTTATTATACAGCTGGGTTTTCCGACGCTTAGGCCTCTTCCAGCAAAAGGTAGGGACTAACTGCGATGCAGCCCGCCTTGTTTGTCTTTAAATTCCTTTTATGTTCGGCAGCATATTTTTTTGGGTTGGCAGATAACAACACTAGTAATTTGTGTGAGTTTGGATTTATATGAGTTTCAGAGGGATCTAATTTTTCACTTGCAATTTTTTTTATGAGTAGACATTATTTAAATGTTTTGTATAGTTTTCGTTTTTTAGATTTTTTAAAAATTTTCGTTTGGTCGATATGAGCAAAATTTCAACTTGGATGACTGACGGACAAACTTACACATCATACTGAGATGTAGAATAAGCTTCTCTGCTCAACAAGAGTTACTCACATGGCTCTTGTTTTGTATTGAATAAGAATTTGTGATTGATTTTTTGCGTCTAATGGCTTTTGTAAATGTTTTGTCATCAATTTTCAGGTTCTCAATTTCACAATAAACAACAACATATATAAAAACATGGGTGCAAATGGTGCAAAACGATAACATGTTACGTCATTAGAAAAATCCTGCCTAACCTTATTTATCAATTGACGTGGAAATATTAAGAATTGAGAGGGATTGTTCACTCTCACAAGAAGCAATCTATGATGTGTTTTGTAAACTATGAAACTTGGCATCATCAACATATGCAAAAAGAGGGGTGAAAATAGTGGAAAACAGTAACATCATTAAAAAGAAAACTTGCATAACCTTAATTATCAAATGAAGTGTAAATATTAACAGTTGGGATTGCTCATTCTCACAATGGAGAATGTGCAACGCATTTTGTAGATTTTTTCCACTCTCACAATAAATGTTTTTTGTAAATTGTGAAATTTGGCATCAAACATGTGCAAAAATGGTGGAAAGCGGTAACATCATTCAAAATTTCTCTTGCAAGCACAATCTTATACCATTCTTGATTATTATTTTTTATCTATAATCTATAGATATTGGAGGAACCCTACTAACCATAATTCCATATGAGCCTCTAGCATAAGCATATTTCTAGGTGATAAGAAGGTACCATAATAAAAATTCATCTGAAAGATGTCATGTATGTGAGAACTTAAAATCTGAAGCTAAGAGAGGGATTCATATTTATTTCATGCTCAAATATCCATAGCTTCATTTGAATTTCTTTAACATTAGAGTAGGTCATGGCTGTAGCATTTTAGTGCATTGATTTAAGCACTAAAATTATATATGGTGCAAATCCACTTAATATATGATCTATCTCTTTCAATTCTAGGCACTAGTCTTCATGGCGAAATTGAATCTCGTGATGGATTCTTTGTCTTCAGCATTCTAGGAAGCCATGTTTGTACTCACTAATGCATTGATCAAAAGGATGGAGTAATTATTTAGCAATTGAACTTCATTTGAAGCTAACATCTTTCATAATAACAAGAAGCTTATTAAATGAGCCTTAATATAAGTACAATTTGAAAATGGCATTCCCCATTTTCTTTTTTGTTTAAATAGACTAGCTCTAAAAACTAGCTGCAAATAGGCAACTTGAGAAATGCAAGAAACTCTCTTGTTGGTTTAATGCACTCAAGGAATTTGATTGGGCTATGGAACGACAAATAAGCATTGTTAATTCCCCACAAGTGAATATGCATAACACCCAGAGGATTTTCTAAACAGACCAACTCGATGCCCTTTTGTCCCGATCCAAAATTCCACCTTTGGAGAATCTCATCATTACAACACAAATTGAAATAAATAATATCAACTAAGATGTCAAAACAAGAATGCAAATGTACCCAAGCTAGGAATGCGCTGAAATAATTTGCATGTAAAGTGGAAATGAAGTACCACTTTTATAAGTGTAGGCTTATTACCACATTAATTTTGGATTCGCAGGTAAAGTGGAAACAAAAAACCACTATTATAAATGTATGGTTTATGACCACATTGATATAAACTTGCAAGAACTACCACCTAAGGCTTCGGATTGTAATAACAATCTCAGGCTAAAATATAATTCCTGGAATATGTTTGTTGCTGGGATGTTTTTTCAGACATGATGTTAATAGGATTGACCATAAGGCCAACAAAAAGGGTTGTGTACAAGAGACCTACTATGTGGTGAAGCCATAAATCCTGCCAACATGAGTAGCATTTTTAGTTGGAACTGGGTAATGTTAGTGACAAAGCATGTACCCATTATCTAACTATCAAGGCTAAGGTAGAGTTAGGTGCATGATATGACGTAAGTGGTACATGACTTTGGAAATGGGAAGCCTATCTAGGGTTAGCCCTATTGTATATAACCCGGGGCATTAATATGATATGGTTCATATTCTCTCCATAATTTCTTGTTTATCTTGAATGTGTGGTTATCTCTTACAAACCAACATTTATTGTAAGATTTGCTTATATTACTAGAAGCTGCTTGAAGTCTGTTTTTCAAATTTATATGTCGTAATTATTCCATCCATTTCATTGGTTTGATCTCACTATATCAAAAACGTGTATAAGAGAGGGTCTCCTAGAAGTATAAGGACTTCGTTTATGTTCCTCTTATGCTCATCTCTCATTTATGAACTACAACGTGCTAGAAATTAATTAACAGAGCAATGAAATACATAAAATATTGTGGAAACATAAATATAGAGACACATAAAACAAGAGAGACACAGATATACATGGTTCACCCAATTCGGGCTATGTCCACGGAGAAACAGCCAGCCCTTCCTTTTTATATTATCCAGCGAAATGAAGAGATACAACCTACAATAGATTCGCTTTAATTTCCTCTTCTCTCTCGCACAACCTCTTCTATCTCTCTTTCTCTCGCTCAGAATAATAATACACATCCACAATACAATTCCCTCATATAAACTGAAGGGTTTCCTTCTAGGGAAAAAAACCATAAATTAAACATAATTTCTACCGTCAGATCATCCACCTAATGAACAACCCAGATTGACTACGAAATTACAATATTTTACAAGGCAATTTTTCATCTATTTTTAGCTTTGGGAACGATATCCTTGAACCCTCTCTAAGGGGGGGGAGCTCCAAACATGCAGTCCCCCCCCGCCTCCCCCTTGACCCCCCAGGAAAAAATAGTGGGGGGGAGCCCCCCGGGGATTGGGATCCAAACACGGTTGAAACAAGACCTTTGAATCAAGAAAATAATCTGGCTCCACATCCAACAATCTCCCACATGGAGACTAATTATATCAAATCCATCGTTGCTTCACTTGCTGGAAAATGCTTCCACTTTGGACTTGGTTTTTTCTCATCTTCATCATCATTCTTGAAGGCCAATTTAAACTGAGCAACAACTCAATTTCTCCCTGCTTATAAACTTTGTCAATATGTCTGCAGGATTTTGGCTAGTGTGTATCTTTTCCAACTTCAATCGTCCATCATCCAAAATTGACCATATGAAATTATACATGAGTTGTATATGTTTCGTCTTAGAATCAAAGGATAAATCCTTTGTGAGATGAATGACACTCTGGTTGTCACTATATAACTTGCTCATCTCCTACTTCATGCCCAACTCATTCATAAACCTTTGTAACCAACTCATTTCTTTACCAGCCTCTGTAGCAGCAACATACTATGCTTTCTTTACTAGCCTCTGTAGCAACAACATACTCCTTTTAGGCCATTGCAAATATTTTATCCATTTGGCTAAGAGAAAATATTGCAAAGAGGATATCTTTGGAACAATTTGGTTTCCTTCCAAACAAACAAATCCACGATGTTATTGGAGTTTCTCATGAAACCCTTCACCCAATTAAAAAAAAATAAGTGGATGCTATGATTTTGAAAATGGTTCTAGTAAAAGTGTATGATAAAGCCAATTGAACCTTTGTTAAGATTGATTCTACTGTAGGTCGACCTTAACTTGGAAGTGACTAACTCGATCATGGGGTGTCTCACCTCAACAGATTTCATAGTATTGATTAATGGTTCCCATTCCAATTTCTTTTCGTAGAACTAGGGGGATGAGACAATGACACCCCCTTTCTCCTTTGCTTTTTTTGTTAATTGTTGAAGGGCCGAGTAGGATGATCAATAAAGTAAAAGGTGTCCACATTTTAAAAGGGGTCAAAATGACTAGATGTGTGTTTATGATGCATCTCCTCTTTATTGGTGATATCTTAATTTTTGGTCATGGTACTTGTTGAATGGGAATGTTATGCCAAAGTTATCTCTCCTTTTTCAAGCATCAGGTATAGACGTTAAACTACAAAAATCCATTTTTTCTAGGACAGAGTCGAGGATGACATTCTTGATTACATTAAGTCCATTTTACCTTTTAAAGTGGAATTTCTTTCAAAGTGCCTGAAATATCTGGGTTTTTTCTTGAAACCAAACTATTATTTAAATGAGGATTGAACTTTGCTCCTGAAAACAATTCGATTATAGGATTTCTAATTGTTGCTTTAGGTGGCTCTCCCTAAGGGGTAGGATGATCATATTCAAGCCTATCCCATAAAGTATTCCAGTCTACTAGATGTCACTTTCAAAAATTCCGAAATATATCATTAATAAATTAAGACATAAAAAGCTTAGTTTTTTGTGCAATGGACAAAATGAAAAAGAAGGAATCCATCTAGTCAGGTGGGAGTTGATATCTCTACCAAAATCCTTATGGGGCTAAGTATTTAAGAATATGTCTTTGTTTGAAACTACCCTCTCAATGAAGAGTCTGTGGAGAGCTATTATGGGTTCTAGCCTATGGTAGCGAATTATAGAGGAAAAGTATTTAAAGAATATATTTGTCAAATCCTGGCTTAGACAATCCTATTCTACATCCTCCAATAATGGTTCAATCATTTAGAAATGTCTCTTGGATTCCTTCTCAAGCGTATCCTCTTGGATTTCTTGTAAGATCACAAATGGGTATCTGATTTTAATTAGTGAAGATCCATTTGTTGGTGGTGCAAATTATTATCTCTTATCAGTTGATCTAATCAATTTACTTAATCATAAAGGATATATAGGTTGAGTGATATAAAAAACCATGAACATAATGATAATTCAAAATGGTATTGGTTCAATTTTGACAACCTTGGACTCACTAGAAATCTAGCATTGGAATGGAAAAATTATATGAGAGGTTATTAAATGGTATTTTCCTAAGTAAGGGAGAGGACTCCCCTTTTTGGAGTTACAATACTGCTAATGGGAAAGTTATTGCTAGAGAAGTGTATGACTCTTTAGTTTCCTCTCCATTGGAATGTAACAATTGGTGACATAAAAATTTATCGAACTGAAACCTGTCGTGAAAGCTAAAATGTTTTGTTTGGCTCTTGTTGGAGAATAGATACTCAATTGGGATAATTTGCTGAAAATAGGTGTCACTGGTCCTAATATATGTTTTCTACACAAATCTAATGCAGAAACCATTGACCACCTCTTTCTACACTGCTCAGTGACAAAGGATGTTTGGGAAAACTCTCTTCAAAGTTTTGGACTACATGTTTTTGTGCAATTCAATTCCTTTGAAAACTATCTACATTACTGGGTTTCTTGTATGGGGAGTCATAAGACCCTACCCATCTTCATAGCTTGGGGATTATGGAGAATGATGAAGAAATGTATTTTCAAAAATATTAATACAAACTTGGAGGTAGTGGTAGTGCCCAGAATTATAAGTTTCTTCAAGGAGTTTCTTAGACTGAGGTTGCCCTCTCATGCGTGTCAATTTAGTTTTCCTTTACTCAAGCTAAACTACTCGGTAGGATTTTTGATGTTGCATCTCAAGGAGGTGTGTGTTGTGGAGGTGTCCACATTAGGCTTGCTAGTATTAACCTTGAATAGGGCACAAATACCAATTGCTGAGCTAATTGCATGTTGG
This sequence comes from Pinus tabuliformis, assembly GCA_031772625.1. NCBI lineage: Eukaryota > Viridiplantae > Streptophyta > Pinopsida > Pinales > Pinaceae > Pinus > Pinus tabuliformis. Next base: position 398,300,555 of record CM062809.1, on the reverse strand, counting down.
ACCCTAATTCAAACATAAACATTGAAAGGGTTGACGAAGATTTAAGAACTTTTGAGAAACCAGGTGGATGGCTTCTTCAAGAATTTGGTGATTGTGAACAATGCTTTCATTCAGACCACCTCATTCTCATAACCATCACAAATTCTGTGTGCATGTATTCACAATGTACACTGCATTGCCATGCTAGCCATCCGAGGCCCCGTTACCATGGCCACAGCAAGAGCTCGTCGATCTCGTGATCTCGTCTCCACAGGGTCTGCCAAAGAGCATGCCACAAGTGTATGAAAGAGAGCATGCCCTGCGATAACAAGGCGGAACAACAAATTTCAAAACAAAGCAGGAAACCAAATTTCAAATTCAAATGGCCTCCGGAAGTGGAGTCGCCGGGAATTCGTCGGGGATCGGGATGTCCGACATGGTGTATGTTATGGACATGGGCATGGGCCTGGGCATGGTGGACCCGCTATCGGTGCATTAAAGGCCCGATATCAGGCTAGTTAGCTCTTGCCTTCCTCGCTTTGTTGTGTCCAGATAGGAAAGGGCAGCTCGAGGCGGTCCGCCGTGACGATAGATTCGCCCATTCTTGTACCCCCACGTCATTAGGTAGTCATTAGTTTTTTTCCCAAGGGCACTCACTAATGAGCAAACTTACACCTATCTTCTTTCCTTCTAGCCTGTAGAATGAATCTAGTGAACTTTTTGAGTGAATAGTCCACTCATCATTAAAGACAAATGTAAGAAATATTTGAAGTTTTAAGTGGATATCATCATGAAAATCAAATAAAATTATATTTTTGATATTATTTGTAATGACAATTTATTATACTGCTCACAAAAATTACTCCAACCAATTACCTATTCACTCTGATTTTTAAATATAAACACATGACGACATAATACAAAAATTATTCCAACCAATTACCAATTCACTCTGATTTAAAAATATAAACACATAACGGCATGGTATAAGAATGATGGTATATGATAAATTGCTTATTGCGTGTGAGACAGAATACCATTATCAAGTTTTAGCGGGCTACTTTGAAGGTGCATTGAACGAGAACACACTGCAGAGTAAGTCAGTTAGAGACAAGGCCTGCTATTCTTATAAAGAGCCAGAGGATGAGCGGGTTAATATTCATTACCAAATTTGTCTACAATGGCGTTCTTTGACTACTTGAAATGGCTTAGTATGTCCTCTATTCTTTTCTGTCAGCTGGTATTGGCTGCTGCATCAGTACAAGATGGATTGATATCATGCCTGACAAGAAATGCTATTACAAATTTCACAACCACGGCGTCTTCTTCTGCAGAGTACTATTCGCTGTTGAATTTTTCTGTGCAAAACCTACGCTACACAGAATCCAGTGTGCGCAAGCCCAACGTTGTGATTGTCCCAAAAAGCAGGCAACAAATGCAGAAATCGGTGGCCTGCTGCGTACAATATGGTTGGGAGATTCGGGTTCGTAGCGGAGGGCACAGCTACGAGGGCCTCTCCTCTACATCAGATACTCCCTTCGTCATAATCGATCTCATTAATTTGGACGCCATTAACGTCGATATGCCTTCCAAAACGGTTTGGGTAGAAGGCGGTGCGACTGTGGGGCAATTATACGATGCCATCGCAGACAAGACTTCAATCTACGGTTTTCCTGCTGGAGTCTGCGCGACTATGGGCACCGGCGGTCATTTCAGCGGAGGGGGGTTGAGTTTGCTGTCGAGAAAGTATGGCACACGGCCGATAATATAATGGATGCCCTGTTCGTTGACGCCAGAGGCAATCTTCTGAACAGGCCGCAGATGTGAGAAGACTTGTTTTGGGCTCTGAGGGGCGGCGGCGGAGGCAGTTGGGGAATTGTGGTTGCATGGAGAATACAGCTCGTCAGCGTCCCTCCTGTTGTGACGGTCTTCAACGTCTACAAGACGGGCAGAGAGGCAGTGACGAAGCTCGTGTACAAATGACAAAGCTCGTGTACAAATGACAGTCCATAGCGCCGACAGTGGAGGAGCATCTGTTTATCCGCGTGGTCATATCGGGTACCCAACTAAACCGGGCCGAATGCGACGTTAAGCTGACTTTCAATGGTATGTATCTGGGGCCACTAGATGAACTCCTGGAAGCAGTGAATAAGAGGTTTCCAGAGATGGGCATGGTCGCCAGCGACTGTAAAGAGACGAGCCGGATAGACTCCATATCCATCACTGCATCCACAAACAGGACCGAACTGCGCAACAGATATAATTCCAACAAACATTACTTCAAAGCAAAGTCGGATGTCGTGAAAACCCCAATTCCACCATCGGGCTTGGAGGGGGCATGGAAATTCCTTGAAGACGAGCTCAGCTCTTATGCTATTTTCTATCCTTTGGGTGGAATAATGGATCGAATACCGTCCTGTGCCATACCGTTTCCTCATCGAGCCGGGAATTTATACTTGATACAGTATCAAATCACATGGAATAATCCGAGCAACGACACACACTATATCGCTGCCATTCGAGGATTATATGAGTATCTGACTCCTTATGTTTCCAGTTCTCCCAGGGCATCTTATGTCAACTATCTGGATCTTGATTTGGGTGTTGCTCCCAATGGGACGGCCACCGTTGAAGAAGGGAGGTCATGGGGTGAGAAATATTTTGTGAATAACTATGATAGACTTGTGAAGATAAAAAGCACAATCGATCCTTACAATGTTTTCCGGAACTCTCAGAGCATTCCTGTCAGCAGGTGAGCTCAGGGACAGCTCTAACCATAAAAGAGGATCGTTGATATATTATGTGTAAGAGATTCCATATATATTGTAAATGTAGGGGCGGAATCTTTTCTCTGCCGGGCAGATGTATACCTTTTTATTTTTATGTTGTTATATTTATATCTTTCTATTGCGCATTTAAAAATCAGACAAGCTCCTTTAACCACAGACAAGCTCCTTTATCCATTTTCTGACATTTTCTTCGGATTTCCCTTAAATAATTTTCAGAATAAGTTAGTTTTGTTACTATTAGGTATAAGATAAAATTGCAGTCACTCAAAATATATTCTATTAATTGTTGAATGAGGAAATTACACACATATTTATACAATCAATAGTCTCAAGATAGGAATGCTATCTTAGACGTACAGTAGTGTGGTTGCGAGATTCTCTCAACCACACACTAAACTAGGAGAAACTATATTCTAGCTTATTCCTATTATGTAGGAACAAACTCCTCAATTAGAAAATTACAACCATAGACAAGTAGGAATTAATTATTTCCAACTCCCCCCCTTAATGACTACTTGTCATGATAGTCAAATCCACCATCATCACATGAATTGCATGTACAAAACCTCCAAAAACACAATCTTCCGCCCTCGGACAGATCCACAACTTCTCCGATCCCACGGATCCCCTTGAAGGTGAATTGGCGCGATCCTGAACGAAAAAACCCGCACCCATTGGCGCGATTAATGGCCTAACAGACGCGCCAGTTGGCCTTCCTGGCATTGTTGTTAGCGCGAAAAATGCCAATCCCCTTCTACTCAGAGAAAATCATCTGAGTCTGAGCCAGGTGTTCTGCAGTCCACCTGCTCCTACGAGCACAAAGCTCTCGTGTACACACAGCCACAAAGGCACTTTAAGCCACACAGGCAATTCTGCCACACAGGCAAGCTAGCTTCAAAAGGCACTTCAGCCTCAAAGACCATATAGATGGTTTCTGGCTCACCACCAACCATTCAGCCACAAAGGCACTTCAGTCACAAAGACTATATAGATGGTTTCTGGCTCACCACCAACCATTCAGCCACAAAGGCACTTCAGTCACAAAGACTATATAGATGGTTTCTGGCTCACCACCAACCATTCACATTACAGTGACAAAAGATGGTTTCAGGCTGACCATAAACCATTACAAAGTGGTTTTAAGATCACCACGAACTTTCAGATGCCCTTAAAAAACTTACATCTGATTCCACATTTTGGAGTTTCAGAGTACATACAATGACTATTACAATAACATGCTAGGGAGTCTATTCCACAAACCACACTAAGTCAAACAAACATCTACTTTGTTGTCCACCATAAACATTATTGCTGCTCCATCTATGAGGGGTCCACCAGAACATAGGCACTCACAGCCACACGAAGAGAACACAATTTTCCCTTCAAAAGCAATAATCCAGGACTCCATGGTCCTATTCTCCGTCGCATTATCACACAAATGCGATCATTATGCAGCTCCAACCACTATTGTTTGATGCCATTTTCATTGTCATGTCATCATCGTATCTGGTAGTAGAACATTCCTACAAATAAATTTGTCTATTGTTGGGATGGCAAATTCCAACATAGATTTATACTCGTGACAATAGTTTGCCAAGCTAAATGTCACAATAAATAAATTAATTTTTTCAACCAGATTTACTTTACTCACATGACCATTCTTAAAACAATATACAACATGACATCATGTCAGTACTTATTATCTGCACCAACATTTTAAAATCAGCATCAAAGCAAACAGCAAAAGCTATCCAATTTTCCCCCATCAGCTACAACAACATCACCAACAAACAGGAATATATGAACCAGATCACCATCACAGCAACCACAACTACATTCGGTTTCCCCATTTGCTTAAATGCAAGGCAAGGCCCAGAAAGGATGAGATGAGCGGTTTGCTGTAACAGAGCAAAAAGCCTTGCAGACTGAGCCTCGAGATTCCAAAACAGACTGTGTGCTGAATTGGGAATTGAATTGAAATACTGTTATTAAAGTAACGAATGCCAGCGTGGTTCTGGCATGGGAATCAAATCTAATTCCTCGGTCCATCACATTGTTTTCCCTCAGAATGTCAGCAAGCATGCGCCCAAACTCATCATCCCCAACCTTGCCAACAAATGCGGATCGGCCACCGAGCCTGGAAATTCCAACAGCCACATTAGTAGGTGCACCACCTGCAGCCTTTTGGAATCCGGGTGCTTCAGCCAACGAAACATCCGAGACTGTGGGGACAAAATCAAATGAGGATCTCCCCAAAGATCTCGACGCCAAGTATTTTGCTCCAGTCCAGCACGTTAACGGGCACCGATTGATGATGATGTCTAAGTCCCGCGTCTGACGAGGGGCCTCCAATCCTCGGAATCATCCGCGGGCTCCCGCGGATTCCAGTGCTGTGTATGACGAATTTTCCGTGCTTGGAATTATCGTCTTTGCGATCTTGGACAAATTCAAGATCGTCTTCCTCGGTGTCGGCAGGCCACAAGTCTTCTTCCCAGAGTTCGTTCATATTACCTGACGACGCGGGAGATGACGAACCAAAGAATCTCTCCATGTGATTCGAACCAGTGACCAGACGGTTCTTGATCGTGTTGGTGGTCAGCAGTTCGATACACGCCAACGCTAACCAAAATCCAACGTATTCTCATTCCAGATCTGGTATTTTTTTTTCCTTAATATTTCAGGCAGGATTCTTCAGCAGATCATTTCCAGAGCCAAGCAATGAGCGCCTTGGGCCTGGTTCGAATCCCCTCCCGGCTACCGCCCGCGCCCATCTCTTCGGCCTTGAACCCCATCTACCACCGCTTCATTATCTTCCATACACATTCAAAATCGAATTGGGTATCTAGGAATATAGCACCTGCAATGCTTTCTATTATATTTCCCCGCACCTTTGGTCCTACTTCTGTGCCGCCAAAAGACTTAAATTCACATTTCGCTTCCTTAATTTGGTCAACATAAGTTACAAACTTTGTTATTTGATTCATTAGAGACTCTGAATCATGACGAAGATATTTCTGAATGTTATATTTCACAGCAGCACGTGCAAAATTCTCATTGTTGACAGTTGACGAGCGTAAATCTGTTAAAAATCCTGGAGGAAGTCCTGGGTACGTTGAATAGAAATGCCGCGTGATAAGAAAATCCAACACAGAGTCCCCCAGAAATTCTAAGCGCTGGTAACAACATCCACTTCATGAACTCAAAAGCAGCAGGTGCGTCACCCTTAACATAGTGTGCTCTAATTAGAGCCTCCACGGCATCAGATATTGTCTCGACGCCAACTCACCACAAGCATACGACAAGAAGAAGAAAAAAAACATACCAGAAACTTTACCATAGCGTTCCAACATAGTGACTCCTAATTAGGCCCTGTTGGAAAGGCACATTTGCCTTGGCAGCATAACCAAGTGCAGCAACAACCCCTGAATCCAAGCTCGTCGACAGAGATTAATCGGCCATCCAACCCTGGCACACCCAAAACAGAGCAAATCTCACACGGGCTCCTCACAGCAACTGATCACCGACTCCAACTGATCTCAGATCTCTCTGATCAAATGCATGCAACAAACTTGCAGCAATTGCCACAATCTGCTCCGATTTGCTCTAATCTAAACACCAAATGCCATGATCTACTCCACAGATCCACCGCTTCGGATCTAATCCTGCCTCCCAGCCCGGTTTAGCAACAGCTACAACGAAAAAACTTCCGCTTCTGGGTTCGATTCTCGACCCAAACCCTGGGCTCCAAATTCCGAGCAGCCCCGTGGAGACCCGCAAGGGTTTTCAAGAACCGAATCCACCGGTCTAGATCTCCAGGGACTCGAATCGGGGACATATGGACAATGCCCAAAAATGCAACACGGATATATTGCTACTTGCAAAGCAAGATTCGCCGCCGAAACTCTCCATTCAGAGGAGCAATGGATACCTACGCCAACACAACGAAATAGAGCAGCAGCGTGCTTAACACTATTTCAATCAGCGGCTCAAGCACTTGAACAGATCACAAAAATAATTGATGGACAAACAACATATACTAAACTCTTTTATTTTCCCTCAGCCCAGGAGGGGCCAGGCCCACACAGGCTCTGATACCAAGATAAAATTGCAGTCACTCAAAATATATTCTATTAATTGTTGAATGAGGAAATTACACACATATTTATACAATCAATAGTCTCAAGATAGGAATGCTATCTTAGACGTATAGTAGTGTGCTTGAGAGATTCTCTCAACCACACACTAAACTAGGAGAAACTATATTCTAGCTTATTCCTATTATGTAGGAACAAACTCCTTAATTAGAAAATTACAACCATAGACAAGTAGGAATTAATTATTTCCAACTGTTTTTGGGACGTTGTTGGTTCAAATTTTATATTAGTGAGAAAGGCTGAGGATATAATTTATCGTAAGATAAAATTCTTTTACAAAATGTTTGAATTTTATTAAATTCTGTTACAAAATATTTAAATAATTAAATATTTAAATGGAGATCATGTGCAGCATGATATTTCTACAAGTCTCAATCTAAACAGAGATTGTTGAGATCAAATGACCATATTGATTTGCCAATATTTTCCCAGTCTACTGCTTAGAATCAATGGCCATGGATTGTTCCAGGATAACCTAAATATGTTCCTCAAACCAATACTAAAGCCTCTAATGGTTTCTCTATAGACTCTGGTTGGAAAACCCTAATTGGAAAAATGGTGGCATGGTAACCTAATTGAGTACATTATATGATGACATAAGAAGAACAAGAAAAAACATTTTCTAAATACACAATCATGAACACTCCTTGCAAGTGATACATACCAATTGTACAAACTCATTCCCATGGAAACTTACACCACTAACCATTACTTTATCTACTGTGCTATCATTTATAGACCAAGAACAACAGTCTTCCAGTCGTGGGAGTTTGAAGCAATGAAACCAGAGTTGTCAAAGGTAGCCAAGAATAACTTCAAATCCAAAATGTGAAAAAATTCTTACAATACCCTAGTCTAGAGCTAAGTGGCCTTGAAGGAGAAACCTATAGGGTGCAAATGAACTCCCAATAAATGTCATCCTTAATGGCCACATTAATCTCATTTCTGTTTAAAGGAGATTAATGTGGTGTATACAATGCAAAATTACAAGGATATAAGTAATCTACAGAGGCACTCATTGTGCAAAGAACCAAAACTTATTATGCTCAACATACCCATGAGATAATTTGTAAATTCAATAAACTATTAGACACCTATGTTTCCGAACAGTTGTCTCCCACGAAATTGTTCATATGTGAATAAGATATAAATTGTATCTAGAGAAAAGAAGCAACAACACCAAAGTTTGTGTGAACACAACAAAAAATTGACAGTTCAACTCATTATGAATTCAAGCATGATTTTGTCAGCCTCCTCCATGTATGCCAACTTTTTTCTTGAACCAAACGCCCATACTTTAAAACCATATAGCATTGTAGTTATCACCACAGCAGCCAAGGATTTGATCTCAGATGGGATGCCCAAAACATGAAGTTTAAAACACTGCCTATTTAAAACTTCATGGGGGGCACTTTGGCATTAACATAATTCAAACTTAGGTCACATGCTAAAAATTCAGCCTAAATTGAACTCTCAAGAAAATTGAAAGGTGGGATATGAAACCTCACCCTTATATGTTACATGAATTCTCAATAGCACATCTTCAGAATTCTCAATAGCACATCTTATATTGTTACATCCAAGATTATGGCTTGTTTTCTAGCTTATATATTGCACTTATTTGTACCCACTACCCAACAAATATTTCAACATCACATAGGTGGATGCACTCTACATGTTACTTTTTATTAACTAACACTTATTGCATTTAACATAGCAACAAATTTAGAAATAGTAAAGGCTAGCTACATTTGATTTTGAACACCGAAACTATAATGATTGGGAAAATAATAATGACACAGACAAAGGAATGACATCGATTAACTAAGATGGGTAAAGGTGGGGATAATAGCCTCCAAATGCCACTAAGGAACAAGAACATATTAAATGTTTGGGATTTGATCACATGTTTCCATATTCGTGTCCTACATTATATGTAACTTCTTGATCACAAATCCAGCTAAACTTTATTCCCAATTTGAAATGAGATGAAAAAGGTTAAATTTGGTCACATTTATGCAGAGAATATATGTGTCCCTTGGGTTGCTCCTATAGGCCAGTTAGATCTAAATTATCCTTCTATGTAAATCACTTCCTCAACATTTTTATTACCCAAACAATTTTTCTAGCAACAATCACCATACACATTTTCAACTTAAGCCAATATTAATATCTTGATATCAAAACTATAAAAAGGTAAAGCATCTTATTCGTCAAGATCAACATCTTCATCACTCTTCTATCTAGAAAAATAGATGAAAAAGAACTTCATCCTTTGTCAACTTGTATTCCATCATATTTGAGACATATTCCATTTCTAATCTATAAGAGTCACAGGAGGATTCCTTTGGCCTATGAAGAGGTAGAAGGAGGATTCCTTTGACCTATGAAGAGGTGGAACACCATTTAAACATTTATTACATGTGACCACCAAACCAACTTAATAGCCATGACGAATAAACCACTTATCAACATTTTAGTCACTTTTATGAGAAATAAAACCTTGTGGGAGATATAACACTACCCACTTCACTTACCACGTTGTCCTCTGGTTGAAAATTACTTATTTATAATAGAAAAGAAACCACATTCCATTGTCTTGACTCTTGAGAATAGAGAACTATACAAGCTAAGCCTAAGGAAAAGACACATAATTCTTATTGCTTCAAACAATCTACTTCTCTTATTGAAGAATAGTGAAGCTTGGACCCTAGAGAGACACACAGATCCAATGTAGAAAATCCCTACAACAACCATCAAGAAGAAACATGATAACTGTTATAGATTTTGATTAAAATAGCATCATTGGGTTATTCACCTCTTTATGGAGGAGATTGGAAAACTTCCATGGCATAAATATGCACAAAAATACAAAACTACTTCAACTCAACCAATGAATTAAGGGATATGAGGTAGGATAATTAGTTTCTTCATGTCTTGTAAAACACACAATGGAAAACACACACTAAAATACACACAAGCAGATCAATGCAAACAAAACCTAACAATAGGGAGTCCAAAGTCAATTTCTCGATTCACCATACTCACTGCTCCATCGAAATTCAAAGGAAATGGCCTCTCTAAGTGCTCATTATCACGTGCAACATCCCCCGCTCGCTTCCAGCATTCACTATCTGGCATTGAGGAGATTGAGTGACTTGAGGTTCTAACCCATTCCACTCTTCAATGCCCCTAGTTTTCTATACCACCCCACTTCACAACCCTGCTCCACGAAAATGAAAAAGCATGCCCATGGTTACAAACTTATTTCAGAAAGGAAATCATATAATAACCTCATTGAAAGCCATTAAACCAATGACATATTCAAATCCATCATAGTGTTTAAGTTATTCTATGCAAGTAAAAGCCAATACTAGATATGACATAATAACACTTAAACATACATCATATATGGACAATGCCATTCCAAACATCTCTGAAATTCACCTCAACATTACATAAAATCCTCGGGAACCTTAGGAATAATTTATTAGAACAACAAGGAGTGACCTTAAATGCAGATTTCCACCACATTCAAAATAAAACCCTAGAATTGAAATCTAGCAAATGCAGTCAGCATGTGGGAAAATCTAGCAAATGCAATCAGCATTTGGGATGATAAGATTTACCTCAAGATCGGGCAGCACAGACTCTGGATGGCTATTTTTTTCCAAGGTGGGACAACAACAGTGGAAACAAACTCTAAAATGTTAAAACTCCCACCAAATTAATAAATACATGGAGGGAAATATAAAAGGGAAAGTAAAGCAAACTCGTGATCACTAAAATGGGTAAAAATAGGGCTCGATAAACACAGGGAAACAAGGAGGGCTTTGTTAACTTTTCACCAACACCAAATGCTAATAAGGAAAAAGGACCACTTCCCAATGTTCAACTTTATTCCACATTCATACATACCCCCTTCTCATTCTATGTATACTTATATATTCAATTGTTAAAAAATAAATTAGCAATTGCACCGAGAGGTGCAAAGGAATGTTGAAAGGAGGAGCTAGGAATGTGGAAGGAAACTAACTCCATGTGCTACATATTAGGGTACATCATCAATGTCACCTTATGGGATACGCAATGCCACACTGAAGGGGAAAAAATTTCTAACCTCTAGACCTCAGGAACCACTCCAGTGCTTGAAATCAAAAGGGGTCATGTCAATGGATGCGATCTCTACTTGAGTCTTACTTTTCTATAGCATCCAAGGATGTTATAGATGATAGCACATCCAAAAAAATTCCATGGATTTTGGGCATCGACAAGTGGTTTTCCATATGTATGTTATGAGACCAAGTTATGAAATCAGATAAATAAATAAGGATAACGATTTTTTTCTGTCCTTTTAAAGATAGAATAAAGTTTGATAGTCAATCTGACTATTGCGACAATGCTCTAGACCAAGTTACATCTTAATGGGAATGATTGGATTCTTTCCCCAAAGATTGGGGTTAAACTTGAGTCAACTTAGCCCTGGAGGAGTTTGGTAAAGAGGTTTTTAAAAGACCAGTATAGTGCCATTGGGAGAAATACCTTAACTCCAACCCAAAACAAAGGGGAGCTAGAATTATAACCTAAAAATATATACTTTCAAGTTTCAACCATTTTACCATAACAGAGCACCAATGATATCAGGAGAAGAGCGGCTAACCTGCTCAAATCGGTTTTCACTGATATTTTTTTCCATCTCATTGTATATCAAAATGAAATTTTTGCGATGAGAATACGGTATGATTTTCAAGTTTGAGATATAAATACTAAGAAATAGACCTGAGCTAAGAAGTACGATAACCAAAAGTTGTCGTGGACTGTCAATCCATTGCCGCGACCTTCTTGGTCTAAAGAGTTGTACAATTTATCTATCCACATAGTAGAATCACCTTCCATACCCTATACTTCGAGTCCAATATGGCCCAAAGCAGTGATTGAGAGCTCTCCTTCCTTGAATCCCAGTCGACAAAAGAGAAGGCTTACTGAATTTATCCACCTCCTTGTTTAAGGTTTGCCGCAAGGAATTTGAGGGATGTTCCCCATATTTCCAGCATTTCCCTACATCAGAGTTGTCACCTTTGTTTACAGTGCTAGAATACTTGTGACCTATAGCTTTTACATACTCCAAAGGACTTAGAAAAGCTTCGCGTGTTATACAATCACCACACTCTAATGACCCAATTGCACGACCACGAGTGACTCTTCCATTCAAACTGATAGGTGAGCAGCTAATGGTGGAAATCCTCTTGTACACTAAATCAACATCCTATTTCAAATTTGTGGAAGTCTAATCCGTGATCATTGTGAGAGAAATATCATGCTACGTAGAAGACAAGCAACCTCATATCTACACTAGGATTTTATATTTTTGAAATGTGACTCAAAATGAAACCCAAAAATCAATCTACGATCTCTAACAGTGGCCATGTGTTGAAATTGATTTTAAGATTTTACATTTCAGAGAACAATTGAAATCTTCACGAGTTCCACTAAATGATACAAGATTTCATGATAGTAAAAATCTTACGCATTGAATACAGAGGACAACTCTGAGAGCACAACTTCCTCTTCGTTGAATAATCCTCATGTCTCTAAAGTCTACATTCATATCCTCATGTCTCTAGAGTCTAAATAAGCCTCATGTCTCTAAAGTCTACATTCTTTGATTCAATTCGTATTGTCATTGGATGTGAAGAAGAGGAACCTCAACAGCATCGTTTGGCAGCCAAAATTCCGGTGATTATATTTTGATTCGATTCATTTCCAGTTCCAGACCTTGAACTAGACTAGTTTCACCCCCAACTGGTATACTAGATGGTTCCACCTATTTCGATCTGGTTCTGATAACATTGTTTCATGCTTCACATTGAAAACCCCCTGGAATCAATCACTAACTCACCCACTTGAATCAACACACTCTCCCAAACATCATTCTTCATGATGGAATTACAATCCTCCACCATGGCATTTTTCTATACTTGCTCACCCACTGCTTCCTCATAACTAAAAGGCTCTGCATCAATGATGGAAGAGATCAATGCAACATAATTAAAAAACATTTAGGAGGTTGGCGCACTCAAAAGTATATCTTTGGAGCTCCAACTTTCTTATGTGCACCCCACAAGTCTAGGTAAGACACCTAGGCTTCCTAGCTACACTAGAAGGTTATGAAGCATCAATCCACTTTCAAAACCTTGCTTATCTGATTTTAAAAGTTTTGATTTCTCCATATCAATGTTTAAGACAGCAAGTGTTTCTCCCTCCTCATCCTCCACTATAGGCTCTTGAGACCTCGAAAACCAAGCATCCTCATCGAACTTCACTTCTTGACTCACTACTATCTTTCTCTATGATAAAATGTAGACTCTATAAGCCTTGAAGGCATCATTGTAACCAGAAAAAAGTACCCTTCCAACTAAAGAAATCCAATTTCATTCCTCTCCTCAAGAATTTGAATATATACAAGACAACCAAAAAAGTGTGATACCTAGGGTTTCTCACCAATTAGAGCTTCCTTCGATATTTTTTCCTTCAATACCCTAGGAGAACATCTATTAGGATGTAGATAATTGCATTTCATACCTCTATCAGAAGTTACATAGGGAGATCTAGGTCATGAACCATAACTTTCATTCTCTCAACGATGGACCTATTCTTCCTTTTAGCAACCCCATTCTATTGTTGGGTGTAAGGCATTGTGAACTCCCTCTTGATACCCTACTTCTCCACAAAATAAATCAAACTCCTTTGAGGGACACTCTCCTCCATTATCAAATCTCAATGCCTTCATCTTCTTACTTATATAGTTCTACACAAGGTCTTTGAACTATTGGAACCTATCAAAGACCTTTGAGATTCATAAAATAAATCTAAGTTTTCCTATTATCAACGAAAGAAATGTAATAGATATTCCTTGTCAAGAAAGTTGATGACATTGGTCCACACACATCTAGATCAAGAACTTCTCTCAATCTATGCTCACTACTTGGGAAAGCAGTCTTGGCATGCTTGTCAAGAGCACATCCTTTACACACTCCTATATCCTCTCTACCTTGAAATCAAGCAATCTTGCCACCCTCTCCTTCAAGAGAGGTAAAGCTCCATAGTTTAAATGACCTAAACATCTATGCCAAAGCTCACATAAATTGTCACTGCTCTACACCAAAACTCCATGCTTCATAGGGTATGCTAGCAACTTGTAAAGGCCATCCTCACGCACTCCTCTAGCTAAAATTCAACACAATCAAGGTTGTGCTTTATGATGATTACTCACCAATCATCAATCTCAACCATACACTTGAAATATATTATACAAGAAATCAAAATAAATTGAAATCTATTATACAAGAAATCAAAATAAATTTTTAAACTAGGGACATACTATACCTCATGTAGCTCAAGAACCTCTCCTATTGGCATGTGGGATGAGATGGAACTCATCCCAATGACTAATTACTTGACATCGTCACCAAGCTCCACCTACATGCTAGAAACACCTTCTTCTAGTCTAAAAAAAGTTCATATATTAGCTACCATGTATCTCAAAGATCCATTGTCTACATACTACCTAAACACCCAAAACAATGTTGGTGGAAAGACAAGACACATGGAAAAGGTTATTTCCAAGATAGATGCAAGACTACTCCTATGTAATCTTTTGCACTTCCTCCAAGTTGTTTCTACTACTACTACATACCCCATCCCTTCTTCTCAAGAGGCATACTAACAAAACCTATGACACTTAAAGTACTTCAAATGGCTCAAATATTTCTTCCCCTAGTTTGAAGATCATGAGCCTTCCTCTTCTTCTAACCCTTCCCAAATCCTCCCTTCTTTCCTCCTTTCCTCACCATTCCAATAAGGGTTAGGTCTTGAGCTCTCTCAAAACCAGCTGAAATCATCTCTAACCTTTTGTCTCCTCTCAAATAAAGTGGACCCACAAATTTTCAGAAGTGGGTAACTACTCATGAGCACAAATACACTGAAAAAAATAATTTTACGATGGACAAAGGCCATTTAGAGTGATCTAAACTAGCTCTCTCATCAAGTTGTTCTCAAATGGTAGCAAGTTATCTCTCAACTCTATGATCTTCATTGAATAACTTGCTATAGTATTTCTTTTCTTGTGCAGGTTACTGCAAGTTAGCTTACTCTTTAGAATATTTTTGGAAGACTAGGAAGACATATTAAGTTTTAACACTTTGGTACAAAATGACCAAGGTATAAAACATCTCCTTCATCATCTTCTTCTTTTCCATCTAAGGGGTCAGTGATTGTTCACAGAATCAAGGAAGATTCCTTTGCCTTGACTAATTTCTTAGCATGTTCTTCCAAGTCCTTGAGATCAATGAACAGTGAAACTTTCATATCCACAAGATTCCCTAGTTCAACTTCCTCCATGAGATTTTGCAGCTTGCATTTCCTTAGTACAATGTTAGAAGCACCCTCCAATATGTGACACTCTCAAAGACCAAAACCAACCATCACTACAAACCCTAAAAGAACACTTGAACAAATAGATCAGAGAAAGGAAATCAGATATGCAACCTATCGCAGGGGTATATTGTTTATCTTAGGCCAATTACAACCTTCCAATCACCATAAGATCCTAGACATCTCACCCAATAACCTATCACAAATATGAATCTGCTTCATTCACTGAAGCTTGGGCATCATCCTACTGAAACCCTTTGAGAACTCCCTCTCACAGTTAGTAGCCCATTACATACGTGGTTCTAGAGGATTTTAGTGAATGTGTTCTGATACGATGCTAAATTTCAGACCATGGTAAACAAATTTTGCACTAAAATAAATCAACCTGAAGAAAGGTAGATTAAAAACCAAAAGCCTCAATCAAAACAACAATATTGAATATGTTGATCTACAAACACATATGGCTGGAAATTACATAATGGTGAACATGCAATACAAAACACTAAATACTGCATGCATCTTCTATTTACAGAAAAGTAGAAAAATTGCATTTTCCAACATTCAAACTAAAACTCTCCAACCAGTACAGTGGTGCACCCTAGGCCTCTTTTATAGAATAAGATACAGAGAGAAGATGCAATGTATCTAGTCATCATCATGAAGTCCACAAGGTGACTCAATAAAACCCTACCCTTAATCTACTCAACAATGGATAAAGTGCCAGATGTAGCTCGTCTTAAGTGGAGGACAATGGTCACATGCATGCATGCACACCCCTCCTTTGGATTTGCACCTCCTCAACCCCTTGTGACTCAATCAAACCCTAACCTTCATCTACTCAACAAGCACATCCTCTTGCATGGATAAAGTGCCAGATGTAGTTCGTCTTAAGTGGAGGACAATGGTCACATGCATGCATGCACACCCCTCCTTTGGATCTGCACCCTCCTCAAATCCTCGTGCGAGTAACTGTTGGATTAGTTGGTCCTGACCCAGGTTCAAAGTTAAGTTTTCCAAACAAATCTCTACACTACTGGCCCTTTCGGCATCAACCCGCGGAACGTGGACTAAAGTCTCACCCAAAGTAGTATGGGGGGATGTTGGAACCAAGTTTCCGAACCCAGAGATGAGCGTGATGTCGTTTTATGCCCTAAACCTTCCTTCACGTAGATCGAGAAGCCCTGAGGGCTTATCGATATAACTTATCTTAATCATATTCTATACCTCTGCAAATGTCTATGACTGTCTTTCGCGGACCCTAAATAGGTGAATCAACCACTTATGCACCTTTGTAATTACCCTTAGTTCTATATTTACCCAGCTCAACTTAAGTGTTTATAACATTAACATGCAACAAGATATTCTTCGTGTAAACAGTTATTATAACTTGTGTTTATATGACAATGTATTTCATGTAAAATTGCGCATCAATACAGTATTAATTCATAAACCCATCATTCGTCATAACATAACAACACATTCATTCATAACAGAAATAGATAGACAAAACTAAGATATTTCCAAAATAATCTCTTTATTGATACTTCAGTTCTTCTTACAGACTCAAGACTTCCTTGGCACTCAATTGTAGGGGTCTGTACACTCAACTACGGGCTCTACTCTAGGCCTTTGCGCACACAGTTGCAAAGCCTCTCTTCTACTCTAAGACTTCTTCGCTCTTTCTTCTATTGACCCATTAAATTCATTCTTCCTCAATTATTATTATGCCTTAGAATCTCTAAGACTCTCCCTTTTATACAATCCCATGGTCCGCGGACCATGGGTAGGTTTATACAAGCCGACACAACTTACATAACAGAAGGGTAAGTCCCTTTATGATACTCTATCATCTATGTGCTCTGTGACCACATTTTGCGGAGAATTTACACTTTTTACAATAAAACTTGGGCCTTTTGCCCCAAAATTGACCCTATCCCAACAGGCCCCCAACACAAATATCATGACTTGTCCCCGAGTCACTTTGCTGGCGTAGAGATCTTACTGCGGAGTCCTCCCAGTCCAACCTATGCCATTGCTACCTCAGTCGCGCTTTGCGTGGCTGCCTGCTTGATCTGCTCCACCAACTTCTCTGTTGGTTGTCCTACACTGTCTTCCTTTATCTTCGGCTGTGTCCTCTATAGGCTTGCCAACATCTCCTCAATGGTGGCAGAGATAAAATAGGCCTCATCCAGGCAAGGCCCTAATCTGGCCTTGAGGACCGCCTCTTTCCTTTGTGCTACCTCCAACTGTTCGAGCAACTGCTTTGCCTCATGCAGCTTGGCCAATCGTTGTCAAATACTGACGATGTGCATCGTGGCTCTTGCTTCATCGTACTATTGCTGCAATTCACAGGATTCTGTATTGAACCTATGCAGGTTAGGATCCTCCTAGAGCGCCGTGAATACCTTCATGGATTTCTCAAAGAGCGCGGTGTAGTCCGCTACCACAACATCTATTGCTGCGACTCCATCCTTTACAACTGCCTCTCGTTGTTCTCTAACCTCTGTTGGAGTTGAAGGTTGTGCCTTCAACTTGAGCTCTGTTATCCTAAGATTTAGTTCGAACTTAACCTTTTCCACTTCGGTTTTTGCGTCACGCACACCTGCAACAAACTTCCTAATCTTGGCCTCCAACGATGCTTCTTTTGGTATATACAAATTTAGAATGGTTTTGCATGCCTCAGCTACCACATATGTGGTTCGCTTGTTCTGCTCCTGAAACTTCTTCCATGCTTCTAGAAATTCCATCTTCTCAACGAATATTTGTTTGTTGTTGACCTTGTACTAGTTGATCATGCTCAGCGCGCGTTGCTCTCGGGCCTGAATCTCTGCAATCACACCTTCTTGCAGTGTGTGAAGGAATTCATTGGGGAGCATAGCCAGGTTTAGACCAAGATTCCTCAAAGTGTTGACAATAGCCTTGTCAGCGTCTGTCGCCACGCTGAGGGCTCCATTAGGTAGCGTGATTTCCTAGAGATCCAAGGATCGAACCAACTCTTCTGCTTGAGTGGTCCTTGACACCAAACTAGTGGATGTCATGCTGCTCTTCCCTGCACCTGCCTAGATCTGCAAGTCGCACAGACCTGATTGTATGGTGACCAGTGCTTGCTTCTACTATTGCTCAAACTGCTGTAGCAGTTCTGTTGTTGTGTCGCACACCTTATCACCAATATCGTCCAAGCCGCCCTCTGCTAAGGTAATTGGATCTAGCGACGACTTGGAGGCATTTGTCTTTTTTTTCAATCCATCCTTCTCCTGCTCCTTATACCGCTTCACCCAGAAGGGAGTGCTTTCTTGCTGGTCTTCGTCACCTTGCTTTGACCCCTCTTCTTCCTCCGTTTGGGGCAAAGGAGATTTCTAACTCCTTTCGGAGCCACGGTGTTCCTCCTTGGCTTGTTCCTTTACGGTGTGCTCCACTTTTACTCGTTCCTTCTCTTCAGTCTCCTTCTTCCTCTTCTGAGCCAACTACTGACCATTCAGTTTGGATTCTTCCTATTTCTGCTTCTCTGCGGACTTGCTAGTCCCGGCGGCCTCATCGGATGGAACGTGCCAGGCTGCTGGCCAACGCTTGATGACTTCTGTAATTGCGTCATCCATGGCCAAGTAGGGTAAGTCAAACCATTTTTGGTCGGGGTCCTTGTGCGCTCAGATGTAAACAAGGTGGAAATCCGCCTTGAGCTCTACGTACCTTGACAACTACTTGAACACGGTTGGTGACAACCATAGCTTCTGGTTGATGGCCATGTGAATACTTGCCTCCATCAGCACCTAGAAGACTTTTCTTTCCATCACCTGCGCAACATATTTCGTGGCCCAAAGAGATGTGAACATTTTTGCTTCGGGTAAATCCTTCTCCACAGAAGGAAATTGGCTATCCTCCGGCAAGTCCCACACGACTAGCACTATTGAGAGCAACAACCACGAATAGTGAAAAGTCTTACTCTCATTCTGCGCCTCTCAGTAGTTCGCTAGGAACTTGCTACATAGGTAGCGCGTGTTGGGACAATGTCACCTAGGGTTAATTTTGGGGCTAAAAGCCCAAGTTTTCGGGTAGAAATCCCAAGTTTTTGTATGTAAAGTGTAAAGTCTTCGTAATTTGTGGTCACAGAGTGCATAGATGTAAAGTGTCAAAAAGGGTTTCTGCCCTTCTATTATGTAAGTTGCATTAGCTTTAGAAGATATACCCATCATCCGCGGACCATGGGATTGTATAAAAAGGAGAGTCTTAGAAGAGTCTAAGGCATAGAGTTTGGGAGAAGTAGTAGTATTGATGATGAATGTAATGGGTCATTAGTGAAAAGAGCTAAGAGTCTTAGAATAGAAGAAAGGCTCTGCAGCTGTGTGCACAGAGGCCTAGGGTAGAAGTCCGTAGCTGAGTGCGCGGACCCCTGCAGTTGAGTGCGCAGGGTAGTTAGAGTCTGTAAGAAGATCTGAAGTATTAATAAAGAAGATTACTCTGGAAATATCTATGTTTGATCCATTTACTTTTGTTATGAATAAATGCGATCATGTTATGCTGAATAATGGGTTTATGACTTAATGGTATATTGATGCGTGAATTTGTATGTTTTACATTGTTATCTGAACGCAAGTAATAATATATGTTTACGTGAGGAAAATATTAATGCATGTTGAAGTTATCAGATACTTAAGCCGATCTCAATAAATATGGAAGTAAGAGTAATTATAGAAGGGTGTAGGTGGTTGATTCTCTTGGTTAGGGTCTGCGAACGACAGTCATAGACCTTAAGAAGGTCTAGAGGCTGATTAAGAGAAGTATATCGATAAGCGCTAAAAGGATTATCGATCTGTGCGAAGGAAAAGTTAGGGCATAAAACGACATCACTACCATCTCTAGGTGTAGAAACTTGGTTCCAGCATCCCCCCATACTGCTTTGGGTGAGACTTCAGTCTGCACTCTGTGGATTGATACCGAAAGGGTCAGTAGTGTAGGGATTTGCTTGGCTAACTTAACGTTGAACTTGGGTCAGGCCCCACTAAGCCATCAAATGGTTCCGTTTCCGAGACCGGGATCTGCATAAAGAGATATGTGATGTCGCATCACTAGAATTATACTAAGAAAGAAATTGAAGACTGGTTGGATAGAAAGATCCAAGAATTCGCGATGCAAAAAAATAGAAATCCATGATTGACGAGAGAACTGTGGTTGGATAGATACCTTTACACAGAGATACATGAAATATTCTTCTGTTCCTTCCTGGTTGAGTTATACGAGTGGATAGCTAAATTGGCATATGGCCAAGGAAGGTAGAGACTCGACAGTCTGATAGTGTGGACCCTGGAGTTAGTGCAGAGATTGGAAGCCTCCAAATATAAGATCATACGCGTTGTCAATCACTGGCTTGATAGTATCATAGGAGGATTCGTGACAGAGTTTGCGGTCGATACTTCAGTCAGTTATAGCGAAGCAGAGCACCCCTTAGGGACCGTGAGGTAAGTATTTAAGGTATTTAAATACTTGGATTAAGATGCTCTTGTGTGAAAAGTGGGTTATGCAGTTACCTTGATGTTTGGAGCTACATGAAGTGGAAAGATCTTCAGGGATAGAGGGAGAACAGGCCCTGAATATAGCCTGCTGATCGAACCTCCTCTAAGTGATGACGAGGAAACAACACATGCTTCACCATAGAGCATTGTTCAGTTAATAAGACAAGGGTTCCCACGAATACCCCATCCACCCACCCCACCCACCCCACCTCCGCATTCACCTCCACAGCATACACCTTCACCCACACCGCCACCACCTTCGCCACTGTTCAATATGGTGAATGCAGTAAAGTTGCCCATTTTCAAGGGTTCGGGAAATGAGGACCCGGACCAGTTTTGGTTCGTCACAAAGGCTGTATGGGAACCTCAGGGTATAATGGATGATCAGATGAAGAAATAAATCTTGGTCACTGCTTTACAAGAATGCACATTGACATGGTACATTAAATACTGCATTGATAACCCGATGGCTTCATTTGCCGATATTCAGACCGCGTTGAATAAGGAATTCAGTAGGCCTAAGTCTGAAGCACAATCAATTATGGGATTTAAGGAGAACATGATGAAGCCTGGCGAGACACCCTGGGATCTGGATAAGATATTGAAGTGCATGATTTGCGAAGCTAACATAAATCTT
>CM062809.1:394925164-395240103 GCA_031772625.1 Pinus tabuliformis | reverse complement strand
TAACACCAACAAAATTTAACCTCAAAGTCTTTCTTTATTATCCAGACAAAAGATTACACCAGAGCTTCTTGCTAAGCACTCGACTCAAAGATCAGATAGATCGATTGACAAATGACCTCCTATTTAAAGATAAATTCTTTGATAGCTAGTTGGAGTGATCCTCATCAAAGTAATCTCGATCATTATGAAGATCAAAATTTCTTTTAATCTCATCCGTCGAAATATTTAATTTTGTGAGGAAATTCAAAATTTTCATTTAAATGCATTTTAATTGACTCAAAAAATAGAATTTTTGAGTTAATTTCCCAAAAATTTGACTTTGACTTAACCCCAGGGATCAAAGGTTTAAAATTATCAAAATAAATAATTTACCTTAGTCCCGGAACCTCTTAAATTTTTTTTTTTTTAGGACCTAGGACTTAGAATTAATTAAATCTCTGGCTTAGGATTTTAATTAGTTTTGGGCCAGAAAAAGAATACTTTGAGTTGCTTATGGGATATTGATATTGTATTTGAACAATCTAAGCTTCATCTTTTCCCTTTGATATCTAATCTTGTTAACATCAAAAATTTTGGTGAAGAAGTGCTCTCATTTTTTATTTTTATAGCTAATACCTTTCGTTGAATGATAGCTTTACATTGGCATCCTTAAAAGAGCATTGATAATCTTGTGGTATTTTTGGCTGTTTTATAAATAGATAAATGCTCTAAGCGTTACTTTGGATTTATCTTGAGCATATTGATTATTTTGTTGAGCACATCTTGATATCATATTAGCACTTGTCTTATGGTTAAGATTGTCTTTTGAATATCATTGTCAAGTACTTGTTTCCTTAACTCAAAATTTAATTATAACTTAAGTACTTAATCATTAAGCAAATCTTAACCTAAGACTCACTCAATATCCTTGCATTGCATCCTAAGTTTAGTTGCATTAATAACTTACCTCCAAGCATAAGCTTGGTTGATAGACTTCTAGGGCCACCCTTCTCATCTAGCTTGAGGGGCTTAACAACTCTTCGGTGGTTAACACAGTGACCTTGCAGTCATCAAAGCCACAGTCTCTGTAGCGCCGGAGGCATCGGGTGATAGGAGCCTAACAGAAGGTATCGTTAATCAAGCCCTTGCTTGCTTCCTGTTGGCCTCCTTCCCACAACCTACCTTGGAGCCTAGCTTCAAAATAGTTAAGGGAAGGTCATACTTAGATTAGGCATTTAATTAAAAATAACCAAGATCTTTGCATCACACCTAGGTCTTAGGATTTGCATTTCATATAGGTTAGTGAAGCATCAAAGCAACAATTGTCCATCCAGTTACTTGTGCAAAGTGTTGATTTGGGTAGCATCAAATGTGCTCTTGAAAATTGGTGGAGAGGCTAAAGCACATGAGATCTCCAAGACTTAGAATGGTTTGGGGAAATTCCACCCGGTTAGAGAGATATTAAAATAATTAATATTTTTAATGGGTTCCTAAGTCTAAACTTAGGAAAATAAAAATATTAATGGGTATTAATATAAAACTAGGTGAGAAGGTTCTAAATGACATGGATCAAGCCAAATCTAATCTTAGCCGTTGATTAGAGATTTAATCTCGGCCGTTGAAGACTCAACAAAAAAAGTATAAGAGGAGGCTTGAGGGTCAGTTGGAGACACACCAAGATTGATCAGTTAGTTCGATTTTCTGGAGCGGGGTTTGCTGAGAGAAATCGAACAAGTGATCTGAGTTGCAGCGAGGGGCAGTGAGTGCATAGTAGAGAGGCAGAGATAGTGTCGAAAGACCAGCGCAAAGGCAGAGGAGGCTACGCAGAGCCAGCAGGAGCCACACAAAGGGCCAGAGTGACTGTGTAGAGGCTAGCAGGGCCTGTGTGGGTGACGCAGAGGGCCAGAGAGCCAGTGCAGAGCAGCGGAAGGCGGACACAAGGGCTTCTGAGTGACGCAAAGGCCAGGAGGGCTGACACAGAGCTTCAGAGAAGCATCAGAGAGATTTTCGTGGAGCAGACTTGCTGAATATCTACTTCTGAAGAGAGGTATTACTGCCAGATAGATATCTCTGTTGGGTGAGCCAGTTTGGCACCCTAGTTGTACTCTAAAAAGCTGCTTAATAATAAAACCCTCAGAACTGTTGCACCGGTTTTCCCAAGTTGGGTTTTCTGGGGACGATTGTCCAAAAATAACGGTGTCCCTTGTGTGTTTTTCTATTCTTTCAGTTGATGATCTGTAGATGGTTGAGACTGTACTTGTGTTTATTTTCAGTATTTATATGGTTAAATAACTTGTTAAGTAATTAAACAAGTAGGTGAAATAAACCAGATAGTGCAGGAAGAATTATAATGGGTTAGACTTAGAAATTCCAACACGAAGTTTGTTGCCGGGAAGCTGAAGTGAATGCGAGTTTGGGGAAGTCTAAGGAGAAAGGAAAAATTGAAATTTTGGTGCCTCTCTTTCTCTGTTTTTTGGTCTGGATTGGGAGATCAAAGTCTTCTAAGTTTCAATGTTGCCAGAAGCTGCTGCCTAGTCGGAAGTTGCTGGAAGGGGTCGAAGCTGGGAGGCTGACTTGGCGTGGAGGGAAAGTCTGGTCTTTGTCTAGGGGTTTTTCCCTGGCATGTTCCTATATCTTGTGTCTCTTGTTTTGTGATCTTCATACACACATAATATGGTAATTGCTTGATGAAAGATAAGATAATAAAGAAGTAAAAGACGCCGACATGCTCAAAAGTAATTATCAAGAAAGGATAATCAAACCCTACTATAATTGCTTTAATTTTCCAACATGGTATCAGAGCTAAGGTCAGGAAGAGTCGAAGATCAGTTTGTTGGCATGGATTCTCCCTCTATGATGAAATACATAAGAATGGGTTTCAACACTGCTGGAAGTTGGATCAAGAAGGTGATCTACTACTTGTTCAACAAGGTCAAGAGTCAAGGATTCTTGATTGCTTTTACAGGTTCTCTTACTGGTGACTATGCTATTAGAGGCCTGGGATCAACATCGTTAAAGTTTGATAATGGATCGAAGATGCATTCTATATGTTCTAGGTTTGAAAAAGAATTTTCTTTTTATTGTTTAGAAGATAAAAGGGAAAGAATTGTTTTTGTTGATGGAAAAGTATTGGTTTGAGAAAAAGACTAGTATTGATAATGCTAGGGTTATTAGAGTTCGTGAGACTAGTGAAACTAGGTCTAAAGAGATTAGACCTCATCCATTCCGATGTGTGTGGGTCCATGTCTGACAAACCACTTGGAGGTCATCTCTACTATGTAACATTCATTGATGACCATTCTAGAAAGACATGGCTCTACCTCCTCAAGACAAAGATGGAGTATTTGATAAGTTCAAGGAGTTTAGGGCTGAAGTGGAAACCCTAATCGAAAGAAAGATAAAAACTCTGAGGTCTAACAATGGTGGGAAATACACTTCTAATGAATTGATTGCATATTGTAAGGAAGTTGATATTAAGAAGGAGCTCATTATCCCGAACAAAATTGATTGGCCGAAAGGAAGAATAGGTCAATTGAAGAAGGCATTCGAACTATGCTCCTTGATCAAGATCTACCAAAGTTCTTATGGGAAGAAGCAACGATGACAACCATATACATTCAAAATAGGAGTCCTCATAAGAGTCTTGATAATACAACACCCGAAGAAGTATTCACAGGAAAGAATCCGAGTGTGGATCACCTCCGAATCTTTGGAAGTCCAACATATATTCATGTGTCGTAAGACATTTGCTATATTCTCAAGAAGTATGAAGGAGAACCTCTCAGGACAAGGTAGGTCAAGGAAAAAAGGTATGCTTTATATACATTGATTTCTTTATATTGAAAGGATTGTTCATGTGACAGTATATTACTAACATTGTTATGTCTAGCTGTATTGCATCATAATGATTCTTGTTTTTGGGTAATTCATCTCTTGATAAATCTACCCACCCCCTCTCATACTCTGAATTGATTTTGTAGGACCCTACACAAATTCTGGAAAACCCTAACCAAAGGTTATGCTAATGTGAATGTTTGAAACCCTAAACTGCTTAGGGATATTATGAAATGCTATTTGAAGTTTGATGATTTCATGTTTGGGATTTTGGTATGATCAAGAAAACCTGACTTGTTAGGGTTGAATGATAAGGTCTAAATTCCCGAACCTTTGAAGTTTTGGTGATGCTAGGTTTGCTATGTTTATACATTGAAACCCTAACTCATTAGGGTTTGGTGGAATGTGTAAGCAAGATCCTTATATTGTCTTAGAAATGATTTACTTGGTATGTGTGTGTTTGTCTGATCAAACCCTAGTGTAATCAAGATGGTTGTGTGTCTAACTCTTATTGATCATTGTGAAGTTGGGTTTGACTAACACATGATATGAAAAGTCTTTGCATGGTGATGAAATCTGGGCATGTATGGATTCGTCTTTTTGGTCGAAACCCTAGCTTGGTCTAGGTCAGATATATTAATGTTGTTGAACATATCATATGATTATGAATTCCTAGATACATGTGTTGACCTATTTATTTATGGTCATAAGTCTTAGGATTTAATGGAAATCCTTGTCTGAGATTCTAGGATGATGATATTTGGAAATCTAGGGTTTTGTAGCTAAACACTAGTGAAGTTAAATTGTCTAGTATGTGTGATATAACCTGAAATCTATTAAATGATTGTTGAAAATGAAAATCTAGGGTTTTGCAGTTAAATCCTAGTAGTAACATTGTCTAGTGTGAAATGTAACAATCTGAGATCTATGTATTTAATGATTGTTGAGATTGTGAAAATGGAATTCTAGGGTTTTGGAGTTGAACCTTAGTCAAAGTAAAATCTCTAAAATATGATGATTTGAGATTTGTGTAAGATTGTTGAAATTGTGAAAATGGAATTCTAGGGTTTTGGAGTTGAACCTTAGTCGAAGTAGAAATCTCTGATGAATGTTGACAATATGATAATTTGAGATTTGTGAAAGATTGTTGAAATTTGAGTTTTGGATGGATTTGATGATTGATCGGAAATCTAGGGTTTGCAACTAACCCTAGTGGAAGCTGGTCAGGTTAATGACTAAGCTGTGATTGACTTTGATTGATTCTTTTGTATGAAATCTAGGATTTGTATGAATCCCTAGTGAGAAGTCTAACATATGAATTTTGAAAGGTTGTTAGATGCCTTGTAGATCTATATTTGTGTGAACTGTTTCTAGGGTTTTCTATATGTTGAAGTAAGGTATGTCATACCTTTGGAAGAAACATTGAAACCCTAGATGGAATGAAAAGTGTTATGAAGTAGTCTAGGGTTTATGATAAAGTCCCTAGCAAGATGTTGAAGAGTATATGTCTCTTGTTTGTAATTAAGTTTGGGTATCTGATATGTATAAAGATGAAATGCTTCTGTAATTCTGATATGGCTAACATCATGCTTCTATAGATTTGGTTGTACTTGCTATCTAAGTTGTGCAGGTACACAATCTTCAATTTGGTGAAGATGCTCGTTGATAAGCATGATGAGGATGATAGTAACTTTGATGAAATGGTTGGAAGCCACAAAAGATTCTCCTATGACGAAAGAAGTAGAAATCCCTAAGTTAAGAGGGACTCCAGATGAAATCTCCCTAGGTTAAGAGGGAGCTTGAATGAAAGGAATCTCCCTAGGATAAGAGGATGGTGACAATATTCCTTGTATAGGAATGATTAGATCCTTTTCATTTAAGAGGGAGTGACAGATATGATTCTCTGCTTCATGTGTCATGCACTAGACCAGGACTAACAACTGTAAGTTTTAGTGAAGGCCATGAGTAGGAGAAGGAAATTGGAGAATGCATTTTGAGGTGTTGCTGAAAGAAGGAAAGCAGGATCCGATTAAAGAATATGTTGCTGCATATGAAGTAGGAAGAAAAATGTATGATTGAGGAATCTTCTATCAAATATTCGGTTGATAGTCCTACTATGAAAAGTTGAGAAGCAACATCAAGTTGTTTGGAAGACCTCGAAGGTTTGTATTTGATTATGTACATATGAAAGTATTATTGATTGGGGTTCTGTTTGAACAGGTGAATCTCTCAAAGGTTTTGATAGCATGCTGGTTACCAATTAGTTTGATTGGGAGAGATTGGTCATTCTTGATGTTGGATCAAAGGGTGTTGAGGCTTTATGAGTGAAGTATTTCCTGGGAAGACATCTCGCTGGCATTTTGTGCTGATGTTTGGGTCCCGAAGTTGGAAAAGTGGTGTTTTGGATACACACCTAGATTTTTGGGTTGATGGTTAGCAAGTAAGCTTGAGGGTACCTAAAGGGGATGAAAGCTTGAGTCCATCTTAGTCCCACCTGGATAGATTGCCTTGGTCAGGAATCTAGTCCATGGCATTGCGATGCCTAAATTGTTGAGTGACTATTTGGATAGATTGCCCTGGTCAGGAATCTAGTCCATGGCATTGTGGTGCCTAAAGTTCTTCATGGTTCATATAGTTTGATATCTTCCATTGTATTTGTACATTATGAATACCTCCCTAGTTAAGAGGGAGTGTTGGAAAATGTAACTATGTTCGGTCTTCAATAATGTACTTGAGTCATCATGTAATGTACTTGTCAAAAGAATAAAGAAAATAATTATTATTATTATTATTGTGACTTATTAAAGCATGGGTTTCATGCTTAGGTCACCATGTTTTAGGTCAAAGTCCCCATTGAGGACTTCTAGGATTTATTCTGAGTCTATAGAGTCATTGTACATTTAAATAGACCCTTCTTGGGCTTTTGAATCATGTAAAAAGGTTAAGTATTGAGTCAAATATGATTTATGTAACCTCCACACCATGTTGGCCTAAAAGAAGATTAAGTCAGCCTAAGGACCCTATTCGACCCCACATGAAGCCTATAAAAGGAAGCTCATCGAATTCATTTGGAGCATCATTCTCTCACACAAGTTCGAAATCTCTTGTAGCTGGGAAAAAGTGCGAAGTTCTCTTGTAGCTGGGAAAGAGTGCAAAGTTTGTTGCCGAGAAGCCGAAGTGAATGCGAGTTTGGGGAAGTCTAAGAAAAGGAAAAATCGAAATTTTGGTGCCTCTCTTTCTCTGTTTTGTCGTCTCAATTGGGAGATCAAAGTCTCCTAAGTTTGTTGTTGTCAGAAGCTGCTTGTTGCGGAAGCTGCTGTCTAGTCGAATTTGCGGGAAGGGGTCAAAGATCTGGGAGGTTGACTTGGTGTGGAGGGAAAGTCTGGTCTTGGTCTAGAGTGAAAAGTCTCAAAGAATACTATTGAAAGGAAGAATTATCTTAAGTGGGTTTTCCCCTCGAGGGGGGTTTTCCTTGGCATGTGCCTATATCTTGTGTCTCTTGTTTTGTGATCTTCATACACACATAATATGGTAATTGCTTGATGAAAGATAAGATAATAAAGAAGTAAAAGAAGCCAACACACTCACAAGTAATTATCAAGAAAGGAGAATCAAACCCTAATATAATTACTTTGATTTTCCAGCACCCCCGAAATGAGTCGTTGTCATAGTGTTTGTACAATTTGAGAAACAACATTTTTTGGCGTCGTTGTTGAGGACCAATTTATTGGACCTTGGCTTTGCAACATTCGTATTAATCATCTTCATCTTCTCTTCTCTCATTTTTCATCCCTCACCACGATAAGTTCCTTGTCCTTGGTTCCCTTTACTAACTTCCTTCCTAGCATCTTGGGTTTCTCAGAGTTAGATTTCTGTTCGAGTGGCGACTCCAGTTCTTTCATCTTCTACAAGAACATGTACTAGTAGCATCCAAGAAGCTTGGCTAATCCTACTCCGGACACTGAAAAGGTTCTCAGAGTTCGATTACACAAGCTCTCTTCCCATACACTTCTTGTTATTCTCAGATAGGAAGCCCTCTCTGATATCCATTTTCTTTTCCCTTACCTGACTGAGAAAGACATCATGGATGACTTGTACCTTCCTTGTAATTTTGCTAACATTCAAGGTTATCTGCATGGCCTTCTTGATAAAGGTATAGAAGTTGCCTTTTTTCCAAGACAATAATGCGATAACTACTAAATCTCATCTTAACAATTTCAGGGATTTCATGAATAAATGGTGTGGTGGTGCTAACTTTAATCATGAGGATGTAAAGATTAATCTTTTTGTTCTCTCTTTGGAAGAATATGCTTTAGAATGTTTCAATAGGAAACCTGATCATTCCTTTAATTCATTGTAAATATTATTGCCTTTAAGGACAAATATGGAGAAAGGAGAGAAGAAAGGCACCTGGTTAAAGCTATTAGTGTCATAAAGAAGAAAGAAAATGAGAATTTGGAGGAATTCAATAAAAGGTTTGATGGTATTGTTAAAGAGTTACCTCAAGATTACAAATCTCCTGATAAGTCTCTTTTGGATTTTTATATTAATGCCTTTAATGCCGATACTTCCTATGAGTTGAGACGTGCTAAAACTAATGATTATAAATATGCCTAGGTTTTAGCTGAGGAACCTGAGAAGAATAAGAGAGCATCTGGGAAGTATGAAATTCCAGGTTTTGATAGGGGTCCAAGTAAATTGAAAGAACCTAAGGGAAAATAGATTAAAGAATCTGATGATGACGGTTACCAACCACTTCGTGGGTGATATCCCCACGAGAAATTTTTCTCCATGATGAACCTCAGCTGATAGCCAGTAGCCGCTTGCAGCCTCCTACTAGCTCATTGTGCCATTTCTCTGCCACCTATATTGATCGTATGTTTCAAGGTGGGCCTCTCAAATCTAAAGGTATGTCTTGTCATTTGGTAATTGAGTATTGGGTTTACTTATCATGGATACTTCTAGGTGTGGATTGATGGGGGGATTTGGCGGAAAGGGTGGACTTAGTTTGTGTTCTTGGCCCCTTGATCTCTTTTGCATGTTACCCTTGGATCTGAGTCCCATGGGATCTCCTTTATTAACCATATGGCTCTAGGGTAGTACTACTTGGGAAACCCCGACTTTAGACGTGTGGTCCTGCTCCTTTATTCGCATATATTACTCCCTTTTCACTCACTATACCCCCCCATGCATCATTTCTCCCTCCTGGGTCCACATTTCCATTTTGGGTCCACATAGGACCAACCTCTCTATCCCCTTGCCCCCACCTTGGGTTAGGCCTGGAATGATGCCCCAAAGGTTGAAGCAGTTAAAAGAAAAAGGGAAAAGCATAATTGGCCACATTTAACAGGAAATTGTACCACAAAATGCAAAATATGGTCAGGACAAAATAAATAGCATGTGGGCAAAAGCCCATACATGAGCTCTAC
This sequence comes from Pinus tabuliformis, assembly GCA_031772625.1. Classification (NCBI taxonomy): domain Eukaryota; kingdom Viridiplantae; phylum Streptophyta; class Pinopsida; order Pinales; family Pinaceae; genus Pinus; species Pinus tabuliformis. The sequence continues at coordinate 395,230,861 of CM062809.1, read as the reverse complement.
CCTAATCCATGGTCATCACCCTAGTTCCATAGGCCCTAGATGAGCCTCATTTATCATCAAGAACCTATGATTGTCCCAACCCCTGGAGGGCAATGAACCACCCTACCTAAAAGGGGGTAATCATTGAGATATCTTACACATCATGCTCTTGTCCATTGAGCCCCAAACAATTAATTAACGAAAATTCCTAAAAGGCAAAAGGCATATAAAGAAGGGAAAAATCAAGTTCGGGGCACCTCATGTATCACGATTTCTTCCTCCTACACATTACATACCTGGGTGTGGGCTTCCCCTTATCTAGCTACCCCTATGCCCCAATATGTGGCCCAAGATTGCCCCTCTCATTCCCTACTCCATTCCACTTATTTATCACTCACCATCCCACATTAGAGGGATGTACCATGAAGATATAACAAATCCTACTCCCAGGAATATTGTAGCTTTGGAGCAACATTTTGATCGACATGATGCCACAAAGAAAAAAGAAAATAAGATGGATCCAGGGGAGTTCATTGAAGTAAACATTGGTACCTCTAGTGACCCTAAAATTGTGAAAATTGGTAAAGGTACTAGTGATGAAGAGAGAAAAAAGTTGATTGATTTACTTCATGAATATAGGGATGTTTTAGCATTTTCTTATGATGAGTTAAAAGGTTATAGGGAAGATGTCATGGAACACACTATCCCTTTAAAAGATGAAAATGCTAAACCCTTTCGTCAAAAACTTAGGCAAATAAATCCTAAGTTGGCTCCCTTAGTCCAAAAGGAACTTTCAAAGATGCTTGCAGTTGGTATTATTGCTCAAACTAGGCATTCAACATGGTGTTCTAACTTGGTGATTGTTAGAAAAAAGAATGGAATGATCAAACTTTGTGTCGATTTTAGAAACCTTAATCTAGCATGTAAAAAGGATAATTACCCTTTGCCAAACATGGAGACTATGTTGCAAAGAGTAACGGTTTAGGAATGATGTCATTGCTAGATGGTTTTTCTGGATATAATCAAGTATGGGTTAAGAAAGAGGATCGACACAAAACTACTTTCACCACACCATGGGGTACATTCGAATACATTAGAATGCCTTTTGGATTAACTAATGTTGGAGCTACTTTTCAAAGGGCTATGGACTATGATTTTAAGGGTTTAATTGGTAAAATCATTGAAATATATCAAGATGATCTTACGATTTTTTCTAAGGATGGTATTAGTCATATAGATCATCCCAGGTAAGTTTTTGACAGATGTAGAGAGTTTGGAATCTCCTTGAATCTTGCTAAATTTATATTTGGAGTGACTGAAGGGAAGTTGCTTGGTCACATCATCTCCAAAGATGGGATCAAATCCCTTCCGTCCTTCCTTTGAAAGACAAACTTTCTTAGAATATTCATTCCAAATTATGCAGAGATAGCTAAACCTGTTCAAAGTCTTTTGAAGAAAGATGCCAAGTTTTTGTGGAAAGAAGACAGTAAAAAGGGGTTTCAGGAAATCAAGGGTGCTATTGTAGAAGCTCCTGTTCTAGCTAGCCCCGATTATTCAAGAGATTTCATGATTTTTTTCTTTTGCTTCAGAGGATACAATTGTTGCTGTCTTGTTACAAAATAATTGTTGAAGAAAGTGTAACTAGGTTCGGTCTTCATAATGACGTGATCTTTGTAAATGATGTAATATAGAGAATAAATTATTTTTGTATATCTTGCTACATGGGTTTCATGAGCAAGAAGAGTCATAGGTCAAAAGACTTCTTCTTGATGTCTTTAGGATTTTATTTATATGTTAAAGAGTCATGTCATGTATTGAGAAGCTCTTTTATGAGCCTATGTGTAATGTACTCTAGTTTACAAAATGTGTAGAAGCCCTCCAAAGACCAAGCATAATCCTCCAATAAGTCTGCAAGTGAAAACAAGAAGGAATTCTTTATGTCGGCACAAAATAGAATTAATTGGATAAATGGAAGTCATGTCGGCTCAAGGAAATAGACATGTCGGTTCATGGATTCACGTCGGCTCAATATAGAGGCACAAACCACTATAAATACCCACTTAGGGTCAGCGCAAATCACACAAGAAGAATTCGCAATTCTTTGAGATTTCGTGTGAATATGGGTGCAGGATCCGCAAACAGGAAGATACAGAACTCGCATTTCTTTGAACTGTGGACAGATACAAGGTGCATGAGGGAGATCTCGATTGGGTATAAGATCTTGGAAGGCCTCATCAGATGCCTAATGATCACAGTGAGGAAGGATGATAATCCCCTCCTCCTCGGTGATGTACCTCTCAACGAAAGGAAACATAATCATTATCTCTCAGTGATAAAGAGATCTCTGGAACCCTACAGGAGCACTAATAGCCTCGGCATGATCACAACAAGCAGAAGTCTCAAAGGATATCACATTATAGGAATCGGATCTGTCTCCAACAATCTTGACATTCAAATGATGAAGTGATATCTCTGTTACAGTCTCGGCATCATAAAAGGCAGTGACAAGGGTTACATCGAAAATCCTACAGGGATCAATGATGAGGATCACGATGATCCCACAGTAGCGTATAGTTGTTATCCCTCTTGACATACTCATAGTTGTAACGATAATAGTTCACTCTCCTTGTTGACAAACATAGTATATGATGACTTGTATCACAGTAGTATACTCGGTGATCACTGTATCGTTGAATATAATCACAGCCTTAACATATTAATGATAAGGAAGGATCTCTGTGATATACACAGTCTTGTTCCTAGCATGGAGAATTATGGGATCATGATTTTGATATCTCAGTGACCTCATTGTTTCGATGGTACTGATGTGAATGTACATCAATGATGATCCCACACGAAAGGAACAGCAAGTGAAGATGCAACAGTAGTGTGATGACAGTGGTATGGTAGCAGTAATGATGATGATCTCAATGAAGACAAGAGATCTCAGTGACATGATGAAGAGACAGTAATGAAGATCTCAGTGATGCAGCAGTGATGGCTTCAATGGTGCAGCAATCATGATGATCTCAGCAGTGTTCGAGGAAGAGGATTGATGTCTTGGTCTTGGAGAGGCAAAATGTGTCAAGGGTCATGGTCTTGGTATTCATCAATTGGAATCTCTATAAGAAGAATTTTGCGTGGGTTTTCCTCTCCAAGAGGGAGAGGTTTTAGCCCTGGCAGAGAGCCAAATATCTTGTGTTCTTGTCTCTTTGTTTTGATAGCAGTTTGATGAAGTAATTACACACACTAATAATAATAAGAAGATCAAGCTAAGAAGAATTGTAAAAGAACTTCACAAATTTGTTATCATGCTAAGAAGAATCACCTTAATTCTGAATGCCCTAGATTCTTCAACAAGAATAAGGAAGGTCACGAGTTATTTCTTTCATGAGTAGACCACTTCAGAATTTTGAGTTAAACTCTTCTCCCATGGAAAAGCAAGCATATGCCTTGGTCAAGTCTCTTGAGCATTTCAGGATTTATGTGGGTTATTCCAAAATCTTTGCTTTTGTCCCACATTCTACTATTAAAGATATATTAACTCAGAGTGATTGCTTAGGGACTCGAGCTAGGTGGGTTACTAAGATCCAAGAGTATGACTTGGAAATTAGACCTACTAAGTTGGTCAAAGGTCAGGGATTGGTTGAGATGTTGGCTAAAGGTAATGAAAAAGCTCTTGGTTTGATTTGTCTTAATGATTCATCTTTGCCTGAGCTGCAAATATTAGGAGAGCATGATTGGTACAAGGACATCATTTATTATTTGTTAAATCTTACATGTCCTGACCATTTAGTTGCTCATAAAAGAAGGGCTCTTAGATTGAAAGCAACTAAGTATTGCCTCATGAAGGATGGCCTTGGATGGAGGAATCTTGAAGGTATAATACTTACGTGTGTGATGAAATTGAGTCTAGAAAGCTAATTTCCAAGTTTCATTCAAGATTTTGTGGTGGTCATTATGCTGCAAAAACCACCGCCCACAAAATTCTTAGAGCTGGTTATTACTGGCCTTCAATCTTTTCTGATGTGCATAAGTTTGTTAGGAGTTGCCAAGCCTGTCAACTATTCACTAGGAAACAAAAGCTAGCTGCCCTGCCCTTACAACCTGTGGTTGTTGAGGCACCTTTTCAGCATTGGGGTCTGGATTTCATTGGGAAATTTCATGAAAATTCTAGCAATGGCTACTCATGGATATTAATTGCTACTGATTATTTCACTAAATTGGTAGAAGCCATTCCTGCTAAGAATGCCACTAAAAAGGTTATTATGGATTTGATTGAAAATCAAATCATTAATAGATTTCGTGTCCCAGCTAAATTTACCACTGATAATGCCAAAGCCTTTAGTTCTATAGAGTTTTCATTTTTTTCTTAAGTATGGCATTTTTTATCTCATTCATCTAACTACTATCCTTAAGGTAATGGCCTTGCAAAATCAAGTAATAAAAATCTTAAACCATTATCAAGAAGATAGTAGTGTTAGTTTTTGTAGCATCGGATGTGTTCTAGCTTTGAAATTTTGTGGAGAGGCTAGAATACATTAGATCTCCAAAACCCAGAACTGGAAATTCTACCTAGAAATGACTTAATTAAATTATTAACCAATTTTTAAATATGTCCTAAGTCTAAACTTAGGGAATATGGTAAATTAATTAGAATATATTATGTCAAGGAGAGAATCATCTAAAAACTCACATGGATCGATCCAGAGATGATCTTAGCCATTGATTAAGTTTTAATCTTGGTCGTTGGTGCTCCAACAGAGGATTATAAGAGGAGGTTGATGTGGTGATGGAAAAGACACTTGAGAGGTTCAATTTCATGACCAGATTGATTTCCAGAGTAGCAACAATCAGTTGCCGAAGAGAGAGCCTGAGATCGAAGCAGTGTGAGAGGGGCAGAGACAGTGAAGCCGGAGGAAGGTTTCTAGATCCAGTGAGTGCATTTGCAGAGAGGTAGAAGAGACACAAAGACGCTGGCGTTGGGGCAACGCAGTAGCCTCTAGAGGCAAAGTCGATTTGCTGAGAGAGATTGACGTTTTCAGTTCCAGAGGCCAGGAAGGAGTCCCAGAGTGCCAGAGAAGCGTATTTCTAGTCAGCAGAAGGCAAAACGACTTCATCAGAGTCCAGTCCAAGGCTAGACGTCGAGCCAGCTATGCAAAGCAGTGCAGAGACTGACACAAAGTCTTAGAAGGTTGAAATTCTGAAGGCAAGTTGTGGTGGGAGATTGCCTGTGGGGTGAGGAAATTTCCTCACTAGATTTTTGCCAGTATTATATTTGCAGGATTGCCAGTATTCATCATCCGGATTGTACTCATATTATTTCACTGTTGTTTAATAATAAAACCCTCAACTGCTGCACTGATTTTCCTAAGTTGGGTTTTTTTGGGGACTGTTGTGGCACAAAATGTCTAGGCACCGCGACAACGGCTCAGATCGGGGGCTGTCACACTGATCTCCAATCACTCTGTTTGAGTTGTCTCCCAATAGCAGACTAAGGGGGGTAGACCCTATGGAAATGGAAAAAGGAAAGATTAGTTGGGAACCAACCAACCTAGGAGACACAGCTAAGCAACCAATACTTGTTTTAGATTGTGCAAGATTTTAAGGATTCAAAATGATTTGAAGAAAGTGATACCAGTGCCTTGTGGAGTCTACTATCTTGCGAAGAAAATAAGGTTCAAGTAAAGGAGGTTGCTGAATAGACTCGATTGTCTCATATGCAAATGCAAAATTAAAACTATGTGAAATGCAATGACTTGGTTAATTTTAGTTAAATGTTAGCCTAAATTTATTTCCGAAATATGTCTTAAATGTTACTTAACTTAAGACTTAGAAAGGTGGTGATCTAAATGTGAAAGCAGGTACTTATACCAGCACTGCAAAATGTAAAATCTGCACAAATAATTACTGAAATGCACAATGGACTGAAATGTAAAATGTTGGAATAAAACACCTTTAAATTCAAAAATTCATTTGTATGAAATACCCAACCAAGATCATTAGATGCATAAGTAAAACTAGATTAGTCCTACTTGCATAAGCATGTAAAAAACAAATGAATTTCAGAAATTAAACTAAATGTTTTAAACTCAGATCACATTAATGAAATATCAGTCTAGTAATTTGCTCTTACATCAAATGTTAAAACCAACAATATATTCTAAAACAACAGTCCTGTAACCATGCAATATTCAGAAATTTCTATGTATAACAACAGAAAATTTTAAATGACAAACTGATAACTACAATTCAGAAAATTTCTGAGTTTAATTCTTTCTGATCTATTGATGTATTGGATCTAAAAAACTCAGAAATAAACTATTGAACAACAGTAAAACAATTTGCAGAAATTTGTTTGCAAAAGTTACTGAAACTAACTTCTATTTTTGCAATTAAATAACAATAAAAATGTAAATTAAATCTGCTGCTAAATTTAGAAAATTCATGAGTTTAATTTTTTCTGATCTATTGATGTATTTGATTTAAAACTCAGAAAATTACTGAAAAAACAGTGAAATAATATTCAAAAAATAGCATGCAAAAGTTTCTGAAAGTAATTATATTTCTGAAATGTAATGCAGTGAAAGATGAAAACTAATTTGCTGCTAAATTTCAGATAACTAAAATTTTATGTCAGTGTTAATCTTTCTTTCAATTAGATCAATGAAAGAGGTAAGGGTTTAGAGGATGTGCACCAGTCATCCCTTAGGGGCTTGAAGACACCTGAAGATATGTTGCCCGAATCATTGAAAATCCTCAACTCAGAAATCTTTGGTGAAAAACTTTGTTAAAAACTTTTTGGTAAATTTTAGGAAAAATTAGTGAGAGAATTTTGGTGAAAGAGGGGAGGCCATAAGGCTGAAAGGGAGGCCGAGAAAGAGGCTGGAGATGGCCAGCGCAGGGCCTCAAGGCCCTAAAAAAAAATTGCCCACGATCTTCTTGAAATTTATCTTCAACTTGCAAACAAAATGGAGATGCCCTCTGGGGCTTAAATCTCTCTCTGGAATCCACAAAAATCACCTGCAATTTTCAGATCTGTTCCTGTACAAAAATATGAAATACCCAAAACCCCAATAAATTAAAAAATTTGATATTTACAAATCTACAATAATATTCTACAGATCTAATAGTTCTTCAGATCAAAGCCCTCTATTAGCGATATTTAAACAATTTTTTTGCACAATATTTAGAAATAAATTTGAAATTTTAAAGAGGCACAAGGCCAAGAAAAACCCTGCAAGTAAAATATTTTATAAAATGATTTCAGAAATTTAAAAAATAGTGGGATCTTTTAGATTCTGTAAATTGAGAGTCAGTTGGTCTAGCTGAGGACTTCCCCAAACACCCAAATTCTGAATGATAAATTCTGTACACTTAAATCTGCTTGTTAGATTAATAGAGATTTAAAAAATGATCATAAAATTATCAATAAATAGAGATACCTGCTACTTCTATCAAATTAAAATGATATTCTAGAAAACCCAGAAATTTGTGCAAGATATCTGTACACAGATCAAACCTCAAAGGCTATTAACCAACAAATACAAATAAAAATAGTAAAGTATTACGAACAATATTACCACATAAATATGAAGGAGGAACACCACAATCTGAAACCCCAAAGTCTTTGCATTTTATTAACCAGAAAAAGTTACAAGAGCTTTCTTAGAACAAGTACACGATTTAAAAATCGGATGCACATAATTGAGAGAGACTTCTCATTTATAGGAAAATTCTCCAGCGGCTAGTTGGCTTGATACCCGTCAAAACAATTTCAACTGTTGATGAAGATTAAATGACCTTTTAATCGTCATTGTTGAAATAAAGTTACTTTTTGAGGAAATTCGAATTTCACTTTTAATTAACTCAAAAATGATTATTTTGAGTTAATTGCCGCAAAAAGTTGACTTTGACTTAACTACTATGGCCCAAGGGTTTAAAATATCTTGAAATTTTCAATATTCCCTTGGCCGCGGACCTCCAAAAATTAAAAACTTCAAAACCTACGACTTATAAATGTTGGAGAATTTAATTTTTCCTAGGACCTAAATTAATTAAATTTCTGGCTTTAGCATTTTAATTTATTTTAGCCAGAAATTTTAATTAATTGACTCATGAGGGGATTATTAATTTTTCCAACCCTCTAATATTTAGCCATGGTGTCTAACTATGAGGGACCATGCAATAAATATTTTTTATATGAAATATTACATTTCTAAACGATGAAGGGGGAACACCCATTCGTTATAGACCGTCAATAATTACCCATTTCTGCGACACAAAATATAATCTAGTAGATTAAGTGACTTGTAATAAAATAATCTAACCAAATAGTTAGAATTATTCCCAAATCACTTTTACAGAGACTCGATAAATAACAATAGGACTCATTTAAAATCCCGATGACAAAATCCACCCTAGCTTTAGGGTGAGGCTGGAGGGAAAAACTCTGTCGATCATCCGTGTTTAGAAAAACACATGAATCGGTGAGACTAAAAACCTCCTAGGATAGAAATCATCATCAGAAAATAAATTTACCTAGGTTGTTACATACATTTGTCTTACTAGGATCATTTACATTACAAAATGCAGAATGGGTTTACAAAACTCCAGTGTACATATAGCTGATAATGATGAATCTGTGGATCATCTGAGTGCTCGGACACGATGGAAATCCATGCGCGAAAAGATATATACCTATGGGGTAGTTGACATGGAGTGGTCAACAGGGACATTTGTCCAAAAATAACTGCGTTATTTTTATGTGTGTGTGTTAGCATTTCTTCCAGCATTTATTCTTCCGTAGTTTTATTTGTGTAGATTGCAGTGTGATTTATTTAGTATTTGTTGTAGCATAGAGTAAATAAATTGTTAAATTAAATTAACAATTAGGAGTATAATATCCAATTGGTGCAATAGGATTCCAGTTTGGAATTTTCACATGGTATCAGAGCGTAGTTGATTAGCCGGAGAGAGAGCTCAGAGGCGAAGAGAGAAGGAATTTCGCTGCTTAATGTGGGTAGAGGGCCGAAATCCCCAAGGGCAGCGCAATCATTCTGCCAGGAGGCCGAATTAGGTGAGGAGGTTCGATTTTTCTAATTTAGGGGCATAAAAATTGATCTTTCTAGATCTGGTGATTCCAGAGGCAGAGGGAGCAACTCAGATTTTTCGTTGAGCAGATCTCTAGCTGGATACAGTGGTTTTTGCAGCAATTTGCTAGAGCAAAGCTAGCGCCGTGTGGAAGGAAGAGGAGATCACATAGAGGGAAAATTTTCCTTAGGGAACTTCTAGTCTCAAGAAGTTCGATTTTTCCTTGTAGATCAATAGTCATTGTGAGCAGGTCTTCTCACTCCCAAAGGGAGTGTGAATAGAAAAGCAACAACTGAGCAGAAGGAAAGAGGATATTTTCGACATTTGATTGAGATGGCCACTGTTGGGCTTCGTGATTAGGACAGGTTGGATGGGGCTTCCAACTATGTCATCTGGAAGGCAAGGATGCCCTTCGTTCTAGATGAGTTTGGCCTGAAAATGTATATGGATGCAGTGGTAGCAGTTCCCTAGGACGTAGATCAGCAGAAGGAGATGGCACAGGTGAAACGTTTGATCCTAGATGGAGTTCAGGATCATGTGGTTTCACACATAGTTGGAAAAGATACTGCCAAATAGGTTTGGGATGCCTTCTCTACGTTGTACTAGAATACTTCCGATTAGCAGAAAATGTACCTAGAGGAGAAGCTTTGGTGTGTTAGGATGCAGAAGGGGGAAGGCATAGACCCCTTCCTCACTAGGATTTAGGAGATTTGGCACCAACTTGCAACTGTTGGGGCAACACCTCAACCCACAGAGCTAGTACGATTGACACTCAACAATGTCTTAGAGGAATGGCAGGTATTTATCCAAAGTATCTTGGGCAAAGATACCTTGCCAAGGTGGGACATGATGTGGGCCAATTTGCAACAGGAGGAGTTGAGACAAGCTCTATTGAAGTGCTCCATCAATGGAAACAACAATGAATCGAAGCAGGTGAAGGAGGAGGAGAATGTGGCCCTCACATCGAAGGGTCCTAGTTAGGGACAGGGGGAGTAGAGGAAGAAAAAGGAGGACCTGTCGAAAGTCAAGTGTTTTAGATGTGGTGAACATGGTCACTACAATACCCAATGTCCTCTCAGGAAGAAGGACAAGGAGGAGAAGTAGGACCAACAGGCAGCTTCAACAGAGATCAATAAGCTATCCTCCAGGCTAGAGCAAGACTTCTTCAGTTTGCTGATATACCTCCAAGAGTGAGGTGGGGAGATTTGGTGTTGTATCCCTAGAGAGCTACAGAGATTGGGCAGGATCCTTGAGGAGCCCACCTCATGGATCAATACCTTGCTATAGGGGCCCACAGTTTTCAATAGCAGGATGGATTAGTGACAATTGATGTAGTCAAATGCTAGAGTGACAATTACAGAGACTAGTAACAGTGAGATGTTGGGGAGCACAGTTCAGAGTTGGTAGCAATTCAGTTGGCACAATGCAGAGTCAACAGCAACACAAATTCTTCAGTGACAGTGCAGATACTAGCAATAGTCAGACACTCGAGTGATAGATGCATTATACTCATCATAGTTGATTCAATATTTTGGATGCTTTTCAGTTGCAGTTGCAGCAACAACAGATGAGAGGGAGTTGTAGTGCAGATGCAGTGTTGGCAACAGTTCAGCGGGGTCAACTGCAACACAGATGAAACGTATATCAGAGTTGCGCAGTGGTTGGTGGGCAGTATGGCCAGACATTAGCATCGTGATAGGAGATGATGCAAAGACATGGTGCTGCTATAGGGTGTGCAATGGCACTAGAACACATTCTTCGCTAAGAGGGAGTGCTAGTTTTTGTAGCATCAAATGTGTTGCAGCCTTGAAATTTGGTGGAGAGGCTAGAATACATGAGATCTCCAAAACCTATAAATCGTTTCTGGAAATTCTGCCTAGAAATGACTTAATTAGATTATTAACAAGTTTTTAATATTTCCTCAGTCTAAACTTAGGGAATATGGTTAATTAATCATAATTAATTAAGTCAAGGCGAGAATCAAGGTTACTCGGGAGCGGGAGCAACATTTTCATAAGCTTCTAGTTCGGGAGCGAATTTTTATATAATATATATTTTTTTTATATTTTGATGCATATATGTCGACAAAAGCATGTAGAATGATGAATTAGATAAAACAAGCATAAAAACATAGATTGAACCATATAACATCAATCATTTAGAAGTTATAATCTTCATCAACCACGTCCACAAGTTAGTAACATACAACATCTTGAGTCTCATGATTCATCAATCTTAAAGTTTCAAGCTTTCAAAATTCAATATATAACATTTATCATCACTGATCACCAAAGTTATACTTGTAAGCTAAGTGTAACCATTACAACAAAGAATATCTAACATGAAATGAAATGTTATAAAATGAAATGAAATGAAACAACTTTCAACTTTCACGAAGCATTATATTCGTAATTCATTACCAATGACTTATAATTGCCAATTCCAAAATTCAAATTTAAATTGTCATATATTGTCTACAAAAAATATCATAATAAATATGAAATAGTCAACAATTATAAAAATTACTAGAAACTAGAAAAGACAAGTAAATCTATTATCTATTGCTAATGCTTGGGCCTCTTGTCGCCACGAGAAATGTCTAATTTTTTAGTCTTGTTGGAAAATTAGGATCTTTGTCATTAATATCACCCTCTAAGCATTAATATCTAGAGGTATCTTTGTCATTACCTCTGGATCTGTATAGGGATCTTTGTCATTAATATCACCCTCTAAGCATTAACATAAGATAAAAAAAACATAGCATGTCAAGTCAAGATTTTGTTTGAGTGATGGGTACATTTTTAGTAGGGTCATGATAGAGGAGTTTGACAACCAATGTCACTAACATCAAGGTACATAGAGGGATTGGTGCTCTTGATTAAATACGAGTTCCATACCCTAATACATGACAAAATCCAATGGAAACATTGCAATCCCCCCAATCTTGAAATCTTGAAAAACTGATAAGTCTGCTGGATTTTGAATGAGATCTAAAATTCTACTTTCTCCATATGAAATCCAATGAGGTCAGAACCACTCTCAAACATCCTGATTCATTTCATGGTAATGTTAAAAATTTAAGTAAAAGGATGAAGATTAAGGAGAATGTCATTTTACTTTAAGAATTTAATATTACCATGAATTGCATATCAATACTAGGCCATAGGCTTGATCATTAGGTTTCTCCACTAAAAAATTATTTGTTTCTTTGAAAAAAATTGCATTTGGAATGTTATTGCAAAACAAAAATTGAAAAAAGGGCTAGGGCGCGGAAATTTTGCTCTCAAAGGGAGTGCACTTTGGGAGCGGGTTTTTGGGGTGGAGCCACTCCCCCGCAACCTTGGCGAGAATCATCTAGAAACTCACATGGATCGATCCAGAGATGATCCTAGCCATTGATTAAGTTTTAATTTTGGCCGTTGGTGCTCCAACAGAGGATTAGAAGAGGAGGTCGATGTGGTGATGGAGATGACACTTGAGAGGTTCTATTTCCAGAGTAGCAACAGTTAGTTGCCGGAGAAAGACCCTGAGGTCGAAGCAGTGAGAGAGGGAAAGAGAATGAAGATGGAGGAAGGTTTCCAGATCCGGTGAGTGCATTTGGAGAGAGGCAGGAGAGCCACAGAGAGGATGACGCTGGGGTAGCGCAGTAGCCTCTAGAGGCAAAGTCGATTTGCTGAGAGAGATTGACGTTTTTAGTTCCAGAGGTCGGGAAGGAGTCCTAGAATGCCGAAGAAGCGTCTTTCTAGTTAGTAGAAGGTAGAACGACTTCATCAAAGTCCAATTCGAGGCTAAACGTCCAACCAGCGATGCAGAGGCTCAGAGGGTTGAAATTCTAAAGGCAAGTTGTGCCGAGAGATTGCCTGTGGGGTGAGGAAATTTCCTCACTAGATTTTGCCAGTATTATATCTGCAGGATTGTCAATATTCGGCATCCAAATTGTATTCATATTATTTCACTGCTGCTTAACAATAAAACACTCAATTGTTGCACCGGTTTTCCCAAGTTGGGTTTTTTCCGGGGACTTTTGTCCAAAAATAATTGCATTATTTTTATGTGTGTGTTAGCATTTCATCCAACTTTTATTCTTCCGCAGTTTTATTTGTGTAGATTGCAGTGTGATTTATTCAGTGTTTGTTGTAGCAAACAGTAAATAAATTGTTAAATTAAATTAACAATTAAGAGAATAATTTCCAGTTGTTGCATTAGGATTCTAGTTTCGAATTTTCACAAGTAGGAGATAATAAATGGTCCTGGGATAACAAAATCAAGTATGCATTATGGGTAGATAGGATTACAACCAAAAAGGACACTGGTAAAAGTCCCTTTGAATTGGTTTATGGTTTGGATGTTACTCTGCATGTGCACCTTAAATTTGCCAGCTTATCAACTCCTTCATCATTTTCCACTGATAAATATGTTTTTTTTTTTTTCTTGGTAAAGACTAATTCTATTAAGAGAAATATAGTACAATCAGGATGAACAAAAACCGGCAAACCGGAAATGATGGAGCCATCAACCTCGGTTCCGGAAGAAGGACTCATAATTACATCAGAAGACAAGAAATCACAGAATGCCTGATTACCCCTTAGGGCCAGAAACTACAACACATTGTTTTTTTCCTTTCTTTTGTTGACTTTTGTCCAGCCATCATGGGAGAATGAGCTAGGACAACTTGAAGACTGGAATTCCCTTCCATCTGGAAATCCTTTTTGATTCAGAGAGGTCTCATGGGTGCGTTTCTGGGCTATAGCTGGGTCCTGAGAGCGCCCATAGGATCCGTGGGCGGATCCATCGGCTGAGGCACCTGTTCCGAATCCGAATCGCTTTCCCCTTCCTCTGGATTGGGGGGAGGGCTGGATCTTCGATCTGGCTGCGGTGTACAGGGAGCCCACCGCTTGGGTTTGGTTTTCGCAAAGATTCCCTTTTTCGATCTTGCTGGTAGCGCTGGGCAGGAGGTCTGAAGATGCCCTGTTAGGTGACAATGGCGGCATCGGAAGGCAGTGTTTTCGTAATCGAGAAACTGGGTCCAAACAGTGTCATTGATCTTGAGATGGATTTGCTCTGGCAAACCCTTGCTGAGATCTAGCTCTACACAAATTCTGGCATAAGTGTAGAGACCTTGGATTTCCCGCATGTAGTCTCCCATGAGAAAGCTGCCCAAAGCGTTGCCTATTTGCCTGTATATTGCTGTGCACCATAGATGTAATGGGAGATTTGGAGCCTGATCCAAACAGGGGCTTTTGTGATAACTGCAGAGGCTGGGTCAAAGTCTGGGAACCATGGAGTTAGGAAGAGGCCTGCCGCTCCCATGAACCAAGGGCCTTCCTCTAAGGCATCTTCATAGTGCTCGAGGTTATCGAACAACACTATAAAATATCCCTTTGCGCAGAAGTAGACCTTGCAGCTGCGTGTCCAGTTGTCATAGATCCAGTCCAGAAGATCCTTTGAGCGTGGCCAGAGCCCATTGAATCTGCATATGATGGCCCTTTCTGCGAATTTTTGGGTTTCGTCTGCCAGTTTTGGGTAAGAGATCTCAATAGAGGGAATCTCCTCCACTTTGTCAACCAAGAAAGGCTTGGGAGCAGCCTGAACTGGTGGAGTTGTCTTTTCAGTCTTCTTGCCATGGACGGCATCTTTATATGAAAAAGCATTGGTTGAGGATGGTTCTCCTCTCAGCTCCTCCTCTTAAACGAAGGGTTAAAATGATAAATGCATCTTTCTTAATGCCATAAAAAGAAATAGGAAAGAGATCCTCAAGTTGTTTACCTTCATAGAGAAGCCGCTGAGCTGCAGAGGGTATCCCTAGTTTGATGTCCAGTGCATGCTTGAGATTCTGCACTTGATCCGTCGGGCTTACCCATTGTAGCATGGTTTTGCCCGTTATGAGCTTGATTTGAACCTGGAAAGGTGAGGAAGGTTCTGAAAGCTCCTTCCCCTGCAGATCTTTCCAAAAGCTAAGGTCAGAGGAGATACTAGGGGATCTGCCTGATCGTCCTTAGCCACAGCACCGACAATCTGAAAAGGGCAGCCAACTCGCGCTTTGGAAGCAGGGTAGCGGGCCAAGCTATCTTTGAACTCTCGGCCACGAGAGTTGCTGGTGCATTTGAGTCTGCGGCACAAGTTTTCATGGCGCAGCCATCTTTCACGCCGCGGCTGGGGGAATGGAGGCCGTGGCGATAAGTTCCGGGCCAGCGTTCATGGCCTGTCCATCTTGCGAACCTATATCTGAGCTACAGGACCTGACTATTTGCTTGGATCTATTGATCCCCTGCGTAGCCCGAACGATCAGAGACCCAACTGAGGCCGAGGGCAAGACGGCGGAACTAGGGATCAGAGACCCAACTGAGGCCGAGAGCAAGACGGCGGAACTAGGGTTCATTCTTGGAGCTCCGGTCGATTTCCGTTCATGAAGAGACCTCCCACTGATAAATATGTTGTCCAAAATAGAATTGATCAAATTATGGAGTTAGATGAAACTCGAAGAAAAGCTTTTGATAATATATGTAAAATTCAATCTAATGTTAAGAAAAGTTTTGATAAATCCTCTCGAGCTAGATCTTTGCGGGTTGGAGATATGGTGCTGCCTTGGGATCGCAAGAATGAGAAACCAAGAAGCCACAAGAAATTTGACAGTTTGTGGTTGGGACCTTACATTATCAAAGGCATTGTTGGACCAAATTCATTTCACTTGAGTACATTGGAAGGTGAACCACTTGATTTACCTACAAATGGCCAAATGCTCAAGCTGTTCTTCAAAGATGATATTTGATGCCATAGGGCATCCTCTGTTTTGTATTTCTAACCCTATTTGTTATTTCAACATTCTGTTTCATAGATAAAATTTCATTTATGTCTTTAGATTAGATTTATGTTTCATGTTAGTAGAATTATTACTGGTTACAGAGATTCTATTTCATGTACTTAATTTTGTATGATGATTTTTGGGTTATATTTGGATGGACGCTACTTATATGAATTTGTGTGTTGCTTGGGTGCAAATTCTGGATTCTCACATTCCTTTAGTGAAGCAACGTGTCCCCAAGTAGAGCCAAATGTTGACCACTCCGTGTCAACTACCCTATAGCAGTACACATTTTTGCAAAGGAATTCCATCATGTTCGAGCAGTCAAATATCCTGGATTCATCATCATCAGTCGTCAATTTATCAGAGTTGTAAACCCATTCTGCAAAATTTTAATGTAAATGATGCTAGTAAGACCATATATGTATGTAACAACCTAGGTAAGCCTATTATTTTGGCGACGAATTTCATCCTAGGAGGTTTTTTGTCTCACTGATTCATCTGTGTTTCTAAACACGGATGATCGACAAAGTTTTTCCCTCCAGCCTCACCCCAAAGCTAGGGTGGAATTTATTGTCAAGGTCTTAGGTGAGTCCTAGTGTTTTAGTCGAGTCTTTTGTAAAAGTGATTTGGAAATAATTTAAGTTAATTGGATAAATTATTTTATTACAAATCACTTGGTCTACTAGATCATATTGAGTTGTAGAATTGAGTAATAAATTGAGGGTCTATAACGAATGGGTGTTCCCCCTTTGAGGATTGAAATGTAATTATCTTATGTAAAAAATATTTTAGTACATGGTTCCTCATACTTAGACACCATGGCTAAAATATTAGAGGGTGGAAAAATTATTAATCCCCTCAAGTGTAAATTAATTAAATTTTCTGGCAAAAATAAATTAATTTTTAAGCCAGAAATTTAATTAACTACAGTCAAAATTAAAGTCCTAGAGAAATTAAATTCTGAATGGAAAAAATCGTGGGTCTTAAAGAAATTAATTTTTGGAGGTCCCCCATCAAAAGAATATTGGAGATTTCAAGAAAAAATGGACCCTTGGTCCTTGGTGGTTAAGTCAAAGTCAAATTTTTGAGGAAATTAGCTCAAAATAACTATTTTTTGGGCTAATAAAAAATGGTTTTTATGAGAAATTCAAAAATTTCTCAAAAATAAAGTTTTTTGACGTGGAGATTAAAAGATGATCAAATATACCCGGATGCGGGTGATTATTACGAAGTTAATGCAGATTAGACAGAGGGACGACAGGCGGCCAGGCCACATTACCACCTGCGTCCCCTTCCAGGCCAATTTATGGCAAGTTATAGTCGACCTGCAGGCACCATTACTCTGGTGCTCAAGTCGAGGATTTTGCAGCAGGCATAAGGCCATGGCTTCCACAAGACATAATTCAGTCACCCCTTCCCCGCTAAACTGCTCTTGCCCCCCTCAAGTTGCGGAGCCGAGCTCACGCACAATTATTGGGCGGCGATGTTGGATTCTCAGCTGTGTTGATTTGGGGAATGGCTTCCATTTCTCTCAAACAACTCACTGTGCACTGAATTCTGCCCAGAACTCCTTTGTTTCTCTTCTGAATAGCTCCATCAACTCCAGAGTTAACTCTACCTCCCCAATTGCAATCACTGAACACAACACTGCCATTTTGGCCCAGCTCAACAACCATCATTCAGCCATGACGTGTATTCGCCATCGAATTCGTAGTAGAATAGGTGGTAGTTGAGGCGGAAGCACTTGCCTCCCCTCGATGCCCAGCCCTGAACCAGCTACTTCTTCCTCATCCCCTTCTACTACTCATTCCAGAGGTCATTTCTTTGGCAGATACCCTGACACTCGCAGTGGTAGAGGTCGGGAACAGGCCCATGGCGCCAGAAGATTGAACGCTGCTACCCAAATGGCCAATCTCCTTACCCCCCCCACCCCTCTCACCACTCGACCCAATTTCGCTTCCACAGCACGTTGCATCGCCCTGATATCATAGCCGCTGTCACTGTGACCTTCAATGAGGAAATTAGTCCGCAGGATGAGCGGGATGCTCAGACCCATGACCTTGGACCAGAGAAAAGGAACAGCAGCGAGCAGTAGAAGAACAAGGATCACCGTGAACTAGAGAAAGGAAACAGTAGAAGCAACAGACGACAGAGAAAACGAGCAAGGTTGGTCTTGACAACATTCCGCATGGAGGGGAGCTCGCTGGAGGCAAGCATGTTATCGAAGGTAGTTCGGGTGGAAAGCAAGCAGTTGGTGGCATCCCGGGTGGCACGTCAGGAAAGCGTGCAGTGGAGGGCAGCTCAGCAGGCACGTAAGCAGTTGGTGGCCTCCCGCACGGCATGTCTACAGAGGATGATGACTGGTATGAGTACGTGTGTCGCATTGTGGAAGAGCCTCCACCAAATGACACCTAGGGGGTCTATTCAGACTATTGAGCCAGTTGTTAGGTGTCCATTCAGACTGTTGTTTCATGGGTTTGTTTTCATGGAGTTTTTCTCTACTGTTTTTTTTTTAAAAACCATGTTGCTAGTTTTGATTGGTATTGATTTAAGACCCCTGTGTGGGCCTTTTTAAGGTAAGTTCTGAGACCCCTGCTTGGGCTTTTTACAATGGGTTCACTCGGACTGGTTTCCCCTCAGTGGGCAGTCGAGTTTAGTCTTTTTGATTAATTTTGACATAACTTTGTTCAGCACCGCAGAGGCCGGAGCTTCGCTGTATTTTTATTTTTGCCTTTCTAAATAGAATAGTATTACTTAGAAAAAAAAAGAAAAGATGATCAAATATTTATCAACGAGCGAGATTATTTTGATGGGGATCTAGCCAACTAGCTGTTATTTTCTACTCTGAGGATATATCTATAAATTAGAAGTCATTTGCTTCTCCAAATAAAAAAATATTGTAAAAAAGCTCTAAGTCAAGCTCTGCTAGTTGTAATACTTTTTGATCAATAAAGCAAAAGACTTTGGGGTTTATTCATGGTGGTGTTCCTCTTCTACTTCTTGTGGTAAATTTTTGGATCATGTTCTTAATGCTCTATTGAATAATATTTTATAAGTTATTATTTCATTAGCCAATGATTGGATTAACTATTTGCACAAGTATCTTGCTTTAGTTACTAGGTTTAGAGAAACATTTTAACTTGATTGATCTAGCAGGTATCTCTAGATCTTGAGGGTTATGGTGTTTATCTAGCCCCTATTGATCTAATAACTTGATCTTAAGTGTGTAGAGACTTCAGGGATTCAGATCTTGGGCGTGAGGGGAAGTCTTTGGTTGGACCAACCAACTCCCAAGAAAGAAAGCTTAAGAGCCCACTTTGTTAAATTTCAAGGCTTATCTAACAATTGGTTTTGCAAAGATCTTGGTCATTGCTCACCCATTTAAATTATTTTACTCATCTATTTTTATCTATTGTGCATTTAATGAATAGATCTGCTTATAAGAGCCATAAATCATTGTGAATATTGTAAAATAAAATTTTGTAAATAATATCTTCTAACCCTTGTTTGTAGTTGGGGTTTTTGGTATTTTGGTTTTCATTTGTGCAAGTAAGATCCAAGTTATTTTGAGAGAATTTGCTGGGGTTTGAGCTAGATCTAGGCCTTGGAGGCCAAGATCTAGTCTTATATTTGTTTGTAGGGCCAACAATAAAGGATTATTCGGTGAAATTGATCAAATTGAAGATTTGAAGTTGGAGGAAATTTTTCGCAAGGGTCTTGTGAAATTTTTGGGCCTCTAGCCCTAGCGTTGAGCCCTCCATCCTCCTCTGAGTCGCAAGCCAAAACAGGCCTCTCAGCCCTTGTTGTGGGCTCCTTCTACCCTTGTCGTCTGGCTTAAGGGTTGGCCACAACTTCTCTCCCTCCCCTGCTAGCCTCCCTCCTCCGTCTTTCCTCTCGGTCTTCTCCTTGAAGCTTGCCGCAACTTTGCTGTGAGCTTTCCCCTCTACCTCTGCTCCCGTTCAGCCTTCCTTTGACCTCATTCTCTTTCCAACTTGCCTGTCGTGCCCTCCTAACCTTTCCCCTTGCCTTCTATCCTCAAACACAACCCTCTTTCCCTTCATTTTGGCCTACCGCAGGCCTTAGTGGCCTTGTTTCCTAGGCCGCAGGGCCTTACGCCATATTTCCTGCCCTCTCTCCCTTACCACAGACCTAAGTTGCCCTCAATCCCCTCTCGGCCAGCCTGTCCAGCTCTGCTGTGAGCTCTTTTGACTCCTCTCCCATCACTCCAGGCCTAAGAGCCCTTGTCCCCATCTTGGCATCCTCCCTTTGTCTCAACGGTAGAATTTTAGGGCTGAGCGTTGCCCCACCTTGGCCTTCAATTGCCTCTCCTAGGTCATTGTGGGAATTATTGAAAATTTTCTGAGTTGAATAATCGTTGTGTGCAGAGAAATTGGGGTAGAATTTGTGTTTGATGGAGGACTATCTACTCAAAGAAATTCGTGAGCAAGATTCCTAGCCTCATCTAGCCCTTGGGCTGACTGGTTTTCTTCTCTTTCTAACCTTACTAGCTCCCTTTTTCCTTGCAGCAGTCCATCAATAAATAAATAAAATACTTACATGAGTGGTAGACTATAGGTCATATTAATAAATCATTCAAGTAAGTTGGGCATCTATCATTTGGATTATTTCATGAGTTTTTGATGAATGTCAGATTGCATAACAAGGTCTGAAACTATAGCAGTAACATAAGTACCTCTCCACTGTTGGAATTTCACATTAAGAAAAATTGAAGGTTTGGGACTGCTTTGGGTATTAATTTGTTCACTTGGTATCATAAGAAATTCACTATTATCATTGCTAATGCTAGATATGATTGGAATGAAAGTAGCATAGAGAAATTTCCTTACTCATGCTCTATAGATCATAGTTGCTACTTGTTTCTTGGTTGTATGTGCCATTGTGGAAAAAAATAATTAGCATTACTGCCATGTCTAAATTATTTCAAGTACACTAATTGCTTGTCTTGAGTTGCCTAAATTTCAAAGTCTACACTAAGATCTCACAGTCTCATAAATATTGGTTGCACATTAGCATTGAAAATCCCGAGGGAATTGCTGATGTAATCATATAATTGCAACTTTGACATGATCTTGGCAAGTTCATTGGTTGCATTGTTTCATATCTCTTAAAGCATCTAAGTAGACATTGGCATGAAGCACATCCTCTTTACATATGCTCTAACTAAATCTAACTCTCTGCTGTCATAAAAACTTATCCACTGCTGTTATAACATTGGAAAACAAGTGACATAAAGGTTATCGTTGGTTCATGTTAAGTTGACAATAAGTGCATATTGTGGAAGGGACAACTAGCATTAAAGTGAGCTTATTGTTGAGTTATTGTCACATTGCTTCTATTGTCTCAAGGATATTAATTCATTCTTGCCTTATGTGATCTCTAAAGGTTTCAAGTTTTGCACTAACAAGTTCACTCTTTAAAAGGTACATTCATCTCATAATCTAATAAGCTTGATTGCCTAAGAGAATAATCTGAGTTGCTCATTGGATATTGATATTGTATTTGAACGATCTAAGCTTCATATTTTCCCTTTGATATCTAATCTTGTTAACATTGAAAATTTTGGTGAAGAAGTGCTCTCTTTTTTTATTTTTATAGCTAATACCTTTCGTTGAATGATAGCTTTACATTGGCATCCTTAAAAGAGCATTGATAATCTCATGGAATTTTTGGCTAAGTATTCTAAATAGATAAATGCTCTAAGCATTATGTTGGATTTATTTTGAGCATATTGATTATTTTTTTGAGCACATCTTGATATTGTATTAGCACTTGTCTTATGGTTAAGATTGTCTTTTGAATATCATTCTCAAGTACTTGTTTCCTTAACTCAAAATTTAGTTATAACTTAAGTACTTAATCATTAAGCAAATCGTAACCTAAACCTCACTCAACATACTTGCATTACATCCTAAGTTTAGTTGCATTAATAACTAACCTCTAAGCATAAGATTGGTTGATAGGCTTCTAAGGCCACGCTTCTCATCTAACTTGAGGGGCTTAGCAACTCTTCTGTGGTTAACACGATGACCTTGCAGTTGTCAGAGACACAGCCTTTGCAGCGCCGAAGGCATTGGGTGATAGGATCCTAACAGAAGGTATCATTAATCAAGCGCTTGTTTGCTTCTTGTTAGCCTCCTTCCCACAACCTACCTTGGAGCCTAGCTTCGAAACAGTTAATGGAAGGTCATACTTAGATTAGGCATTTAATTAAAAATAACCAAGATCTTTGCATCACACCTATATCTTAGGATTTGCATTTCATATAGGTTAGTGAAGCATCAAAGCAGCAGTTGTCCATTCAATTACTTGGTCTCAATTTTATAACAAGCAAGAGTGTTGAGTCCATAAGGCACTGGTCTCAAATATAAATTCAATCTAATCCTTAAAATCTTGCTAAATTTAACCAAGTAGCTAGGTCACTCAATTGTGTCTCTCGGACTTGTTGGTTCCCAACTTGTCCTTCATCATCTCATTTTCATAGGGTCTACCCCCCATAGCTTGTTGTTGGGAGATAACTAGAATGGAGAGGTAGAGCTCATGCTTGGCTTTTGCCCACGTGCTATTAATGTCCTGGCCATACTTTTCATTTTGTGATTTTCTTTCTTTTGTTTCTTGCTTGTGGCCATGATATGTTTTTTTTTTACTTTTCTTTTAGCTGCATCAAACTTTTGGGGCAAAGTTGTAGGCCCAATGCAGATGTGTGGATAAGGGGATGGGGTGTGCTAGAACCCAGTGGACCCATGGTCATGTGGATGCAGAGACGGGAGATGAAGCATAGGGTTCGTAATGTACGGAGGGAAGTGATAAATATGGAATGGGGAAAACGGGACCATGCTATCTTGATCAGGATTTCCCAAGTAGTGCCCTTCCTAAAGCCATGGGCCATTAGGGGAGGTCCAATTTCACTAGGATTGAAGATTAACCCCCCATTTAAGGCGAGGGAACAAAACCACGGTCAAAACCCTTCCTTCTTCCATGTCACCCAATAATCCATGCCAGATGTCCAAGTGAAAAACAAGCATAAGAACTCAATTGTACAATGAATAATGTACCTTTTGGATCATATTTCCCACCTTTGAACATGTGCTCTTGACAAATAGGTGAGAAAGCATATGGTTGATGTAGGTGGTGGAGATAAAATGGAACACATCAACTGCGAGGTGGCTATCAGGGGCTGCCGATTGGATGAAGATGATTAGGAGAAAATTTCTCCTAGGCGTAGCCACTTTTGGTGGGAAACACACCCTATTGTGTCAAAATCTAGCAGGTCTTGTGAGATGACTCACAAGGCAAAAGCTAGACTAAGACACAACAATAAGGTGGATACCACTGTCACCTCAACAATCCACCTCTTCTCTTTAGTGGAATTTCACCACATGGCAGGCTTCCCAGTTTAGATCACCTAAAGGATATTCTAGGTTCAAGGTTCAAAGGTGACATCAATAGGCTTACCCAAGGTACTTAGGCTAAGAACATGGCTCAATTTCAGGAGATAATGAATAGCGTAGCTACAAAGAAACCTACGAGGATGGACTTGTAGCCTAGTGTTTTCAATGTATGACTCAAAAATAGCTTGACTAGGCATACAAGGAGAGAGAAAAGGTTTGCCTAATGATATGATCAACAACAAGAGCCACAAACCTTTAAGTGACCCTAAATTGAAGCACTAGTGCAGAATTAGGGTTTTTTTAGCCCTAAAATTGCTTAGGCTTGATGACATCATCCTTAGGGAGGGACTTTCAACCATGCTAATTGCTAGATTTAAATGTTCTAAAGCTCAACAAGGTAGAACGAATTCCAACCAGCTCAACGCGCATGCTCAATTTGAATTTAGCCTCAAACCCTAACCCTAGCTTGTGAGGAGGCAAGCTTTGAAGTATTATTTTTCCTCATCCTTTCCTATCGAGTAGTTTTTCTCTTGAACCAATCCGTCCTGTTAGTAAAATTTAGTGAGGTCCCTGAATCAATATACCACGTAGATGACCTCGACTGATCGTGATCTACTTGTGTCGTGCCATGTGGGTTCCTCGGATATTCTCAGGTGTGAAATGGTCCAATGGCTTAGGTGACACGATCGTTCGGGAGTGCGAAGGTCTCACAGCCTTAAGGATCGGTTTACCCTTTGCCGTATGCAATGACGAGAGGTGCCTTAAGAGCCGAAGTAATAAAAAAGGTAAAAAGGTAAAATTTTATAATTTTTTACCATCAATATGGATGCCAGTGCCTTCTATCTACTTGGTTGAAGGAGTCTTAAGGGAATTTAACCATGGGGAAAACCCTAGGTTTTCACTTGGTAACCTTGGCTATCACTTTATGTAGGGATGAATTTACTAGAGAAGCTCTATCAGAGGTTCTCTAGGGAAGTTCCAAGATATAAATTAAAGCATGCAAACATTAACCAAGTATTTCATCTAAACATAAGCATTTAGACTTGGAACATAGAAAACCTTAACAACATTACATGCAATAATTATGAAAGATATTCAACAATAAGGTACTCACAATATATCCAAGAAACGAGCCTTCTTTATCCCAAAATGACATCTCCACAACAAGCAATTGTTTCTAGTAGCCAATTATCCCCAAATGATCATATCTCCACAAAGTAGCAAAGTACAACAAGCTAGGTCGCAATCTCTAAGAGAGGTTGAGTTCTCCACAAGTGATGATGAATAAATGAGTGAGGGTTACAAGCCAACCCACTAGCTTTACATCATAATTTGCCAATATAAGCCTACACGTCTGAGCCATAGGGCTAAATATGTGATAATGTCTTGCCCTCTCCAATGTGCTAGGTGTTCTTTAATTCTATGGATTCCCCCACCTTTAACTTTTTTCCCTCAATAGTTGCAGACTTTTACTCCTTGTTCATTTAAATCGTAGTGAACCCAAGCTGGATCATTCTTGTTTTTGGGGGCCATAAGGAAGAAATGAAAAATTTTCATAGAAAACCCTAGGGTTTTTAGAATTCTATGGCATTTTTTAAGAGAAAAATAAAATAGTAGAGACAATGAAATACCTGGAGAAGATCTGTAAATTTTGAGAAGTGAAGAAGCTCCAACCAATCTGAAAATAAACTCTTCAATTAGCTCCAAAATCTCCCTGAGGAATTTGCCAATGAAATCCTTCAAAAGAACCCTGCAAATTTCAATAATTGTTGAGAAAATATAGAAGAAAATAAAGGCCAAAAAAATTACAAATCTGAATTTTGCATAAAACACCAAGGTTTTAAAATTTTTAGGGAAAAAAAGAATAGATTTTTGAAGAAAAATAGAACATTAATGGTTGAAAAAAATACTTCGAATTTCCCTTTTAATTTTATAAAGAAAATCCGCTGCAAAATCCCCCAAAATCAACTGCATAAAAACACTAGGGTTTTTAATTTTTCTGTGAAAAAAACACTGATTTTGAAGAAAAATGGAACAAAAAAAAATGGAAAAAATTTCCTTGATTTCCTCTCTAATTTTTTTGGAGAAAATCAGCTCCAAAATCCTTTGAAATCATGGATGTAGCAATCCCAACAAAATAAAAAAAATTCTTCCACCAGCTCCAAAAACCATTAAAGAGAACCCAAAGATCTTTGTAAAAAAAAATCTTTGAAGTAGCTCGAAAATCTTCCAACCCAACAACTCTCCAAGACTCCAATACGTTCTTCAAATCTGCAAAAAATCTCCCTCAGAACAAACCTGCAAAAAACACTCTAAATTCTTCTCACCGAACTTAGTTCAAGCTAGATTAGGTTAGAAATTAGGAAAAAAAATTATAAAAAATAATAAAAAACAATTTTTTTAATGCCCGGGCCGTGCTCACCAAACCGGTCTAGATCGGTTCAGTATCGAACTGGCCGATTTGGTACTGAACTGTTCTTTTACAGTTCGGAGGGCCCATTTGGACTGGTTTTGCCTCCAAACCGGTCGGACCAGCCGGTTTTGCTGGAACCGGTTCAGTTCCGATAAAATTGATTTTAATTAAATGCCTAATCTAGGTGAATCCTTCTTCTCAATTATTTCGAAGCTAGTCTCGAATGCAAGTTGTAGAGTGAAGTCCACGGGAAGGAGGCTAAGGCCTCATTAACGATACCTTCTCTAGAGTTCTAACCACCGAAGTGTCTTCGTTCCTACAAGGGATTGCCCACAAGAGAACTGCAAGGTCACCTGTGTTAATTGTGAACGAGGGTCTAGACTTCTCAAACTGGGTGAAGAAGGTGGTCTTATCTCTCTTACAACCAATCTTATGCTTGGAGGTAAATTTTAAATATGCAATTCTACTTAGGATGAAAATGCAAATGATGTTAAGATTTGCTTCAATGAGACTTATAAAGATGCTCCAAGATGACAATATCAAATCACTTGTAAACAAAATGCTTACGAATTCAAAATCACAAGATGACAATAGTAGTAGATGAAGAACTTTAAAGATTATCCGAATGAAACAAGATTAGCAATATCAATCACTCAATGATGCTTATTAGAATTCCTCTTATGAGCAATATCAATCACTCAATGATGCTTATTAGAATTCCTCTTATTAAATTATAATGTGACGATTAGGATCAAGAAAAACTTAGAGCACAATAATGAGAGCAATATCCCTTATAACTTATATTATGAGCTAATCGGAAGCAATAGAGATTTGCAATGTTCCTTTAAGCATGATAGCAACAAGCACGAATAGAGATAAGCACAAGGAGAGATGACATTGCTAACAGTGATACACAATGTATGAAGAAACTAACAAATGCAACTAACTAACATGAGATGCTATGCAAAGATGCAAGAATAATGGCTTATCCTCAAGACCAAAAGAGAGACCAATGCACCAATGCTTTTATCATTCAATGACCCTTAAGAGGATGCACCAGACTTAAATACAAATTAGATCAACCCACTAATTATTGTGAAGACAGTCCCAAAAAGCACTTGCAAACAAAACAATAACAATGATGAATAAACCTTCACTTGATTTACAATATTCCCTTAGCTTATTAAGCTCAAAGAAGACTTGATTCTAGGACTATGTCTTAGAGATTTTACTGCTGCAACTTTTATGTCGGACCACTGAAGATTTATATCAGACTTCAAGACAGTCACCAACAAGAGAGAAAGAGGGAACTAACACAATGATTAGCCTTAGAAGTTAATGTGTGATGTTCCTTAAATGTCTTTAGGCTATCTTGGAATTAATTTAGGCTTGGTTCTTAGTGATTATGCCACTGTTATGATTAGCTTTAGATCTGGTTATTGATGTGACAGTCAAGAAAAGAGGAAAGGCTAGAGAGATCAAACCCTTAGGGCCTTATGGCCTTTGCTCCAATTCCAAATGGGAGAATTTGAGGCACCAAAGAGGAATGATTTGGCATTGTTTAGGCCCTTATACACTTGCAACCACAAATGATTAGTGTGAAAGACAAAGAACTGATCCTCAAAGCCTCATGACTAGGGATAATGAGACCTCCTAGGCCTATGGCCAAGGCAAATGACAAGTTAGAGCCCAAAAAATGTGATTTATGGCCTCCAAACAAGTGTGAGACACCTTCAAACACAAAGAATTATCCCTAGAATCAATTTTAGAGATGAATGAAGCCTCCAAATGCCTGCGGCTAGGGTAGAAATGGCCTTCTAGGCCTGCAGCTAGGCCTAAAGGCTAGTTTGAGCCCACAAAACTTCTTCAAAATGGATTGTAGCCCTGCAAAATCAATAATTAGCCAAGAAAACTCAAACCCTTATGGATCAATGGCAAATATTCAATGAGAACCCACTTCAACCCTTGCAAAAATGATGTTAGGCCTGCAAAACAAATTATTAGCCACCAAAACCACTTGCAATGATATTATTAGGCCCTTCTAGGCTTGCGGCTAGGCCTAGTAGGCCAAGATAAGGCTGCGGCTAGCTCTCAATGGCCACTTAGGGGTTGTGGATAGGGCTAAAAGTCCTCAAACCCCTGCGGCTAGGCTTGGAAAGGCCTTATAGGCCTGTGACTAACCTCAACAAGCCACAAGATGTCAGATTGATGCCCAAACAATGACTATAACCCGCAAAGAAACTTCAGATGAGAAAAACTTGTGAAAACCCCAGTTTCTGCAACAAATAAGCCCTCTAGGGCTAGCAACTCCCACAAAGAGGCTAGGCATTGAGTTTCTGGGACCTGGGTCTTGCAGATTAGGGTCTCTAGACCCTAGACCCACCTTCCTTGGCTGAACGCTCTCTTCCAAAAGGCTAGATGACCCTTCCAAAGGCTGAATACTGCCCAAACCCTAGCCGTCTAGGCTAGGTGAGGGCTAGGATCCTCTAACTTCAGATTTGTCTTTGAGACTTTTATCCTTGACACCTACAAGTTATATAAAGAGAGCCATCCACAAGATCTAAAAGAAAATTGAAAACAAAACCCCAGATAATTATTTACAAAGTGAAAAATAAAATACAAGGGTTAGAAAAAATATTTACAAATTATTCACAAATTATTTACAATATCTACAAATAAAATCCAAGCTCTAATTAGAAAATAAGTCTTTTTAGCCCAAGTAGAATTTTTTAAATAATTAATAGAAATAATTTGTATTTAATGTGCTAGCCAAAACCATGCACCACAAACCATTAGATAAGTTCAGAGTCCATACAAGGTGTGGTCACCTCAAAGTCCATGTACTTGGGGGTTTCCCAAGGGTTGAATCACTTGAAGATCTCTACACACTCAAAAGATAGATTATTAGTTCCAAAGTGGTTTAATTCACACAAGAAAACTAGAGATCTAGAGATACCTTCTAGATTTGTCAGGTTCTATGTGTTTACTCTAGCCCAATACATAAAGCAAGATACTTGTGCTAATATACAATCCAACCACTGACTATTGGAAAGGTAATCTTCAATAATGAACACAATTAGAGCATTAAAATCATTCAACGCATACCATGACTTATTGAGAGAGAGACACCTTGAATTGAAACCCTAAAGACTTTTTATTAATCTAGAAAAATATTCCAGCAAAGATTAGCTTAGTACATCATATCATCATCAAATAAGTTACCATGAGGAGCTAGAAAGCTTCCTTATACAGAAAATGAGAGGGATCAACCCCTCCAAGTGGAAAATAATGGCTAGTAGCTCGATCCATGACTTGATCCTTGTGAAAAAGTTTCGATCCCTTGATTAGGTGGGACAAATTTCCAAAATAATTCGTTTTTCCTTGTTTACAGTGATGGAGGAATCAAACTTTGACTTCTGGATAACTAGAGAATCTTCAAAAATAGAATTGTCGTTACTCATGCAAAATAATTCACAGCGTGGCCCAAAATATTCAATCTCCTGGGAAAATAGTCTTCTCTGGCCCAACGAATTTCTAGACTAGTCCATCTTGCCTTGGAAATGAGGCTTTTTATTTTTTACTTGCATTAATGATTATTCCCTTTGAAAATAGCCTCAATATTGTTTTTGAATAATTTTTCCACTTAGAGGGTAATTAATTCTTCCCTTCATTTTATTTTTTGTCAATTCCTGTCTAATTTGTTTTTTATTTTTTCCAGAAAATAAAATTATAGACTCAAGAGGGGATTACAAATATTTTTTCCACCCTCTAAGTGTATTTAAAAAATATTTTGGTAATGGTGTTCTAACTATGACAAACCATTCACCAAAAATATTCCTAGACACACTTTTACATCAAAATATTACAATAATCAACCCTTAGAAGGGGAATTTACACATAGACACAACCTCTTAAGACTCAATTAAATTCTGTTACTCAAGACACATGATTTAGTATGCTAAAATATATTGACTCGATAACACTAGGACTCACCTAAGACCTTGTCAATGAGTTCCACCTTAGCTTTGGGGTATAACTGAGAGAAAAACTCTGCCAATTTATTGTGTTTAGAAACACAAGTAATTGGGGAGGTTAAAAAACTCCCTAGAGTGAAACCCTTTGAGTAAAATCATAGACTTACCTAGGTGTTGTTAAATGGCTTAATAATCATACTAGAACCATTTTTACAATATATAACAAAATTTGGGATTACAATGATAATGTTGACTCAAAAATTTTATACAGTGTTCATACTCTACTTCTTGGACTGTTGAGATGTACATGGTCAATAAAGTAATTTAGATAGAGAATTTTCTCTCTTAGTGGGCTATGTGTATCCTTTTTCTACATTGATCTTAATATGATGTCATTTGACACTACAATGTTCCTTTAGAAGAAGGATGCCTATATCGATGAATATTTAAGAGAGATTTAAAATACATGATGTAATCATCATATAAGATCCATGGTCTACAAATCACAGTTCCATGAAATGTTACGTTTTCAATTTTTAGTTTGTTATAGCTTATTATTGATGTTTGACCTATTGTCACTTAAGATGTCCACCTGAGTGTGGGAAAAGTTTTCAACCCCACAAGGTAGTCTTTAAGGCGTAATGCTCAGAGCAGAGGTTGTCACCTATTCCCTATTCACTCTGTTGAAGCTCTCTCTAAGGCAAGCTAAGGGGGGCAATCCCTAAAGATGGATGTTAAAGGGAAACTTGTTGAAACAACAAGTTCTAGGATATGAAGGGCAAGACAATTATTACTAATATGTAACTTTATTATTAATTAGAGCAAATGTAAATATTTATGAGCAATGTATATGAGATAGATTCGATATGGCATTAAAATGATGAAAGATAAGAGACCAATGCCTTATAAACAATGCTCAAATACAAATCGAAATACTTGCAAAAGTAAATTAATTTTTCAAGTCACAATAATAACAATGCTAGAGGACAAGTGTTAGTACAAGAGATCAAAAGATTATATGCAATTAGAAATATTAGCAATAAGACTTGAGATAAGCTTGCAAGTAAAGATGCTTAAATATGATATTCAAGAGACAATAAGCTCAAAGTAAAGCTTGCAAGTAAAGATGCTTAAATATGATATTCAAGAGACAATAAGCTTAAAGTAAAGCTTGCAAATAAATAGTGAGCTCACAATTGTGACTACAATAACCAATTGAAAGAGAATGTTAGATGAATGCAAGATTTATTTGTGAGATGCAAGATCTTGGTCAATTTTAATTTATATGCCTACTAAGGTGAATGCCTTCTCCTCAATTATCAAAACTTTTCTTAGAACAAGGTTGTTGGGAGAAGTGCTGGAGAAGGAGGCTAAGGCTTCATTAACGATACCTACCTAGGGCTTCTAGCAACCCAAGTGCCTCTGTTCCTACAATGGACTCGGCCATAAGAGAATTGCAAGGTCACTCGTTTTAACCGTTGTTTAAGGGTCAATCTTATCACATTGAATAGTGGAGAAGGTTTGTCCTAGAGTTTCTATCAACCAAGTTTATGCTTGGAGGTAAATTTTAAGGATGCAAGTCTAGATTTGAAATGCAAATACAATGCATCAATGAGATAAGATTACGACAAGATGTTTTAGTGAGAGAAATGCCAATCCACTTATAATTGATATTTATGATGAGCACTTAAAACACAAAAGCATGTAAAGGTTTCCAAATGAAAGGATGATAATTATGTTGAAAAATGTGTAACTAGGTTCGGATTTCATAAATATGAAATGTACTTTTGATTCTTGTATATTGTAAAATGAAAGAAAAAATTATTATTGTTATTTTTGAAACATGGGTTTCATGCTCAAGGTCTTTTATTTTAGAGGTCAACCACCCATTGAGTGCTTCTAGGATTTGTCCTTGGGTCAAGAAGTCAAAAGATTCATTGTCATAAATGGAAGACCCCATCGAGCACATTGTAGCTTGTAAAAATGATTATTTTTGTATTTTAAAGTGTCAAGATACCTTACAAGACCAAGTTGGCCTGGAAGCTAAGAAGTCAGCCTATTCTAGGGTATTTCTTCCACCTTGGAGGCCTACATGTAGGAGGGAACTCGACCTCCATAGGAGATCATTCAAGCAAAGGAGCGGAAGAAGAAGACGGACGAAGAAGGAAGAAGGATGAAGACAAGTGTTTGGGTTATTTCTCTCCCTCTTTTGACACGTGCGAAGAAAAGGAGGCTAGGGTTTTTCTGCTACAAGATCGAATTTGAAGAAAGTGTAGAAAGAATGTCGAAGGAAGGCTCATTATGGCATCATCCAACGTTAGAAGAAGGAGAAACTAAAGCGAAGGTCAAGAGAAGCCATAGAAGCCCTAAATCAGCTCACACGTGTGAGCGCAGTAATCATTGGAGGGGCTGAAAATTTCAGACCTATAGTAGAGGCCAAAATTTTGTAGTTGGGGGTCGAATTTGTGTTGCTGGAAGAGATTTGATTGGGTTTGACTTGGACAAAGGAGGCATATCATCAATAAGGTTGGACTTGGTCTTGGAAGGGTATTGGTCTTGGTCTAGAGGTCTTGGAATTCGTCAATTGAATAATCTATAAGAAGAGAAGAGATTTGCAGGTTTTCTTCTCAAGTGGAGGGGTTTTGTGATGCCAACCTAAGCCGACAATACCCACATTATGCAAATAAAATTGCATGTCACTAGTCCCAGGCCTTAATCACCTGATCCATGGTGAAAACCTTCACAAATAAAGGCTTAAGGCTTCTTAATTTAAATCTCATGCGGAAACATTATATTTGACTAACCCAAAGTCTAAACTTTAGTCAACCTTTCCAGCAGAACTTTATTCATATACCGACGCTCACCTTTATCGGTTCAATCCTCCACCGTTGATTTCACTTCACCAAATCAATGGCTATCCATGCTCTAGGTTGCTATCCAAACAGTCCGCTCGATCTCCACCGTTCAATCAACTATCTCTGATCCAACGGTTAATAGCCATATCGCATGAGCCACTTGCACGAGGATTACCCGCTCGATAAAGCGGTTTCCTCTCTCCTGCGGCGTGCTACGTGTCGACTAATAAATGGAATTGGGTGACCACCCTGAATTACCACCTACCACTTAGAGCCCGCACGATAAACCATTTCTTGTTATGAAACTAATTTTCTCGCGCATTAACGCTCATGCATTTTACCCACACAATAACCATCGATCTAACAGATCTGTTGATCTGACGATCTAGATCAACTTCCGACGATTCCTCACCTTCTGCCATTACTGTCTGTCGATCTAAACGATCTGACAGTTCCCGTTCTTTTCTGCCTACGCCGTTGATCCTCTGCGTATTTATGGAATTCGTTTTAAAACACAGTTCCGCTAACACTTAAGTTTAATCTCCGCCGTTCATTTCTTTTACTTTATGCTGCGCGACTTAATCTTGATCGCCCATCACCTTCAACCTCGTTCTTTGATCTCCTAGATCCAACGGCCCCTGTACATCGTCACCTCATTTCTTCGTCCTTCCTCTACTTCGTTTTTATGCCATTTCTCAGTGTTTCTGTGGTTTCGGGTTTCTTCAGGGTTTCAATATTTAGTTGCCCTGCAACACAACTCCCTCTTGATTTAACTCTGCATGCTCTTAACACAGTCACTCCTGAATCTCGACTGTGATTCTTCGAATGGATTCAAGCGATCCAATATGATCCTTCATATCACTTCTTCTCTATGTTCTGCTCGAACTCCACCTGCATACATATACTATGCAGAAACTCTAGTTTTCACACACAATTCATAACTCCATTAATCAATACACACCACACAATTCAGAATCGAATTCTCTGTATTGATAAATAAATATTTACATACGAGTCTCTCTCTCTCTGGCCTGATATTCTAATCAGTGGCCTCTGTTTTCCTACCTGCTCGTAGGCTTACAATCAAACCCTCTAACTAAGTAACTAGCTAACCCCTAACTAGCTAACCCCTTTCTATGCCTTTTAGGCTTACATTTATACAAAAGGATTCTATAACCAATTCCTGGTTTAGATCCATAAACTTCTCAACAAAATCCTAAAATCTCATCTTTATCCCTAAGGATCCTCTTTAATCCACAAATCATGAAACCAACTCCTAATCTAAGATTTACAATTGATTCTCAAATCTTTCAACTATCCTAAATCTCTCATGTTCTCCAACATTCGAGAACATTTACAAATATGCCTCACAATACTTAATTAATTCCTATTCTCATTAAAATCACTCAAAAGCCTAAGTAATTACATTAATTTTAACACTTAGGAAACCAACTTCCTTAAAACACAAGACCCCCTATGTCCACTAAGATACAGTGTTTCTTTTGAGCTGAATGCTCTTGCATCAGACTCCCAAAGTAGAAAACATTCATGATCTCCTGATCATGTGTCTTCATATGTTGATAGAAAACCTCCAGGGTCCCAAACTTTAGTTTGTAGTTGTCTGAATGCTCTGCACCTTTGCTGTTGTTGTATGTTTGTTGTCTTCTGTTTCATCTTCCTCTCCTTGTCAATCAGGTTCAAGTTCTGATTGATCATCCTTCCTGTTGTCATTTCCCTCATCCTGGACTGTTTCATCATCAACTGCCATAATTCTTCAATCTCCATCTCCAGCACATCCTTGGGTTGGTCCATACTCTGCCACTTACTGTTACCTCTTTCTCTTTGTTTCAGGTTGTTGTTGCTGTTCACTAACTCTTCAAACTGTTGTTCTTCTCTTTGAAGTTGTCGAATTCTTATTGCCGCCCTTTCATCCTTACCCTCTTTCATGATTATCTCTTTCTGCATTGAATCCTGACTTTCTAGCATTCTCTCCAGCAATTGAACATCTTTGTTCCATGGATTAAATTCTTCCACAGAATCCTCTTCTACCATCTTTACTTGGCTGCTCATCTGTGCCAAATTTCCTCCAGCATCTGCAACTAAACCTGCACTCACAAAACAATTATTAAAATAAAAAACATAAGGCCTCAGTGCCTCTTCTTCCTTTGGCAACACTTCAGTATGCTACTCTGATTTCTCCTCTTCTATCAGCACATCAGTATGTTGATTCAACCTCTTTAAAGAATTCTCTAAAGTACTCTCAAGACTATCAGTTAGTCTCCCCTCCACATCATCTGCTCTAATGATGTCTTTCTGCTCTTGTCCACTGTAGTGAACTCCTTCCTCTGCAATCACACTGTCATACTCTGAATTTCCCAGCAAATACTCCAACAACTCAAGTTCTCTGTGACATTTCATAAGTACTTCATCATTACTTATGACTCCTGCATTTATACTTAAATTATCAATTTGAAAATTACAGAGTTCAACAGTCTCAACCGTTGCTTCACACATAAGTTCTTCAGACTGAATTTCAACTCCTCCTTTCACAAGAAATTGTTCTATTCTTGTATGAGCTTCAAACATTAATGTTTTACTAAAGTCTTTCTGATGTTCCAAGTCCTCTACATGACTCAGAAATATTTCGATGGTCTGCTCTTCAGCCTCTTCAAGCCCTCCACTTGGTTTCTTGATATCCTTCTCCACTTCTTCTTTCAGAACAAAATTTAGATTCTGCATGTCTTCTTCCTCCTTTATGACAATATCAGCAAATTGTCCTTCTTTACATGTTTCACCTGCAAACCTACACAAATCATCAGATTGAAAATCATGTGACCTTTTGGTCTCACTTGAAGTTTCAGTCTTCAAGTCCTCGTCTTCACTTAGAACTTCACCATGTTCTGGTTCACAAATGGACACTTCCATTTCCAACTCAGATTCTCTAAGTTCTTCCATCAGCCACTTCACTTGCTCTGTTGTAGCTTTCTCTGTAACTTAGACCACTTCACTGGCTTTTTCTTCAAGACCCAACCTAGTCTTTGGTTTTCCTCGAGTATCATCCTTAATACATTGAGTTGTTCTTTCATCTCAGCAATCTCTGTCAATTTCCTCTTGACTCATTCTCTTGCCATTTACCTTGGCATTCTCTTTCTTCACTTGGTGGCTTTTCTCTGGATCTCTGCTATGACTATCAGTAGTCATATTTTCCTCCATCTCTATGAGTTCCTCACTCACTCACTATGAGCTGCACAAGTCTCTGTAACAAGTCCTCCCTACTGCATGATACCTCACTAAGCTTCTCTCCTCTAAGCTCAGTCTTTTGGCATCTATTTGGTTCTCTCCTCTGAAACCATATGAGCACTCTAGGCTCTAGACTTCAATTCATCTGCACTTTTCAGAACACATCTGTCCTCTTGTATTTCAAACACAAATGAAATACTAGGTTCTGCCAATCTCTCAGAAACCTTTATTGGCTTCTCTCATCACTGCTCTTCATGCTATGATCTTCTTTCTGAGATGCTTCATTAATTAACTTTACCTGCATATCAATGATAATTAAACCAAAGATCATTTCCAACTTTCAAAAGCTTACTATTCAGCTTCCTTCTAAGAACACTCTTGTCCTTTCTGTCCAACTTTCAGTTGGATTCTTCAGGTTCACTTCCACCTGTTTATCTAGTTTTTCACTCTTTGTTCTTTAGAACATATACAACTTTCCTTGTCTGTCTGCTTCTATCAATCTTTACTCTGTCTTTAACCTGCAAAACTCAAACCAGAGTTAAATAAAACAATACCTGCATGATTTCACAAGCAGTCTCCATCCACTCTTCACATTTGAGTAAATCTCCATTTTCCTCAAGAAAACAAACATCACTGTGTTTTCTTTATGCTTTCACAATATCTTTTTAAGAGTATCACTTACTCTCATCTTATGTCATGCCTTTTACTTATCAGATTCAAATAACCTGATCTTCCTTTTCCTTCATATACATTTTTAAAACATAACACAAAATTTCCTTATTCTGTTCTAATATTAATTGTTTCAACCACAATTCTGCTATGATACCAAATGATGTCAGCCTAAGCCGACAATACCCACATTATGCAAATAAAATTGCATGTCACTGGTCCCACGCGTTAATCACCTGATCCATGGTGAAAACCTTCACAAATAAAGGCTCAAGGCTTCTTAATTTAAATCTCATGCGGAAACATTATATTTGACTAACCCAAAGTCTAAACTTTAGTCAACCTTTCCAGCGGAACTTTATTCATATATCAACGCTCACCTTTATCAGTTCAATCCTTGACCGTTGATTTCACTTCACCGGATCAACGACTATCCATGCTCTAGGTTGCTATCCAAACAACCCGCTCGATCTCCACCGTTCAATCAACTATCTATGATCCAACGGTTAATAGCCATATCGCATGAGCCACTTGCACGAGGATTACCCGTCTGATAAAGCAGTTTCCTCTCTCTTGCGGTGTGCTACGTGTTGACTAATACATGGAATTGGGTGACCACCTCGAATTACCACTTACCACTTAGAGCCCGCGCGATAAACTATTTCCTGTTATGAAACTACTTTTCTCACGCATTAACGCTCACGCATTTTACCCACGCGATAATCGTCGATCTAACAGATCTGTTGATCTGACGATCCAGATCAACTTCTGGCAATTCCTCACCTTCTGCCATTACTGTCCGTCGATCTAAACGATTCGACGGTTCCCGTTCTTTTCTGCCTACGCCGTTGATCCTCTGCGTATTTATGGAATTTATTTTAAAACACAGTTCCGCTAACACAAGTTTAATCTCTGTCGTTCATTTTTTTTACTTTATGCCGCGCGACTTAATCTTGATCACCCATCACCTTCAACCTCACTCTTTGATCTCCTAGATCCAACGGCCCCTATACATCGTCACCTCATTTCTTCGTCCTTCCTCTACTTCGTTTTTATGCCATTTCTCAGTGTTTCTATGGTTTCAGGTTTCTTCAGGGTTTCAATATTTAGTTTCCCTGCAACACAACTCCCTCTTGATTTAACTCTGCATGCTCTTAACACAGTCACTCCTGAATCTCGACTGTGATTCTTCGAATGGATTCAAGCGATCCAATACGATCCTTCATATCACTTCTTCTCTGTGTTCTGCTCGAACTCCACCTGCATACATATACTATGCAGAAACTCTAGTTTTCACACACAATTCATAACTCCATTAATCAATACACACCACACAATTCAGAATCGAATTCTCTGTATTGATAAATAAATATTTACATACGAGTCTCTCTCTCTCTCTGGCCTGATATTCTAATCAGTGGCCTCTGTTTTCCTACCTGCCCATAGGCTTACAGTCAAACCCTCTAACTAAGTAACTAGCTAACCCCTTTCTATGCCTTTTAGGCTCACTATATACAAAAAGAATCTATAACCAATTCCTGGTTTAGATCCATAAACTTCTCAACAAAATCCTAAAATCTCATCTTTATCCCTAAGGATCCTCTTTAATCCACAAATCATGAAACCAACTCCTAATCTAAGATTTACAACTGATTCTCAAATCTTTCAACTATCCTAAATCTCTCATGTTCTCCAACATTCGAGAACATTTACAAATATGCCTCACAATACTTAATTAATTCCTATTCTCATTAAAATCACTCAAAAGCCTAAGTAATTACATTAATTTTAACACTTAGGAAACCAACTTCCTTAAAACACAAGACCCCCCTATGTCTACTAAAATACAATGATTCTTCTGAGCTGAATGCTCCTGCATCATTTTGGCCCTGGCTTGCAACCTATATCTTGTGTTCTTGTGTATTGTTGATCTTCTTGTTTTGGTAGTTTTTTGATGATAAGAATAACATAATAATAAGAGACAAAGCTAATAAGTAATAAAAAGTAAAAAGACATCACAAGTAGTTAGTAAGTATAAGAGAAATCATCCTAAGTGTTGCCCTATTGATTTCTCAACATGGTATCAAAGCTAAGGTTGGATAAGGGTATGATGAAGATCACTACTCCCTTGAAGAAGTTTCTAAATTTTTCTATGGTAGCAAGTCATCTCAAGAATGGCATCAAGGCATTGTGGAATTTCATATTATCTATCAAGATTGATATGACCTAGACATTTACAAAGGACGAAGGACTATTCTTAGCACTTACTGGCACATTTGAAGATGAGAATATTTGGGTAATCGACAGTGGAGCATCAAGACATATGACTGGTGAGCACAAGCAACTAAAGACCTTATCAAGATGAAAATTTTCTTACTTCGTTGAGTTTGGTGACAAAAAGAGCTATCCTATAAGAGGAATTGGATCAACCTCTCTGGAGTTGGAGAATGGAGGAAATATTCATCTCAACAGGTTTGCAAAAGAATCTACTTTCTATTTCATGTCTAGAAAATAAGGGAGATAAAGTCGTTTTTATAGATGGAAAGGTTGTAGTATGGGATAAAAACTCTAGTATCGAAAATGCAAAGATGATTGGGATTCGTGAAGGAAGACTCTATGGATTGCTAACTCCTCCCTCTCAAGATTTGGTTCACATTGAAGTAAGTCCATGTGAACTTTGGCATAGAAGGCTTGGTCACCTTCACTACATAATCTTGCCAACTCTAAATTCAATGGTGAATGGTATCCCTGAACACGATGAGGATCAATAAGGAGTATGCAAGGGATGTGCATTAGGTAAAAATGTCAAGAGACCATTTGGAAGCAGTGCTTCAAGGTCAAAAGAAATTTTGGATCTCACTCATTCCGATGTTTGTGTTCCTATGTCTACAAAGTCTCTTGGAGGTCATCTATATCATGTGACATTCATTGATGACCATTCAAGGAAAACTAGGGTTTATTTGCTGAAATCCAAGGATAAAGTATTCATCAAATTTCAAGAATTCAAAGCTGAAGTGGATAACCTTACAGAAAGAAGAATAAAGATACTAAGGTCAGATAATGGAGGGGAGTACACTTCAAAGGAAATCATAGCTAATTGTAAGGAAGTTGGGATTAAGAGGGAGTTGATATTCCCATATAATCCAGAACAAAATGGAGTTGCAAAACGAAAGAATCAATCTATTGAAGAAAGTCTAAGAGCCATGTTACATGGTCATGATTTGCCAAAAATTCTATGAGGTGAAACAACAAAGACTATTGTATATATTCAAAATCAAGTACTCACATATCACTAGACAACATGACTCCTAAAGAAGCATTTACTGGGAAGAAACCAAGTGTGGACCAACTTCGAATATTTGGTTGTCCTGTTTATATTCACATACCGAAGGATAAGAGAAAGAAGTTGGATTCTACAAGCATGAAGGGAACATTTGTTGGCTATAGTAATACTTCAAAGGCATATAGGATCTACATAAAGGAAGGACACCGAATAGAATTTAGTAGAGTTGTGGTATTTGATGAATGTATTGCATTTAAGAAATCAAAAGACCTCTTGATGGACTTTGATGACGAAGAACTTCCAATATTTGAAGAGGAATGTACCAGGGAGGAAGAAGATTCAAATCATGAAGATGAAGGTCCCAGTGAACCCGTGCAACTTGTGGTCATCCCTGAAAGTAGAAAGAGACCTAATTGGTTGAAATCTACTCTTTTAGATTTAGAGGGACATGGAGCTGCCAAAGGCACATTTAGGGAAAGTAAGAAGCCTAAAAGATATTATGGATATGCAACCTATATGGTGTAGCTAATAGGAGTAGATTCATCCACCTTTGAAGAGGTTTTCAAACATCAATAATGGAAAGATGCCATGAATGAAGAGTATCAATCGATAATGAAAAATGGAGTTTGGGAGATCGTACCTAAGCCTAAAGACAAATGTGTGGTAACTTCTACGTGGCTCTAAGATTAAACATGCAATAAATGGAAGTATTGATAAATATAAGGCAATATTTGTGGCTAGGGCCTTCTCTGAACTGGAAGGCACCAATTATGAAGAGACATTTGCACCTAGAGCAATGTATACAACTATACGTTCACTGGTCTCTTGGCAGCATCGATGGGATGGAACATCCATCAAATGGATGTCAAGATTACATTCTTGAATGGCACTATTGATGGAGTCTATATACAATAATGCTTGGGATTTGAAGTCAAAGATAGAGAGACTTATGTTTGCAGGTTAAAGAAGGCTTTGTATGACCTTAAGCAAGCACCAAGGGCATGATATGCAAGGATGGATGCATACCTACAAAGAATGGGCTTCTCGAAGAGTTCTGTTGATCTAAAATTCTATATCAAGGTTGTGAAGGATGTGTTGATTTCGGGTAGCATCGGATGTGCTCTAGCCATGAAAATTGATGGAGAGGCTAAAGCACATGAGATCTCCAAGACCCAGAAATGGTTTGGGGAAATTTTGCCTGATGAAGGAGATATTAAAATAATTAATATTTTTAATGGGTTCCTAAGTCTAAACATAAGAAAATAAAAATATTAATGGGTATTAATATAAAACTGGGTTAGAAGGTTCTAAATGACATGGATCAAGCCAAATCTAATCTTTGTCGTTGATTAGAGATGTAATCTCGGCCGTTGAAGACTCAACAGAAAAAATATAAGAGGAGGCTTGAGGGTCAGCTGGAGAAACACACCAGAGTGATCAGTCAGT
Source organism: Pinus tabuliformis (assembly GCA_031772625.1). Taxonomy (NCBI): domain Eukaryota; kingdom Viridiplantae; phylum Streptophyta; class Pinopsida; order Pinales; family Pinaceae; genus Pinus; species Pinus tabuliformis. The sequence continues at coordinate 395,189,695 of CM062809.1, read as the reverse complement.
TCTATTTTCTAGAGTGGGATTTGCTAAGAGAAATCGAACCAGTGATCAGAGTTGCAGCTAGGGGCATTGTGTACGAGGTAGAGAGGCAGAGATAGTGCCAAAAGACCAGCGTGTTGAAATTTCTAAGTATTACCTGTTAGAAATTTTATCTGTATTCTCTGGTTTATTTCACCTACTTGTTAATTACGAACAAGTTATTTAAACATATAAATATTGAAATAACACAATACAGTCTCAACCAACTATTGATCATCAGTTGAAAAAAATAGCGAACACACAAGTGACACCGTTATTTTTGGACAACTCGTTCCCTGAAAAACCCAACTTGGGAAAACCGGTGCAGAAATTCTGAGGGTTATTTTATTATGCAGTCTGTTGTCGCACAGATTGTCACGACAACGCTCAGACCGGGGGCTGTCACTCTGATCCCCGATCTCTCCGTTTAAGCCTGTCTTCTGCGACTAAGGGGGGTAGACCCTATAGGAAAATGATTGACCAACTGTGAAACAGTTGGGTTGGGAGACACAAGGAAACAAGCACTCAATTGATTTGTTAAATAAATAGACAAGTGCCTTATGAAGTTAATGTTTAAATGATTACTTACTAAATGTTGCAGAATTGTAAACCATGTAGAGCAATCATTTAAATTCAAATAACCTGAGCGAAGATTAACTTTTATCAAATGCAAGAAAATGCTTAACGGCTTAATGATACTCCAGCAATTTAAAATTTCGAAAGATAAAGTTCGATACACAACCATGTAATTTTAAATGCTAACCAGATATCTCATTCATGTACCTAATCTTCAAAAATGATCATTCAAGCATGCTAAATCACATAAAAATGATAAACATTAATTCCATATCAAAATTTTAGCCTTAGCAGAAAAGATAAAACGTGATAAATCCCTGAGCCAAGATTGAATCTGGCAAAAATTTCCAAAATATTTTTATATTTTTCAGACAAAAATTTAAAACAAAAATTAAAACTAAATGAAACTTAAAAAAATCTAAATCTACACTTTAAAAGAAAAGAAACTTCTTTTTTATAATTTTATAATTTTTATAAATTTTTATGATTTTTTTAAATTTTTTATATATTTTTTATGATTTAAAAAAAAATAAAACTTGAACTAAATTATAAAATTGAAATCTAATTTTTTTTTTTTTTTTTTAAAGTTTTATAATTTTTTATGAATTTTAATTTTTAAACTCAAAATAAAACAAAGTTAAAAAAAAGAAAAGAAAAATAAGATCTAATCTAATTTAATCTAAAACTATAAAAAATCAAATCTAAATTAAATCTAAATCTAATAAATCAAAATCTAATAGAATAATACAAAAATGAAAACCGACCTTTCTTTTTTTCTTTTTTTTAAATCAAAACCTAAACGTAAGGATTTAAATTAAAATCTAAATATAAAAAAACGTGAGCTAAACTAAAGCAATGAACTAACGCGTGATGTATATCAAAAATCGAATTTTGTTTGGTTATATGGCTGCAGGTTTGCGTGGGAGGAGCAACTACGGGTTGAGCTACGGATGGGAGGAGGAAGGCTCAACAAATGGCTCAGCAGGGACAAGGGAAAGAACGACGAAGTTTGGGAATGTTGCGAGAGGGCTTTTGCGTGTAGCAGCGTTACTGAGATGGCCGCGGAGGAAAATTGGCATGAGGAGAAAGGACGCACGAGCAACAATATTGTCTGCAGGTTTGGCGGGGCGTGAAGGAGGATGCAATGGCAGCGTATGTCTTGCAGGCTATGAGGTCGATGCTGCATGAAAGAGGGGCAAGGGAGCAGATACTTCCGATGGTGGAAAAAACGTAAACGCAGTAGCTGGACAGGGAAACGTAATAATGGCAGCGTGAAGAGGGTTTCAAAGGCTGCGTGGAGAGGAGGGCAGTGAAGTGAAAACGTGGAGAAACCGTTTTGATAAGGAGGGACTGCAAACAACGATGGAGGAAGGGAAGATCTGAGGAGTGAAAAGTTGTAGCAGAAAATGGAAAACGCAGATTGAAGATAGCAGATTTACTTGCTGTCGTATTGTATGGAGGAGAGTTTGCAGCTGCGGATAACGGCCAACAGATGAGCAGCTGAGATAATACACTGTTCCCCTTATATTCTCTTTTAAAGCTGGGCAGTGATAGAATTAATGAAACGATGAGGATGGTTGTACGTGAGTGCAGAGAGACCCACTTCAAAATAAAAAAAAATTCCCGCAATGCAAATGAAATCCCAAATAGCAGAACTATGTCCAGGGCCTAGATCCGGCTTCAAGATTTAAGCTCACCTTCAGACTTGCAACCTGCAATAGCAGAACAAACACCCAGAGATAAAAACTAAAACCCTACAAACCAGCAAAAATTATTTACAGTTTTGTGACTCTTAAACAGCCAGATTTATCAATAATCAACAGTAATATTATCAAAATTTCAAACTTAATGTGAGGTGCTTCAGAAAACCTTGCATGCATTAATAAAAAATTTCAAATGATAAGCCCGGGATCAAGAAATGGCTGGGTTCTTTCAGAAAATACAATCCAGGAGTTGGCTGGTTTAGCCGAGAACTTCCCTAACACCCGGTAATCTGAAAAAAGGATTTCCTGCACAGCTTAAAATCGACCATTAACATAGAGGGATAAAACAATAGTTACACCCAGATCAAATGGAGATACCTGCCACTATATTTCAGAATCTAAACCATCATTCAAACCCCAAAGATCAGACAAGATACCTATGCCTAGATCAATCTTCATTAAGCTATCCTCAATGGCTGAAAATAAAATGCAGAAAAATAAAACAATCTTACAACATTTCCATAAGAGTAACACCAACAAGATTTTTAACCCCAAAGTCTTTCTTTATTATCACCAAAAAAAATTTACAAGAGAGCTTCTTCAGCACTAGACTTTCAGATCTAATCTGATCTCAAATGACCCCTAGCACCCTATTTAAAAGAAAAATTCCCAACGGCTAGTTCAAGTGATCCACGTCAAAATGATCTCGACCGTCAATGAGGATCAAGACATCTCTTAATCTCATCCGTCGAATTTTTTAATGCATTAAAAATTAAAATTTTGCATTTATTTACTCAAAAATATTATTATTTTATTATTTTTAGGTTTTTACTTTTATTTTATTATTTTATTTTTATTTTTTTAATTTATTTTATAAATTTTATTATTTTTTTATTTTTCAGTTTTTTTTTTTTTAATTTTTTAATTTTTAATTTATTTTTAAATGGATCCTCGAACTTAGCCTTTGGAAAAATCACCTAGGACCTAGGACTTAGGACTTATGAGGGGATTAAAACATTTTCTAACCCTCAAGACACTTTACATCATGACTTTTACAACTTTACATCTCAAGGGGGAGAACCCATTTGACATAGACCCTCATAAACCACCTAGTTCTACGATACAACTATAATCTAGCAGATTAACACACTAGGATTCTCCTAAGATTCTAATGACAAAATCCATTTCAGCTTTGGGGTTAGGCTGAAGGAAAACTCTGCCGATCATAGATCAGTGAGACAAAAAACCTTCCGAAACGTAGATTATCACTAGGAAATTAGGTTCACTTAGGCAATTTACATACATGACTCATATCTGCTAAGATTATTTACAATTCACACATGCAAACTGGGTTTACAACATAATATGATCAAGTCGACGATGACTGTCGAATGGCACAGACATGTCGATCAAGCGCTATCACTTTTTGCGAAGAAAAGGGGGTGTACTGCTATGGGTAGTTGACACGTAGTGGTCAACATCTGGCTCTACTTGGGGACACGTTGCTGCACTGTAGGAATGCGAGAATCCAGAATCTACATCCACGCAACACACAATAAAACATAAGTAGCGTCCATCCAAAAATCATCATATAACGTTAAGCACAGGAAAAATATAAGCTCTTCATTTATTAACTATCTAGTAACATGAAAAGTAAATCTAATCCTAAAACAGAAATGAAAATGCTAAAAAAACAAGGAGTAAGGTTAGAAATACAGGGGATGCCTCATGGCATCAGATGTGTTCAATATAGTGTATACTGAGCATTTTGCCTGCTTTCAAGCAAATCTGTCCGCTGCTTGTCGGATGTGCCATGTCCAATTCTACATATGGTAGGACTTTTTCCTATCCGAAAATCAAGCTGCTCACGGCCGTTTGATGCATCAAATCTTCTTCTCGTTCTCTTTCTTTTGCACTTTTTCTTCCTGGTAGGCTGTATCACTGATGACATGGAACTTTGTGCTTCAAAGCTATCAGATGAAGTATGTAAGATATGCGTGACATGTTTTCTTTATCCTGCATCTGATCTTTATCGTTTTTAATTTTATCTGGATCACCTTCAATTAACCACCTTTCAATCGAACCAATGACCTCCTCATAATAAGATGGAGCTTGTTGCAGCAAATGAGAAGGCTCTTGATCTATTGATGTTTCCTAGTTTCTTTCATCCTTAATCCATTGTTGAAATTTATGTACCTGTATTGTAATGGCATTTATCTGGCTAGAGTGTTCAACTTTCATAGCACTGATTTCCCTGGCATGATCTTCCTCTATGGTCAATAACTTTTTCTGAAGACATATCTGATTAGCTTCCATATCTTTTATTACTTTATCATCTTTTTCTTTTATGTTCATTAAGCAATGCTGCATAGAGTTTATCTCTTCCTTATGATTTGCTTGCATGGTCGCCATATTTTCCTCTAAGCCTGATAACTTGCTTTGCATAAAACTAATTTCTCTGTCATGATGAGTCTTCATGGCCTCAATTTCCTTAGTATGCTGATTTTGCATGATCTCTATCTCCCTATTACGCTTTTCCAGGTGGGTGCATAAAATTCTCACATCATTGGCGTAATTAGTTTGATTGATCTCCATATTTTTTACCAGCAGCATTAGTTCTTGTATAATTTGCTTATGATCTTCCTTTTCATTGTCAACACTGTTTTTACAATTTGTTCCTACTTTTCCACTATGATCTGCAATGGTACAAGTGGATGGAAAATTCTGATATGAAGCATTGTCTTGAAATCTTTCATCAACAGCTGAACCATTTATAAGATTACTTTCATTCTGTTGCACAATTTTAGGGGCACAAGGCGAGCTATCTGGATCACCATATCTATCTTTAAAAGCATCGACAATGTCTTGCAAAGAAGTGAAGGAATCTTCAGGACAACTATTAAACCAATTCAAAGCATCATCTTCTAAAGAAAGGACAAATAGACGCATTTTGACATCTTCATGATTATACTGAGGAGATCTACAATACATGATCATTATACGAGTAAACCAGCCTAGATGTTTTTTAACAACGACTGAATCACCACCCGAGAACACAGGTAATTTAGAAATGGCCACCTCCGGAATATCATGGCGAACATTAGTAAAATGACATGGTTTAAACAAATAATCCATGATGAATAACGAGGGACCAAATGGATGATAGGACGAGATCTCTGCTCAAGAAAATCAATAGATGAAAGAAATGGAGTTGCCACTTGAACAATGAATCTAATTCTAGGATCCAAAAAGCAACCAATAAGCAGATATGAGGGAGGCTTCTTGTCTGGGAAAAATAAGAAAATGGAGTCACCACCCAAACAAGAAATGAATTGAAGAGAAGTTGTTGATATGACGAAAGATAGGGTGATGAAAAGATCCAAATGATGCCAAAAAATGTTGACTCTGCCAGCTCAAATGAGATATGCGAAAGATGAAAGAATGATAAGAAGTCGTTGAAACACCGAGAATAAAGTATCCCCGGCAACGGCGCCAAAAAATGTTGTCGCACAGATTGTCACGACAACGCTCAGACCGGGGGCTGTCACTCTGATCCCCGATCTCTCCGTTTAAGCCTGTCTCCCGCGGCTAAGGGGGGTAGACCCTATGGGAAAATGATTGACCAACTGTGAAACAGTTGGGTTGGGAGACACGAGGAAACAAGCACTCAATTGATTTGTTAAATAAATAGACCAGTGCCTTATGAAGTTAATGTTTAAATGATTACTTACTAAATGTTGCAGAAATGTAAACCATGTAGAGCAATCATTTAAATTCAAATAACCCGAGCGAAGATTAACTTTTATCAAATGCAAGAAAATGCTTAACGGCTTAATGATACTCCAGCAATTTAAAATTTCGAAAGATAAAGTTCGATACACAACCATGTAATTTTAAACGCTAACCAGATATCTTATTCATGTACCTAATCTTCAAAAATGATCATTCAAGCATGCTAAATCACATAAAAATGATAAACATTAATTCCATATCAAAATTTTAGCCTTAGCAGAAAAGATAAAACGTGATAAATCCCTGAGCCAAGACTGAATCTGGCAAAAAATTCCAAAATATTTTTATATTTTCAGACAAATTTAAAACAAAAATTAAAACTAAATGAAACTTAAAAAAATCTAAATCTACACTTTAAAAGAAAGGAAACTTCTTTTTTATAATTTTATAATTTTTATAAATTTTTATGATTTTTTTTAAATTTTTATGATTTTTAAAAAAATAAAACTTGAACTAAATTATAAAATTAAAATCTTTTTTTTTATGATTTTTAAAAGTTTTATAATTTTTTATGAATTTTAATTTTTAAACTCAAAATAAAACAAAGTTTAAAAAGAAAAAAGAAAAATAAGATCTAATCTAATTTAATCTAAAACTATAAAAAATCAAATCTAAATTAAATCTAAAAAATGCTAACTTAAAGCCTTGATAAGATTCTAAATCTAATAAATCAAAATCTAAGTGAATAATACAAAAATGAAAACCGACCTTTTTTTTTTTTTTTTTTTTATCAAAACCTAAATGTAAGGATTTAAATTAAAATCTAAACATAAAAAAATGTGAGCTAAACTAAAGCAATGAACTAATGCGTGACCTAAGTCACCTGACACGGGGATTCGGGACACGTAGGATTCGGGATTCGTGGTGTCGGATTCGGGACACGCTGACCCCCCGGAACAGGACACGTTAGGACACGTTATATATTATTTTATTATTATAATATATATATATATATATATATATATATATATATATATATATTATCATATTTCTTACACAAATTTTAATTAATGATACAAATTTATTGATTTCAAACATAGATCTTCATCTATAGCTATTAGCATGCATAGTACATACAAAATTCAAATAAATGTCAGTGGTACTTGTCACATAAATGATAAATCTATTAAAAATTTAAATCATGATTCATAATTCATAACTGAAAGACAACTTACAACTACAAGATAGTAAGATAAACACACTGACAACTGTAGTTTTCTCATTAAGTCATCAAATCAAAATGTGTTACATAGGTAGTGTTGGTGCAATGCCAATGGCAAATAGAAATAGAAAATATAAAACAACTACAGGTATACAAGCCTCAAGGCATCAATCAGCATCAGAATCAGCATCACTGTCCCCATCATCATGGTCCCCACTGCTCTCCTCTACATCCTCCTCCTCCCCTGTATCCATAGTCGCCTTTGCATCTGCTGGTATGGAGGCTGACCCCTCTAAGTCATCAAATCTAACAGGCTCTAACACTGGATCATTGAGATCCATGTTGGCCAATGCCAACTCAACAATGGTGTCCAGACCCATATCATCAGGAACAGTGTTACTTGGGAGCGGGAGCAAAAGCGGGGAGCGGTAGCGACATATTCAGAAGCTCTTGGTTTGGTGCTCTTGATTAAATACGAGTTCCATACCCTAATACATGACAAAATTCAATGGAAACATTGCAATCCCCCAATCCTAAAATCCTGAAAAACTGATAAGTCTGCTGGATTTTGAATGAAATCTAAAATTCTACTTTCTCCATATGAAATCCAATGAGGCCGGAACCACTCTCAAACATCCTGAGTCATTTCATGGTAATGTTAAAAATTTAAGTAAAAGGATGAAAATGAAGATTAAGGAGAATGTCACTTTTACTTTAAGAATTTAACATTACCATGAATAGCATATCAATACTAGGGCCTAGACTTGATTATGAAGCTGCCAAAATGCTCTACTCCTTGCTGCAACAGCACAAATCACTTACCAAATGAAAATATTAATGAGCAAACACGCCCTTTTCATACCCGCGCGAGCTTAGCGAGTCCTAGAAACCGGACACGTGTCCTAAAATCGCGACACGCCCTCGAACACGACGTGTCTTGTGATTTGGACACGAATCCGGACCGAATCGTGTCGGATTCGCAGGGGGTTTAGGACGAATCCGGTTTCCTAGTGCGTGACGTATATCAAAAATCGAATTTTGTTTGGTTATATGACTGCAGGTTTGCGTGGGAGGAGCAACTGCGGGTCGAGCTACGGATGGGAGGAGGAAGGCTCAACGGATGGCTCAACAGGGACAAGGGAAAGAACGACAAAGTTTGGGAATGTTGCGAGAGGGCTTTTGCGTGTAGCAGCGTTGCTGAGATGGCCGCGGAGGAAAATCGGCGTGAGGAGAAAGGACGCACGAGCAACAATATTGTCTGCAGGTTTGGCGGGGTGTGAAGGAGGATGCAATGGTAGTGTATGTCTTGCAGGCTATGAGGTCGATGCTGCATGAAAGAGGGGCAAGGGAGCAGATACTTCCGATGGTGGAAAAAACGTAAACGCAGTAGCTGGACAGGGAAACGTAATAATGGCAGCGTGAAGAGGGTTTCAAAGGCTGCGTGGAGATGAGGGCAGTGAAGTGAAAACGTGGAGAAACCGTTTTGATAAGGAGGGACTGCAAACAGCGATGGAGGAAGGGAAGATCTGAGGAGCGAAAAGTTGTAGCAGAAAATGGAAAACGCAGGTTGAAGATAGCAGATTTACTTGCTGTCGTATTGTATGGAGGAGAGTTTGCAGCTGCGGATAACGGCCAACAGATGAGTAGCTGAGATAATACACTGTTCCCCTTATATTCTCTTTTAAAGCTGGGCAGTGATAGAATTAATGAAACGATGAGGATGGCTGTACATGAGTGCAGAGAGACCCACTTCAAAATAATTTTTTTTTCCCGCAATGCAAATGAAATCCCAAACAGCAGAACTATGTCCCTGCAGAACACTGATTCTGAGGCCAGATCTTACCCTCCAGGGCCTAGATCTGGCTTCAAGATTTAAGCTCACCTTCAGACTTGCAACCTGCAATGGCAGAACAAACACCCAGAGATAAAAACTAAAACCCTACAAACCAGCAAAAATTATTTACAGTTTTGTGACTTTTAAACAGCCAGATTTATCAATAATCAACAGTAATATTATCAAAATTTTAAACTTAATGTGAGGTGCTTTAGAAAACCCTGCATGCATTAATAAAAAATTTCAAATGATAAGCCCGGGATCAAGAACTAGCTGGGCTCTTTCAGAAAACACAGTCCGGGAGTTGGCTGGTTCAGCCGAGAACTTCCCTTAACACCCGGTAATCTGAAAAAAGGATTTCCTGCACAGCTTAAAATCGACCATTAACATAGAGGGAGAAAACAATAGTTAAACCCAGATCAAATGGAGATACCTGCCACTATATTTCAGAATCTAAACCATCATTCAAACCCCAAAGATCAGACAATATACCTGTGCCTAGATCAATCTTCATTAAGCTATCCTCAATGGCTGAAAATAAAATGCAGAAAAATAAAACAATCTTACAGCATTTCTAGAAAAGTAACACCAGCAAGATTTTTAACCCCAAAGTCTTTCTTTATTAGCACCAGAAAAAATTTACAAGAGAGCTTCTTCAGCACCAGACTTTCAGATCTAATCTGATCTCAAATGACCCCTAGCACCTTATTTAAAGGAAAAATTCCCAACGGCTAGTTCGAGTGATCCACGTCAAAATGATCTCGACCGTCGATGAGGATCAAGACATCTCTTAATCTCATCCGTCGAATTTTTTAATGCATTAAAAATTGAAATTCTGCATTTATTTACTCAAAAATATTATTATTTTATTATTTTTAGGTTTTTACTTTTATTTTATTTTTTATTTTTTAATTTATTTTATAAATTTTATTATTTTTATTTTTTCAATTATTTTTTTTAATTTTTAATTTATTTTTAAATGGATCCTCGAACTTAGCCTTTGGAAAAATCACTTAGGACCTAGGACTTAGGACTTATGAGGGGATTAAAACATTTTCTAACCCTCAAGACACTTTACATCATGACTTTTACAACTTTACATCTCAAGGGGGAGAACCCATTTGACATAGACCCTCATAAACCACCCAGTTCTGCGACACAACTATAATCTAGCAGATTAACACACTGGGATTCTCCTAAGATTCTAATGACAATCCATTCCGGCTTTGGGGTTAGGCTGAAGGAAAACTCTGCCGATCATAGATCAGTGAGACAAAAAACCTTCCGGAACGTAGATTATCACTAGGAAATTAGGTCCACCTAGGCAATTTACATACATGACTCATATATGCTAAGATTATTTACAATTCACACATGCAGACTGGGTTTACAACATAATATGATCAAGTCGACGATGACTGTCGAATGGCATGGACATGTCGATCAAGCGCTATCCCTTTTTGCGAAGAAAAGGGGGTGTACTGCTATGGGTAGTTGACACATAGTGGTCAACGCAGTCTTTCCTTGAGTACATATGGGTGCCAAACCGGCTCATCCGACAAAGAAAACAATCTGGCAGTGATACCTCTCTATTCGGAAGCAGATATTCAGAAAATCTGCCCCACGAAACCCTCTCCAGCCACTTCTAATGCTGAGCGTCAACCCACCTGGCCTCAGTGTCAGCCCGGAACCCCCTGCGTCAGCCCTCTGAGGCACTGCGCAACTTCTACGGCCCTCTGCGTCACTCCTGCAGCCTCTGCGTGGATGACGCAGGCCCTTCTGGCCTCTGCGCAGTCCCTGCTAGCTTTGCGTGGCTCTCTTTATCTTAGCGTTTGCCTCTCTCTGCTTCTATGTTGGTCTCTCGGAACTATCTTCGCCTCTCTTTCTTGTACTCATTGCCCCTCGCTGCAAACTGACCACTGATTCGACTTTTCTTAGCAAACCTCGCTCTAGAAAATCGAATGACTGATCACTCTGGTGTATCGTCCAACTGACCTTCAAGCCTCCTCTTATACTTTTTCTGTTGGTCTTTCAACGATCAAGATTACATCTTTAATCAACGGCTAAAATTAGATTCGGCTTGATCCATGTCATTTGGAACCTTCTAACCCAGTTTTATATTAATACCCATTAATATTTTATTTTTCCTAAGTTTAGACTTAGGAACTCCAATAAAAATATTAATTATTTTAATATCTCCTTAACCGGGTATTATTTGCACAAACCATTTTTGGGTCTCAGAGATCTCATATGCTTTAGCCTCTCCACGAATTTTCATGGCTAGAGCACATCCGATGCTACCCCAAATCAACACTCCCTCTTAGCGAGGACTGTGCTCTAGTAATACTCCACACTAAGCATCACTCTGATTATACGACACCAGTACCAGTGCTGATGCTAGGCCTTCGTACGCAACATCCTCTGCACTGTTGCATCCTCTACTGCTGCCCATGGCCCTACCACTGCTGCATCCATACGGTAGCTCCCTCTGCATCTGTGTTGTTGCTGGTCCTTTCTCCCAACACTGCTCTCATCATGCTGCATCGTGCTATTGTCAATTGCTACTCCATTGCAACTCAGTTACTGAGAAGTAAGTAACTGATCCACCCAACTACTGACGTCCCTGTCGGGTTAGAAACACTCTCAATGTTGAAGCTCTCTCTACCGCTATCAAGTGCTCACTCTACTGCCTCTACGTTGCTGCAATAACTCCCTGCCTCTCGCACCGCTACAAAGAGGAAACCTCTTTGCGCCATCCTGCACTGTTGCAACCTCCTCTGTGTCTCTCGCACTGTTGTAGCCTGCTAGCTATACGCTGCTCGGGACTACTACACTGTAGCACTCTTTGTCGCTTCATCCACATTCGTTTTTACCGACATCCGCCAGTCATGCTACTCTCTCTTCGGGGCTCCCGTAGCAAGGTATGATCCAAGAGTTTGGGTACCTCAAGGATCTTGTCCCTCATCGCCTGTAGTCTTCTTGACTACAGCTCGATGTCTCTGCACCTCTTCTCTAGAGGTACATGAGCACTCATGACACAATTTTCATCCTCCCCTACCTCCTTTTCCGCCTTCGCTGGCGCTACCTTGGTGTCAGACGTCTCTCCCTTAGTCTTCTTTCTCAGACACTGGTTCGCTTAATGCCCCAATTCCCCACAGTTGAAGCACTTAATCTTGGAGAGGTCCTTTTTCTTCCTCTTCTTCTGCTTCCCTGCAGATGCCAGAGCTGCATCCTCTTCCTCTTCCCTCTTGATCTGGACTCCTTTGTTCCTACTTCTCGTTTTGGACAATCGTCTGATCTCTTCTTGGCGAAGAGCTGCCGAATGTCCCCCACTCCTCGGAGACTGCGTTTAAAGCGGTCCTCACCATCAATTCCTGATTCAGCGTGGCTCCTATGGAAGTCAGTTGGTCCTGGTTCTCCTTCAATCTACCGAGAAAGTGATCTATTTGCTCCACCTTCTGCATCTGGTATGAGTGTAGCTAATTCTGAAGTAACATCTTCCTCTGCACGGAAGTATGTTGGTACAACGTCTTCAAGGTGTCCCACATTTCCTTTGCTGTACCCTTCTCGGCAATATGCTGGACCACATGATCCTTGACCCCATCAAGGATGATGCATTTCACCTTGGCCATTGCCTCCTCATACTTTTCATTATTAGTCGGGTCAACTAGGATAGCCACTGTTCTCAAGGCGAAGGCCTTGATGCGATGTCTATCTAGAATGGACAAGATCCTAGCCTTCCAGACCACAAAGTTGGACGCCCCATCCAGCCTGTCCTGATCCCTCAGTCTATTCACGACCATCTCTTTGCTCTTCCTTTCGACTCCTCGGAGTCTCTACTTCCCTCTGGAAGTTCTCTCTTCGACTCCCTCTGAGTCACTACTTCCAGTCTGAAAGTTTTTTGCTAGACTCCCTCTGAGTCTCTGTTTCCCTCTTGGAAATCCGCTTCCCAACCGTCGAGTTGCACCTCTCCGATCTCCTATGCACCTCCAACACTGATCTAGATTTCTTGGCTAGAAATCCGCCTAGGTAGCGACTCCCTCTACGTTGGTTTTGCTCGTTAGGTACTGTTTTGACTCGATAGCAACAACACCCCACCAACTTCACTCTCCACAATCTTCCCATAGCTTCCTCTGCCCCAACAACTAAAGAATTGAGCCTCTAGGCTCTGCGCAATCCTGACATTGGCTGAAATTCTCCCTATCCAACTGTGTCAAACCTCTTGGTCTTTGCGTGGCTCTTCATGAGCCTTTTTCTACCATCCTCAGCCTTTACGCTGGCCTCTCTCTGGCCCGAACTGATGACGCGGTCCCTCTGCATCAACCCTTCTCTGCTATTTTCTGCAAGGAACAACTTCTATCACTCGGGACAACTGTCTCTGCTGCAAATGCTTTGCTTCAGCTAGTGCCTTCAGCACTCCTGTGATTTGCAACCTCGCTCTGATACAATGTTGAAATTTCTAAGGATTACCCGTTAGAAATATCTATATTCTTTGGTTTATTTCTCCTACTTGTTAATTATGAACAAGTTATTTAAACATATAAATATTGAAATAAACACAATACAGTCTCAACCATCTATTGATCATCAACTGAAAGAAATAGCAAACACACCAGTGACACCATTATTTTTGGATAACTCATCCCCCAAAAAACCCAACTTGGGAAAACCAGTGCAGCAATTCTGAGGGTTATTTTATTATGCAGTCTTTCCTTGAGTACAACTGGGTGCCAAACTGGCTCACCCAACAAAGAAAATAATCCGGCAGTAATACCTCTCTATTCGGAAGCAGATATTCAGAAAATATGCCCCACGAAACCCTTTCAAGCCACCTTTGAAGCTCAGCGTCAGCCCACCTGGCCTCAGCGTCAGCCCGAAACCCCTTGCGTCAACCCTTTGAGGCACTGCGCAGCCTCTACGGCCCTCTGTGTCACTCATGCAGCCTCTACGTAGATTACGCATGCCCTTCTGGCCTCTGCGCAGTCCCTGCTAGCTCTGCGTGGCTCTTTCTGGCTCAACATCTGCCTCTCTCTGCTTCTGCAATGGTCTCTCAGCACTATCTCTGCCTCTCTGTCTTTTATTCACTACCCCTCACTACAAACTGATCACTAATTCAACTTTTCTTAGCAAACCCCGCTCTAGAAAATTGAATGACTGATCACTCTGGTGTATCCTCCAATTGACCCTCGAGCCTCCTCTTATACTTTTTTTTGTTGGTCCTTCAACGGCCAAGATTACATCTCTAATTAATGGCTACGATTAGATTTGGCTTGATCCATGTCATTTGGAACCTTCTAACCTAGTTTTATATTAATACCCATTAATATTTTATTTTTCCTAAGTTTAGACTTAGGAACTCCATTAAAAATATTAACTATTTTAATATCTCCTAAACTGGGTATAATCTGCTCAAACCATTTCTGGGTCTTGGAGATCTCATGTGATTTAGCCTCTCCACCAATTTTTATGGCTAGAGCACATCCGATGCTACCCCAAATCAACATAGCGCAGAAGCAGAGAGGCAGACGCTAAGTTAGAGGGAGCCACACAGAGGCCAACAGTGACTGTGCAGAGGTCAAAAGGGTCGGCATCATCCACGCAGAGGGCCAGAGAGGCTGCGCAGAACCTCAAAGGGCTGACGCAGAGGATTTCAGGCTAACACAGAGGCCAGGAGGGTTGACGCATAGGGTTTCAGGTTAACACAGAGGCTAGGAGGGTTGACGCAGTGCTTCAGATTATGCCGGAGAGGATTCATGGGGCTGGCTTTCAGAATATTTGCTTCCGAAGAGAGGTATTACTACCAGATTATTTATCTCTTCCAGGTGAGCCAGTTTGGCACCCAGTGTACTCAAGAAAAGCTGCTTAATAATAAAACCCTCAGAACTGCTGCACCGGTTTTCCCAAGTTGGGTTTTTCCAGGGACGATTGTCCAAAAATAACGGTGTCACTTGTGTGCTTGTCTATTTATTTTAGTTGTTGATTTGTAGATGGTTGAGACTGTATTGTGTTTATTTTAGTGTTTATATGGTCAAATAACTTGTTAGTAATTAAACAAGTAGGCGAAATAAGCTAAAAAATACAGAGAAAATTTCCCACGAGTAATACTTAGAAATTTCAACATGGTATCAGAGCGTTGTAGATCACAGGAGAGCTGAAGGTGTCCGCTGAATCAGAGAATTTGCAGTAGAAATAGGTGTCCCAAGTGACAGAAGTTATTCCTAGGCAAAAAGCAGCAGAAAAGGGTTGACGCAGAGGGCCTGCGTCATCAGTTCGAGCGAGAGAGAGGCTAGCGCAGAGGCAGAAGAAGGCAGAAGAGGCTTACGAAGATCCACACAGAGACCAGGAGGGTTGACGCATTTGGCCAAGGGAGCAAATCAGCGTTTCCGGGATTATGCAGAGCATGGAGGCTCAGCTCTTCAGTTGCTGGGGCATAGGAAGCTATGGGAAGATTGTAGAGAGTTAAGCTCGTGAGGTGTTGTTGTTGCAGAGACAAAACAATACCTAACGGGGCAAAACCAAGGTAGGGGGAGTCGCTACCTAGGTGGATTTCTAGCCAAGGAATCCAGATCAATGTTGCAGGTGCATAGGAGATTGAAGAGGTGTGATTCGATGGTTAGCAACAAGATTTCCAGGAGGGAAATCGAGACTCGGAGGGAGTCTAGCAAAGAACTTCCAGGAGGGAAGTAGAGATTCAGAGGGAGTCGAAAGGAAGAGCACAGAGATGGCCATGAGCGGACTAAGGGATCAGGACAAGTTTGACAGGGTGTCCAACTTTGTCATCTGGAAGGCTAGGATCCTGTTTGTTCTAGATAGACATCGCATCAAGGCCTTTGCCTTGAGAACTGTGGCTATCCCAGTCAACCCAGCGGATAACAAAAAGTATGAGGATGCGA
The DNA here is from genome assembly GCA_031772625.1 of Pinus tabuliformis. Taxonomy (NCBI): domain Eukaryota; kingdom Viridiplantae; phylum Streptophyta; class Pinopsida; order Pinales; family Pinaceae; genus Pinus; species Pinus tabuliformis. The sequence continues at coordinate 395,173,720 of CM062809.1, read as the reverse complement.
TGGCCAAGGCGAAGTGCATAATCCTTGATGGGGTCAAGGATCATGTGGTCCAACATATTGTCGAGAGGAGACGTTAAAGGGAATGTGGGATACCTTGAAGACATTGTATCAAGGCACTTCCGTGCAAATGAAGATGCTACTGGAGAATCAACTGCAGTCGTACCAGATACAGAAGGGGGAGCAGGTAGAATAAGGGAGAGGTGTCTGACTCCAAGGCAGCACCAACGAAGGCAGAAAAGGAGGTAGAGGATGATAAAGATTGTGCCATGAGTGCTCATGTACCTCTAGAGAAGAGGTGGGGAGACATCGAGTTGTAGTTAAGAGGACTACAGGCGATGAGGGGCAGGATCCTTGAGGTACCCAAACTCTTGGATCATACCTAGCTACGGGAGCCCCGAAGTGACAGTAGTAGGATGGTAGATGTCGGTAGAAGCAGATGCAGATGAAGTAGCAAAGAGTGCTAGAGTGAAGTAGTCCTTGGCAATACAGAGAGGGTTGCAGCAGTGCGAGAGGCACAAAGGAGGTTGCAGCAGTGCAAGATGGCATAGAGAGGTTTGCAGCGGTGGGAGAGGCACAAAGTTGTTGCAGCAGCTTAGAGGCAGTAGAGGGAGCACAGGATAGCGACAGAGAGAGCTTCAGCATCGGGAGGGTTTCTAGCCTGACAAGGATGTCAGTAGTTGGGTAGATCAGTTACTTACTTCTCACTAACTGAGTTGCAGTGCAGCGGTAGCAATGGTAGTGCTATGGGGAGCATGATGAGAGAGAACTGTCGTGCAGATGCAGTGTTGGGAGAAAGGACCAACAACAACATGGATGTAGAGGGAGCTGTCATACAGATGTAGTAGTGGCAGTGGTAGGGCCATGGGCAACAGTACAAGATGCATTAGTGCAGAGGATATTGGGCAGGAAGGCCTAGCATCAGCACAGGTACCAGTGCCATACAATCAGGGTGATGCTCAGTGGTGGAGTATTACTAGAGCACATTCCTTGTTAAGAGGGAGTGTTCATTTGGGGTAACATCGGATGTGCTCTAGCCATGAAAATTGGTGGAGAGGCTAAATCTCCAGGACCTAGAAATGGTTTGGGGGAATTCTGCCCAGTGAAGGAGATATTAAAATAATTAATAATTTTAATGAGTTCCTAAGTCTAAACTTAGGAAAATAAAAACATTAATGGGTATTAATATAAAACTGGGTTAGAAGGTTCTAAATGACATGGATCAAGCCAAATCTAATCTTAGCTGTTGATTAGAGATGTAATCCTGACCGTTGAAGACTCAACAGGAAAAATATGAGGAGGCTTGAGGGTCAATTGGAGAAACACACCAGAGTGATCAGTTAGTTTGATTTTCTAGAGCAGGTTTTGCTAAGAGAAATCAAACAAGTTATCAGAGTTGCAGCGAGGGGCAGTGAGTACGAGGCAGAGATGCAGAGATAGTGCCGGAAGACCAACGCAGAAGTAGAGAGGCAGACACAGACTCAGAGGGAGCCACACAGAGGCCAGTAATGATTGCGTAGAGGCCAGAAGGGTCTGCGTCAACCACGCAAAGGTTGCAAAAGTGACATAAAGGGTTAGAGAGGCTATGGAGAGCCTTAGAGGACTGACGCAGAGGCTAGGAAGGCTGATGTAGTGCTTCAGATTGTGTTGGAGAGGATTTCGTGGGGTAGACTTTTAGAATATCTGCTTCTGAAGAGAGGTATTACTGCCAAATTATTTATTTTTGTCGGGTGAGCCAGTTTGGCACCCAATTTACTCAAGAAAAGTTGCTTAATAATAAAACCCTCAGAACCGTTGCACCGCTTTTCCGAAGTCGGGTATGTCGAGGATGATTGTCCAAAAATAATGGTGTCCCTTTTGTGTTTGTCTATTTCTTTCAGTTGTTGATCTGTAGATGGTTGAGACTGTATTGTGTTTATTTCAGTGTTTACATGGTTAAATAACTTATTAGTAATTAAACAAGTAGGCGAAATAAACCAGAGAATACACATAAAATTTCTAACGGGTAATACTTAGAAATTTCAACAGGATGAGCCCGTAGTCGTTCTTCTATATGTGGATGATCTTCTCATGACAGGTGTGGAAGGTTGTATCCAAGAGTGCAAGGAGCAATTGGTAGCAGAATTCGACATGAAGGATTTAAGGTTGCTGCACTATTATTTCGTCAAGGAAAGTTTATGATCAAGATGATGAAGAGGTTTGACATAATGGATTGCAAACCTATGACAACTCCCATGATCAAAAACTTGAAGAGGCTAAGAAGTTCCGAATCAAGCCTAGTGGATCCAACTAGGTATAGACAATTGATTGGCTCGCTGATGTACCTAGTAAATACTTGACCAAACATTTGTTTTGCAGTGAATGTTCTCAGTCAGTTCCAGGTAGATCCCAAGCATGATCATTGGATAGCAGCTAAGCATATATTTAGATAGTTGCAAGGAACAATCCACTATTGCCTGAATTATGTTAAGAGGAATGATGTCCACTTGATTGGATATACAGATTTAGACCTGGGAGGCAGTGAGTAGGATGGAAGAAGTATTACTAGAGGATGTTTTAGTTTGGGATCCTCCATTGTCTCTTGGATGATCAGAAAGCAAGAATCAGTTGCTTTGAGTAGTGCTGAGGCTTAATATATTGCAACCTGTGAAGTAAGCAGAGGAGTTGTCTGGTTCAGGAAGTTGTTGTCCGATTTGTTTGAAGGACCATTGGATGCTATGGTTATACATTGTGACAACACGAATTGTATAAGGTTGTCTGAAGACCCATTGTTTCATGGAAAGACAAAAGACATAAATAACAAGCATCACTATATTCGAACGCTGGTGCAAGATGGAGTGTTGCAGCTACGGTATATCTCCACTGATGAACTGGTAGCCGACATCTTGACAAAATCTCTTCCTAACGAGAAGCTTGTGTACTTAAGAGACAAGCTTGGTTTGGTTGATATATCCTCCCTAGTTGAGAGGAAGAGATAGACACATCATTCTTGTCTTCACTTCATGAAGAAAGAACGGAGGATTGGGTAAGCATATGGCGTTTGATACTCTTTAAGGATGAGGTAGGGCATCCAAGATAAGAGTGGTCGTAGAGGAAATTCCTTGAGGATGTGGTATTCCAAGATAGGAATTGTTCTGGAAGGGCATACCCTGTGAACACTCGGGTGGGGTATGTGCCTTGAGAGACAATGATGATGGTGTTTGTCAATCATTGATCTCGCCAACATTGTGCTCTAATCTTGTGGAGAGATAGAGTTGTTAGGCAAGGCCTTGTTATTTGACAATGCTAGATGATTTGATGCAAAGAGATGGCTTACCATTCCGACTCTTCTTATGAGATCTTTTCAGATTGAGAATGTTCATGTACCATTTATGAATACCTCCCTAGTTAAGAAGGGGTGTTGAAAAATGTGTAACTAGGTTTGGTCTTCATAAATATGAAATGTACTTTTGATTCTTGTATATTGTAAAATGAAAGAAAATATTATTATTGTTATTTTTGAAGCATGGGTTTCATGCTCAAGGTCTTTTATTTTAGAGGTCAAGCACCCATTGAGTGCTTCTAGGATTTGTCCTAGGGTCAAGAAATCAAAAGATTCATTGTCATATATGGAAGACCCATCGGGCACATTGTAACTTGTAAAAAGAATTATTTTTGTATTTTAAAGTGTCAAGATACCTTCCAAGACCAAGTTGGCCTGGCAGCTAAGAAGTCGGCCTATTCTAGGGCATTTCGTCCACCTTGGAGGCCTATATATAGGAGGGAACTCGACCTCCTTAGGACATCATTCATCCTCTCATCATTCAAGCAAAGGAGAAGAAGGAGAAAGCCAACGAAGAAGGAAGAAGGACGAAGACAAGTGTTTGGGTTATTTCTCTCTCTTTTCACCCGTGCAAAGTGTTGTTGCAATATAGAATTTGAAGAAAGCGCAAAAAAAAGTTCTAAGGAAGTCCCATTAGGTCATCCTCAAGCCCTATAAGAAGGAGAAACTCGAGCGAAGGTCAAGAGAAGCCCTAGAAGCCCTAAATCAACTCACATGTTCGAAGGCAATAGTTACTGGAGGGGCCGAAAGTTTCAGACTTGCAGTAGAGGCGGAAATTCTGTCGCTGGGGATCGAAGTTGTGTTGTTGGAAGAGATTTGATTGGGTTTGACTTGGAAAAAGGAGGCACATCATCAAGAAGGTTGGACTTGGTCTTGGAAGGGTATTGGTCTTGGTCTAGAGGTCTTGGAATTTGTCAATTGAAGAATCTATAAGATGAGAAGAGATTTGTAATTTGAGGGTTTTCCTCTCAAGTGGAGAGGTTTTGGCCCTGGCTTGTAGGCTATATCCTGTGTTGCTATATAATGTTCATCTTCTTGTTTTGGTAGACGTTTGATGATAAGAATAACATAATAATAAGAGAAAAAGCGAATAAGTAATAAAAAGTAAAAAGACATTACAAGCAGTTACCAAGGATAAGAGAAATCATCTTAACTGTTGCCCTATATATTTCTCAAAAAATTAGATTTAAGATGAAAATTAGATTAGAACAATAAACCACTTTGCCTTTAATGAAGAGTTCTCTTTAGATGTTCTTCCTCACTAATCTTATCTTATTACAATTGCATTTATGGTGAGGAATTATATAGCCAATGCACATGTAATTGATGGAAAATGAGATTGCTAACAATGTAGATTAGAAAAGTCACTTAAATATAAAATGCAAATGAGATCAAGACATCAAATAATTCACACGATAGATCAAGTAACTAATAGTAATAAAATCAAAAGATTAACAATTGAAATCTTAGATCCAACAACAAATGAGAGAAACAAGTAAGTAAATCTAATCTAGAATGCAAATGAAACTAAAATGAGAGAAAATAAGATAGAGATCCTCCTTTTTAAATAAGGAGGGGGATACCATGGAAGCAAGTTCCAAGCTCCCTTAAGCAAGAAGATCAGTTTTATTATTAGAATTACAAGGAGAGCCTTTTGACAATGAGAAAGGCTCTAAATCCTTGAGGAAGTTACAAATTATGGATTTTGATAACAACCAATGTGTAATATCCCAAATCGAAATTAACAGTGATAAACAAAGCAAATTAAGCACATCTAGCAAAAGAAATGATACATGCAATCAAGGAACCAAAAATGCTCCAGAAACACGCCAAAAGGGGCCAATTTTTATTATCAAATGATAGGAGTACAATGTATGATGGAAGCAATGCACCTGGGCTTGCTCAAGGAAAGCTAAAAGCCTCAAGTGTCCAACAAAGTTTGCTCAACTGCTGTAGAATAACTCCTCCAAGAATCTGCGCTGGCCCTAGTGAGATTGCACTGCTGGCTGGAAAAACTAAAGATTTCCCCACCTCCAATGCTCAGAAAATTCTGCAAAATTAGCCCCGGTCCCCTCTTGACAAACCCACCAAAACCTAGAATGGGTTTGGTCTAGTTCTGACCCCCGAAATTGACCCCCAAATACCAAAACCTCCACAATTGGTTGGAAAATACGGCCCTTCTGAGAAACCTCTGTTGCAGCCCTCTAATTGGTGCCAAAACGCTGGGATTTTCTTCCCTACACAACCTAGCTCCTCAAGTCCTCTCCTCAACTCCCATGTGTGCCTAGAATTTGCCTCCTGCGCAAGCCCTAGGAAAGAGAAATTTGACATGCGCCAAAGCAACAATCTCCGGCCATCAAATTCTTCACAAGGCTCAGCCTTCCCCTGGAGGAGCTATAATAAATTTCTCCCACCAAGACACCCCCGGAAGCCAGCTGAAATGAGTGATACGATTTCCCAAATTCGTCCTCCCTGGAGTACGAATTTACTGAAGGAAACGTACTAAATTGAGCTCCGACTCCACAAATATCCTCATCCACGTAGCAATGGATTACCTCCCTAGGGTGGCACTCGGAGTCCACCGAAAGAAGGGTGAGCTCTCCCCTTGGAAAGTTCAGTGCTATGTAGCACTTCTAACCCAGCTAAATAGCTTGAGAAACAAAGAAAATAGATAAGTTGACAAAAGATCCCAATCGCTGTTATGCCCCTTCTATTTATAATTTTGACTTGCCTCCCCATGTGGATTCGTCCATCCACTATTTCGACCTCTTTCCTTGGAAAATTCGGTCGTTCTCTCTAAGGGGTGTGTATTACATGTGGGTGTGGCCCCCACATTCCACTAACAAAATTATTCTGGCTCCCATCTCCTAAGTCTCATCCCCAAAATTTTCTGGGCCCCCATAATAGTCAAAAATGCAAAATTGTGAAATTGTTTTTAGGGATATTATTCTAGGAAGGAACATTACAGTCCTCTCCCAAATGTTGCTTGTCCCCAAGCAACTGCAGTGCAAGATGCCGAAGTATGTGCTTGCCCTCCCTAGTGGCATCCTCACCCAGTAAGTTCCTCCAGCGTACCAAGTATTCCTTGATAGTTCTGCTCCTCAACTTCCTTTCTCTAGTCTCCAAAATGTCCTCCAGCTCTAACACTAGATGTCCCTCATTGTCCGGCGGAGGTAACTCTGTGGCTTTTGTGCCAACACCTTTTTGAGGAATGAGACGTGGAAAACATTGTGGATCTTGCTTCCGGGTGGAAGCTCCAGCTCATAAGCCACCTCTCCATCTCTCCTAATCGCTTTGTATGTCCCTTAAAAACGGGGCTCTAGCTTTTCGACCCCCTTCTGCTTTAGCGTGGATTGTTTGTATGGTTGCAGTCGCAGAAAGACCAAGTCCCTCTCCTTTAAATGCCTCTCGATCTTGTGCCTGTCTGCATACATTTTTTGCTGATTTTGGGTTGTCAGTGGGTTGTTCTTGAGAGCCTTGAGGATATCTTGGCTCTGTTGGATCCATCTTTGGCCATTGGGGCCCAGATGTCTCCAAAAACAATGTCAACAAAAGATAAAGCATTAGGTGACATACCGATGGACATGTGATGGGTGGTGTTGTAGCAATACTCTCCCAAATGTAACCACCGGATACATGCTTGTTGCTGCCTTGTCACATAGTTCCATAGGTAGATCTCCAGCCATTTTTTGACTCTCAATTTGCCTGTCCGTCTGTGGGTAGTAACTGGTACTGGGGGTGAGTTGAGTGCCCACTAATCGAAAAAGGTCCTGCCAGAATGCTCCCATGAAGCGGTTGTCCTTGTCATTGACTATGGTCTTAGGAAGACCATGCAAACAGAATACCTCTTTGAATAATAGCTTCGCTACTTGCGAAGAAAAGTACCAGGCTGGAATGTAAAAGAAGTGTGCATACTTGGTCAACCGATCCACCACCACATATATATAGTCTCTGCCTTACACCATGGGAAGCCTCGTGATAAAATCCATAGAGATACTTTTTCATTTCCCCTCAGGAATGGAAAGTGGCTGCAACAACCCGATTAGATGGGACAACTCTCCCTTGGTCCTCTGACAAGCCTCGCACTCCTGCACATGCCACAACACATCTCCCTTGAGGCCCTTCCACGTGAAGCATTCTCTGACCATCCTATATGTTTTCAGGAACCCCTAGTGTCCTGACAATAGGGATTCATGGGCTGCGTGGAGAATTTTCTCCCTCAATTATGAATCCGACACCAAAAATATGCGTCCCTTCTCAACCATCACCCTATAATGTTCATCAGCATGCGTACCCTCCAATATCTCGCACGCCCGTCAATCTTTGGAGTATTCTACCAACAACTATGCCTTCCAATCATGGCAGATGCTCATGAGTGAAAGTGTCGTGAGCCTCTTGGATAATGCATCCGCTACTACATTGTGCTTGCCCTTAACATACTCGATATCAAAATCGTAGGCCTGAACTTTGCTAACCCACTTTTGCTGCCTCGCATTGAGGCCCTTCTGCCCCAGAAAATGGCGAAGACTATTGTGGTTAGTCTTCACTCTAAACCTGTTGTCCACCAAGTATTGTCGGAATTTGGCCAATGCATGCATAATGGCCAACATCTCCTTGTCGTAAATGGAATACGACCTCTCATGTGAAAGGAGTTTTCGGCTTTCAAAAGCGATGGGGTAGCCATCTTGTGACAAAATTGTGCCAACGCCTTCACCTGATGCATCGCACTCCGAGGTGAATGGTTGAGTGAAAGTGCTAATACTAGACAACTGCTCATCACCTCCTTGAGGTGTTCAAACGTTTCCTGTGCCCTATCTGTACATACGAAGGCCCCCTTCTTGGTCAAATCAGTGAGGGGAGCTGCCAACTATGAGAATCCCTTCATGAACTTCCTGTAATAAGTACATATGCCCACTAAGCCCCTCAACTTGGTCACATTCTGGGGTACTGGCCAATCTCGGATGACTCTAATCTTCTCCTCATGCACCCTCACGCCATCCTCTCCAATAATATGCCCCAAATAGAGCATCTCTGTCAACCCAAACTCGTACTTTGATAGCTTGGCGTAGAACTATTGCTCCTCTAGAATGCACAACACTGCCTCCAAGTGCTACAGATGCTCCTCCTAGGTTTTGTTGTAGATCAGAATGTCATCGAAGAACACCAACACAAATCTCCGCAACTGCCTACGGAACAGATGGTTCATGCAGGACTGGAAAGTGGCAGGTGCGTTGGTTAGCTCAAAGGGCATAACTAGGAACTCAAAATGCCCATAATGACATCTGAAAGTTGTCTTGGGGATGTCCTGATCCTTCACTCTACTCTGGTGGTACCTCGAACGCAAGTCTATCTTAGAGAAGTACTTGGATCTTGTAAGCTCATCCATCAGCTCATCGATGCATGGATGGGGTAGCGGTTCTTCAAGGTCTTCTTGTTGAGTGCTCGATAATCTATGTACATGTGTAATGTCCCATCCTTCTTCTTCACTAGAACAACTGATGAAGTGAAGGGGCTAGAGCTAGGCCCAATGTGGCCAAGTGCTTGCAACTCCTAAATGGCTTGCTCAATCTCATCCTTGTAGGCCTTGGGATGTTTATATGGAGTGGTAATAATCACCTGTACCCCTAGCTCTAGCTCAATTATGTGCTCAAACCCTCTGTTAGGTGGCTTCCCTGATGGTATGTCCCCAAACACTACCGGATGCTTGTTCAAGATGGCTTGTATGTCTGGGTGTGGTGGCTTAGGCTGACTCCCAACCTCAAAAATCCTCAACTCCACTACCCACTCTATGTCCCCATGTCTCAAGTGAGCCTCCATCCTATGCGTTGAGATTGTCTGGGGAGGATATGAATGCATGCCCCAAAGAACAACTAACTTGTCATTCGGCCCCATAAACTCCATCTCCAACTTCCTCCAATCTGTAGTGACCCGTCCAAGAGAGTAGAGTCACTGGACACCCATCACCACATTGGTGTCCAGTACATCCACCACGAAGAAATGATCCGTCACTGAGTAGTTCCCCATTGTCACTATCAAAGTGGGGACATATCAGGTACATTGCATGGTCCTATCCCTTGGCACAAGGACTGAAAACCCCTCAAACTCCTCTGTAGTGATACCCTGCCTCTAAACCCTTTGTGCATCAATGAAATTGTTAGTGGCCCCACTGTCTACCAAAACCGAGACACGTTGCCCATGTACCATGCCTCTGATCCTCAAGGTAGAAAATTTGGGAACCCCACGCAACGAAGCTAGGACGCCTCCAGCTAGTGCAAAAGGTGCTCCCCTGGGTGGTGTTGGTGGAGGTGGTCCCCTATCTGCATGTGTCTCACTGTCACCCCCGCCTATCTCCAACTCCACGTGATCCTCCTGGTCATGGGTGTTGCCCGCTATGCATCTATGGCCCAGTGACCAAGGCTCCTGACAGGTGAAGCATAGCTTCCTTCTCTGGAGGTCTCTCCTGGTCTCCTCATCAAACTGCCCACGCCCTTGGACTGCTCGCTATGGTGGGGGCCTCGTGTCATGTCCTCTTTGTGGATAGGGAGCTCGTGGTGATATAGGTGCTTGAGTCTTGGGGATTGCCCCCTGCAAATCCCTGGCACAAGTCACAGCCTCTTGCAAAGTAGTGGGTCTGTGGGATCTCACTAGCCCACACAATGGCTCAAGCAAGCCCTCTACAAATGTGTACACCCTCCCGACATCGGATAAATCTGGCACCATGACTGAGACCCTCAAAAACTCTGATATATACTGCTCAGGGTGGCCAGTCTGCCTGAGTTGGGTCAGCTCTCTGAAATGGGTCTCTGGGTCCTTCCTATCAAAACGCTCCAGCACTCTCCGTGTGAAATCCTCATAAGAGGTCATGCTGGCATGCCCTAGTGTGGTTAAGCCGTGAAACCACCAGTTGTGTGCCTCTCCCTCTAAGTGCAAGGTAGCCATGTTGATGGCCTCCACCTGTGTCATCCGATTAAGTTGGAAATAAGTATCCAACTTATCTACCCAAGCTTGAGTTGTGCGCTTGGTAGATCCATCAAACGTGGGTAAATACATCCTCCCAATGGTATGCTGTGACTCTAAACTCTACGTGCTAGACCCACTTGTGCTCCTGCCTCTCTCGTTCTACTTGAGTTGGCAGAAATCTCTAAAGGACAATGCTGCTTTGAAATCCTCCCCCATGGACTACCACTCTCGGAAATAATCTCCCATGGGCATCCGATCATCTTTCCCCAGTTGCTCACTCGGACCTGCTGGCAAGAATGTAGGTAACATGGTCCTGGTTGGTCCACTATGGGCCTGAGGATGAGTGATGGGTGATTGGTGGTCATATTGGTGAGATGCACCTGAAGTCTCCCCAAACAAAAAGTCTCTACTAGGTCCCTTCTCCTTGTTCTGATGCATGAATTCCTCCAATATCTTCTTCTGCCCCCTTGCCAAATCGTTTAGGGCATTTATGAGACTCTTGAAATCCCTATGCTCTTTGCTCTTGGGCTCTTCTATCTCTACCACCTCCTCTTGCTGTGCTGGTCTCTCAGTGTCAAGGGTGATTTCCAACCCTCTTTCCCTCCTCTGGTACCCTTATCTCCGGTAAGTAATATTTTGCCTATCGTCCTTGTTCATACGAAAAATCCCCCATGGCTGAGCCAAGATCTGAGCTTTGATACCACTGTAATATCCCAAATGGAAATTAATAGTGATAACAAAGCAAATTAAGCACATCTAACACAAGAAATGACACATGCAATCAGGTAACCAGAAATGCTCCAGAAACATGCCAAAATGGGCCAATTTTTATTATCAAATGATAGGAGTACAATGTATGATGGAAGGAGTGCACCTGGGCTTGCTCAAGGCAAGCTACAAGCCTCAGGTGTCCAACAAAGTCTGCCCAACTGCTGTAGAACAACTCCTCTCCAAGAATCTGCGCTGGCCCTAGTGAGACTGCACTGTTGGTTGGAAAAAATGAAGATTTCCCCACCTCCGGTGCTCAGAAAATTCTGCAAAATTAGCCTCCGTCTCCTCTCAACAAACCCACGAAATCCATAATGGGTTTGGTCTAGTTCTAACCCCTGAAATTGACCCCCAAATACCACAACCTCCACAACTGGCTGGAAAATATGGCCCTCCTTAGAAACCTCTGCTGCAACCCTCCAAATGGTGCCAAAATGTTGGGCTTTTCTCCCTCGGATGACTCCCTCAATTCCTCTACACAACCCAGCTCCACAAGTCCTCTCCTCAACTCCCACATGTGCCTAGAATTTGTCTCCTACACAGGCCCTGGGAAAGAGAAATTCGACCTGCCCCAAAGCAGCAATCTCCGACCCCCAAATTCTTCACAAGGCTTAGTCTTCCCTTGGAGCAACTATACTAAATTTCTCCCGACAAGACACCCCCGGAAGCCAGCTGAAATGAGTGATATGATTTTCCAATTGCGTCCTCCCTGGAGTATGAATTGGCTGAAGGAAACCTGCTGAATTGAGCTCCAACTCCACAAATCTCCTCACCCACGTAGCAATGGATTACCTCCCTAGGGTGGCACTCAAAGTCCACCGAAAGAAGGGTGAGCTCTCCCCTTGGAAAGCTCTGTGCTAAGCAGCACTTGTGACCCAGCTAAACAGCTTGAGCAACAAAGAAAATAGATAAGTTGACAAAAGATCCCAATAGCTGCTATGCCCCTTCTATTTATAATTTTGACTTGCCTCCCCATGTGGGTCCCTCCATCCACTATTTCAACCTCTTTCCTTGGCAAATTCGACCTTTCTCTCCAAGGGGTGCGTATTACATGTGGGTGTGGCCCCCACATTCCACTAACAAAATTATTTCGGCCCCCATCTCCTAAGTCTCATCCCCAAAATTTCGTGGCCCCCCATAATAGTCAAAAATGCAAAATTATGATTTTAGGGAAATTATTCTAGGAAGGAACATTACACAATGGATATCCTCCCGCAAGTTACAATGAAATAGAGATAGATTTTAAGGCAAATATCACTAGAATCTCTTGGAATGTTTGACGAAAATCTCCCCCATTTAAGTCGTTACAACCCTTAAACTCTACAGACCTTTGATGCCCACGACCAACAAAAGTACAGGCCAAAAATCCTCATAGCCTTGCAGAGAAAATAGGCTCAAAAATTTTAATTAATTTTTGTAATTAATTTGTAAATTTTTTAAGCCTTAAACCCTTGAAAATGATTGATCTTTTCTGCAAAAAGAAAACCAAGGGTTAGATGAGATAAGATATAAATGAAAGGATCATGCCCTAGAGGGCTTGCGGCCTAGTGAAAATGGTGTGAATATGCCTACGACCTCTTCAAAACTTTGATACAAGGTCTGCAAACTTGAAACCCACATGAGATCCCTTACATAAAAAATTTAAATTTAAATTCAAGGGAAAAAAACTCTTCAAGGCTTACAACCTTCTAAAAAATTTGCAAATAAAATTCTATGGACCACAATACAAAATTTTAAATTTTAAATCTTTATCTTAAGAGGCTAGGAAGGCCTCTAGGCTTACAAATTCTCTTATCAATGCTAGATCTGCAAAATATGTGAAACCCCAAGTTAGATCTCAAAATTTTGCCTTCAAAAACCCTTGTAAAAATTTCGATTTTGAGGCAAAGGAAAGCCTCAAAACCCTTGCGGCTTGAAGATAAAGGTTTGAAATGATGGACGAACCTCTAAAAATTTTGATCAAGCCTAGAACCCTAACCGTCAATCTAGATGAAGGTTTAATCTTAAAAAAAACTCTATTTTCCTTGGTTTTGAAGAGGATCCACCTGCAAGAAAAATATTTACAAAAGATCTATGCCAAACCCTTTATTCTTCTCGTCAAATCTGGAAGGAAACAAGTAAGAAAAACCACAAAATGTATATACAAGAATTATTTTACAAGGAGTTAGATATATATACAAGATATATTTACAATTTACAAGAATAAGCTCTTGAAATAGTAGATTGATTTGTTAGAAGCATAATAATTGAGAAAAGTAGCTTAGAAATAGATTATATCACAAACCAAGGCCAAGAAACCCTTGCAACCAAGAATAATCTCGAATGATAAGCCTTGGAAGATAAACAAACCAGGCTCTTCAACCTTTATGCCTTGGGAGCTAGCTGTTCCAACCAAAGACGTCCTCTAACGCCCAAGGTTTGAATCGAATGATATTTAAACACTTAAGATAAAATTGTTAGATCACGAGGAGTTAAATAACACAGTAAATCAAAATATCTAGAGATACCTGCTAGATCAATTAAACTTAAAATGCTTCTCTAAACTCAAGAACTAATGCAAGATACATGTGCAAATAGTTAATCCACAATTGGCTAGTGAAATAAAAATTATTTGAATTTAAATCAATAGAGCATTAAGAACAATATTCATAAAAATTTACCATAGAGAACTGAAGAGGAACACCACCATGAATTAACCCCAAAGACTAAGTTATATTATTGAAAAAATGGAGCTTCCAGAACCAAGAGCTTGTTTACAGTGATCAGAGACCGACCAAAGATGGTTTATAATGAGGAGCATGGGCTCAATTTATAGAAAAAATGAGAGATCTAGATCCCTCTACAAGTGAAAACGGCTAGGCCCAACAAGCTGCACAAATTTGACTTGATCCCAGAGGAAAACGGCTAGTTAAAAGCTGGATACATGTCAAAATAATCTCGTCCCTTGATCTTGAAGAAAAAAATTCGAATTCCTTGAAGGTGGAGATGATACTGGTCCAAAAATACTTTTCCTTGAAATTTCCTCATTCATTTTAACCACCTTGGACCAAAAAATTCGATTTTGCTTGGAATTTTTTTTTCGAGGCCCAACGATTTTTTTTGGGATTTTTTCTTGCTTGATTTGTGGAGATACCTTTCTTGGAAAGTGCACATGCCTTTTTTTAATATTTTTCATTTGGAGAGAATTTTATTTTTCTCTCATTTTAATTTTCTGACCAATTTCCGGCTAATTATTTGTTATTTTTTTGCCAGAAAATGAAAATAATAAAAATTTGAGGGGATAGACATAATTTTCAACCCTCAAAGTGTGTCTAAATAGAAAGTTGAGGTGTTGAGGTCAAATTTTGATTACTCATACCCCCATCAATTTTTATAGACATTACATTTTACAATTTATGTTGAAATAATTATTAAAATCCCGACTAGTGGGAAATTTTAATAATTAAAATTAGACACTTAGACACAACCAAATTATGCGAGACTTTACATATGATCTATTATGGCATTTTATATCAACTCTATACACTAGGACTTACTCAAGATTTCACCATCAAGCCCTACTCTAGCTTTGTGGTATGTTTAGAGAATAACATAACCAATTATTTGCAGTTGAGAGACACAAATAATTAGCTAAGGAAAAAAACCTCCCTAGAGTGAAACTATCTAGAAAAAATCATAAGTTACCTAGATGTGTTACATGGATTTATAAACATACTAGAATCATTTTTACATCATGACCCTGTAGGGCTGCAGAATTTGGATTACATAGCTCTGACAATTTGCTGAAAGGTGATGATGATTTTTGGATTTTTGCCTGCTCTGACCATGAAAAAAAAAGTACTCTGGTATAGGGTAGTTGACACATGAGTGGTCAACATGACCATTCGCATTGAATTAGTGCCTGAAATATTTCAAATACATAATGTTGTCATCGTATAAGATTCTTGGTCTATAAATAACAGGTCCATGGAATGTTAGGTTTTCAATTTTGGTTTATTGCAGATTATTATCGATGTTTGACCATTCACATAGAATTAGTTCCCTACTTGTCGTATGTAGTCAAGGCTTCAAGCTGAGAATATTTTCTATGGAAATGTTGGGCATGAAGGAGAGTAAGTTTAGAAGTAATATATGAGATTATGACAGAAACACTTGAGTACTTATTGCAAGGATGCCTTTTCACAGGGAAGATGTACTCTATGATGGCGATCTCTTGTCACTTATCTCAGGCATTTGGAAATAATTATAAAATTATTCTATAATATCTCTCTAAACTTTCTGTTGATGTTATATATTCAGTATTTATCTAAAAGGATTAGAAGTTTAGCTTTTATTTATAACTTTCTAAAATATTGTAGTCATGTTCAAGCAGCATCTTGTTTTTTCTTTCTTTGACTGATATTTGTTCTGATAGGATTTTTTTGCCAAAGCCAAATACTTTCCTCTCAGATTCCTTATCTTTATTTAGTTATTTTTTGAATGGAGGATGTCAGCATATGCTGTGAATCTCCTAAATGTCCAGGCGCATGACTTGGTTTTCATTGTCTTGGCCAAGTAATTTTCTATAAATTTATGTGTTAGCGTGTTTGACTTGTGTTATTATTTGCAGGGTGATGGATGTGATGGAGCCATTCAGCAAAGGTATTCACAGGGCATTAGTTCCCCTGGAAAGTCACATGGACCATGTTGGGTTGGAATTGAAAGAGTCATCGCCAGGTTATCGGATGCTGACACAAATGGATATTGCTCAATTCTTTAAGTTGCATAGCAATGAACTTCAATCTTTCACTACTTCTAGTGTTGGGCAGTTGGGTGCAGTGAACAAAGGAGCTTTTGCAGTTCCTTCTGGCATGCAAGTGACAAATGTTGTCAAATGGATGCGAAATGCCTCTTTGACTGCAGTTGCAATTGTGGACGGTTCACCAGATAATGAAAAAGGCCCAATGCTAATGACAGTGAGTGCACTCGATTTTACACTGTTCGTTTTTGAATGTCTTGACATTTGTTACATTGCGGCTCTCTGAATTTACATTACATGAGATTGAAAATCATGGGAAGTGATTCTTTTCTTATTCTTGAATTAGAAAAAAAGAGAGGAATTTACAAAAGGATAGAAATGGGATGGTTCCTTGCAATGACTCATATGATATCTGGGAATGATGTCAATGTTGCAAAAATATGGCAGTAGTTTGAACTTTGAAACACCATTAGACTGTAAACAATATTACTGAGCCATTTTCTGCTCTATATCATCAGATCATGGATGAAAGGTTTGACGCTTAGTATGTTGATTATAATCTTCATTTTATTTTTCCTTTCAAACTGAAATATTGGGATTTATATATAGGGTGGCCTTTGAGACTATGTATGAAAGGAACCAGAGGTGTGGAATAGGCCTCCAACACTAATCAATGAGAGAAAAATATGCAGAAATTAGATAAACACAGTTGCAGTATTAAACAACACAAAAACAATCATTAGACTGATTTTTTGAGGAAAACCCTTTCAGAAGAACTTTACGGTGTAAAGTATAGTTAATGTATTTTTAACAACTAAAAATCTAAATGGTTACAATCAATGTTTTACAACTCCGACTCTGACACCGACTCGGCCGAAGGTCGACTCCGACTCGGTATTGACTCGGCCGGCTTGATTTCAATGACTCGGTCGTTGTAAAAAATACATCAAATATTTTTTTTTATAAAAAAACATAATTTTAAAGATTTTCATTATGTTTCCAAACACACAGCATTAGAATATAGATAGAAGACAACATATGATCAAAGTAGGCTCATGTATATATCGATTATATCAAAATGGCACCCAGTGCATTGTGCAATACATACATGATGATATAGAGATCAAAACAAAAATACATAACCAAGGAGGCTAGAAATGGCCTCTACAACAAAAGTAAACTGTGACCAGTACTACTGGCTACTGCTAGAGGAGCCAAGATCATCTAGATCAACCTCTAGATCAGAGTCAGACAGGGGGGCCCATGGCTCCTCCTCATCAGCATGTCCAATTGCAACTGTAGAAGTGGTAGCAGTAGCAGGCTGTGCAATAGTTGCAAGCTGAGATAGACGAGATATGCACTTCTGTTGTGGCTCCACAAAGGAAGCGCCTGCAACTGGAGGACTTAGGGCTGGTCCTGAGGCTGGTACAAGTAGATCTGCATTCAACTGAACATTATGTTCGAGTGATGCCTCCACCTGTAAATCCAAATCAAGATCCTCATCAGAATCAAACTCTGTTGGATGACTCTCCACTACCCAATCTGATGTTGGATCAATGTCTTCCAACACAATGGGATCTAAATCAGGTCTTTTGTTCAACAATTGGTTGCGTCTGAGCTGGAGGTTGTATTGGACATAGACTAGATCATTTAACCGTTTTTTATCCAAACAGTTTCTCTTCTTTGTGTGAATCCTCTCAAAGACAGACCAATTGCGCTCACACCTAGTAGCACTGCAAGTTTGACTCAAAATACGAATTGCAAACCTCTGCAATTCAAAACAATGGCTACCAAAAGCCTCCCACCATTGTGCTACAAAAAACATAGGAGTGTAATGAGTTAGCTCAACAAAATTACAAATTGTATCCAACTTTCAAATTATAAATGATTTAACGAAAATTGAAATAAGTATTAAGAATTTGAAAATTGAAATTTTTGTTTACCTGGCTCATCTGCTTCCCTTGCAATTTTTGCTAGGTTCTTACCAAAGGTACCTGAGGCACTACTGAAGGTTGTGGCCTGTCGGTGTATCTCCAGCTGATCACACTCCAATGGAATCATGCAATCAATGTAGTCAATCAATCCATCTCTAACCTCCCCCTTCAAAGCTCTTGTCACCTTAGCTTTATAATGATACCGTGGGTTGAAAAAATACCCAGCTGCATGTATAGGGCGATGGAGTTGATTGTTTCATCTTTCATCAATGATTGCCCAAATGGGCCCATACTTAGCCACTTTATCCTTGTATTCCATCTTTATTTGCTCCTTTGCTTGATCCATAGCCTCATAAATGAAGCCCATAGCCAATCTTTCCCCATCCACCAACTGCAACACCTTAACCAGTGGCTCAGCAAGCTTCACAATCTTTGTTGCCTTTCTCCAAAATATTTTTTCATTAACTTTCTTTTTCAATTCTTTCCCTTCCAGTTTGTGAGACCACTGGCTTTGATTCCATTCTTCACTGGGAAAAATCTTTTGCAAGTTTCTATGTTGTAAAAGCATAGATTGCAATGTCAAAAAATGAGTAGCAAATCTAGTGATGGCAGGCCTAATAATATCCCTGCCCCTTGTTTGTTTCCTCATCAGGCTCAAAATCCATGAATGATTGTAGATAAATTTTGTTATGCTTTTGGCATGATCTACAATGTTTTTGACTCAATCTAATTTTCCAATATCCTCAAGCATGAGGTCTATGCAATGTGTAGCACATGGGGTCCAAAATATGGTTCTTTGTTTTTCCTCTAACAGTTTACCAGCAAGAACACAGTTAGAGGCATTATCTGTGATGACTTGAACAACATTAGCCACCCCCACCTCCTCAACAACCTCATCCAATAGCTGAAACAACAATTGTCCATCTTTTACCTTATCAGATGCATCAACTGATTTTAGAAACATGGTTCCCCGTGGGCAGAAGATAAGAAATTTTATGATGGTACGGTTTCTTTGATCAGTCCATCCATCTAACATGATGGTACATCCTGTTCTTGCCCATGAGTCCTTGAAATATTTCAAATACTCATTAATGGAGGCAATTTCTTTCTGCAAATGATACCCCCTTAGCTCATGCATAGTAGGGCCTTTGAAGCCTTTTCCAGCAGCATGTATGGCATCAAACATAGGCTCATAATATGGTGAACGGGAAGCATTGAAGGGGATATCAGCATCATACCACCATCTAGCTATGTAATCACAAGCAGTCTCCCTCAATTCTTTCTTCCAATGGTCATCTAAAGTGGGCTGCATATGACTTCTACTAGCTTGAGGACCATGTGCATCTGATGGAGAGGAGGGAGTGAAATAACTTTTGATATTCATATCACCCTTTTTCATTTTACCCTTTCCCTTTTCTTGAATAGACTCAAAAGAGGGAGGAACATATTGGAAGGGGTTGGATGCATCAATACAAGGGATAGAGAAAGAACCCTCAAAATCAAAATGGGGGTTGGTAGCTAGCATTTTTTGTATATACTTGTTCTTCCCAATTTCAACCTCTAACTCTTTTTGCCTAACCTTATCTTCTTAAAACTTCTCAAAGCTGGCTAACAAATCCTTCGTAATCTCCCCAATTTCTGGTGAGGTACATGGAGTAATTTGGCCTCTAATCCCCGCCAAGTGTTGTTTCAGCCTATTAATGCCCCCAAGACCGACCTTAATTTTTCCTATGGCAAAATTTGCAATGCATTTGACTATCAACCATTTCAACATATGCCCAAGCAACATTTTTCACTCTAGTTGCCATTTTTTGACTTGGAAATGAAAGCAAAGAATCTGAAAATGAAAACAAAACAAAAAAGCATTGATTCAATGTTCATTTCTTTCACAAAAAACACTTTTTTCAATTTCCAGATTTGCACATAAAATTTAATAAGCAAAAATAGATTTTTACAATTGAAAAAAAATACCTCTAGGCACAAACTGTCTCCTCAAGGTTGCTCCAAGAAACCAACTCCTCAATGGAAAATGCTGCTCCAAATGGCCGCCCAAGCAGCTCCTCACTCCAGCTACAATGCTTACCCAAGACTCTTCACCGCTGCTCCAAAAACAAACTCAACAACTCCTCACAAACTCTCACTCAAATGCATGAGATGGCTGTGAGAAAATGAGAGGGGTTAGGTTGGTTAAATAGGGTTTAGGAGAGGGGAATGGACCCCAAAGACAACATAGGCAAAATAAAATCTGGTTTGGAGTCCCCCAAAAGAACATTTAAAAAAAAAATCGTTGTTTGATGGGTTTACAGGCCGCTGTTTCCAACCCGGCCAAGTTGTTAGACAACCCGGCCAGCTCGGTATTAACCCAGCTGGCTGAACCGAATCCTAGGTTGAATCACTGCTGGAGGGTCTGGCTCGGACCAACTCGGCCGAGTCGGTTCCGAGCTGGCCATTTTTGAAAACAGAGGTTATAATGCATTACAGAGTCTGCTTGCTCTCAACAAGAGTGTCCAGCAGTTGCATAAGGACTCCGAAGAAATTCCGACAGCATAACAGTAAGTTAAAAGTTAAAATTCACACATTATTTTTCTCCAACATTGGCACTCAATAAATGAGCATAACAATAACCATAAACCATTTATGGTTTTTCAATTCTACATGCTGGAAACCACCAACAATTAATTGGCCAACTATTGTTGCCTAGCATTGATTGTGTTCTAGTGATATGCATTTATTCCTTATCACTACTCAACAGTTATTCTTTGCTATAGCTCTACATTTATTACCGGCTCCATCACAGGACTGCAAGGTGTATGTTACACTCATCTTGATATTATCCCTCTTGTCATATGCATTACAAGGGTATAGGGGAGAACGCACCAAACTGCAGGTTAATCGCTAGGGCCCACAAGTCTCACAAACTCACAACACCACTTGACTTTACCTATGTTCACTGGGTGAGTCAATACATTAGCAAGTTTTTTAAAAATTTCAACTTTCTGTACTATCACCTTGCCATCCTCTACTATGTTCCGAATGAAACAAGTAAAATGGCACTGGATATCTATATGCTCTGTCTTTGCATGAAAGATTGGGTTGTTAGCCAAGCAAATGGCATTGTTACTATCACATTGAATTGTAGTAACTCTCTGACTTAGCCCTTCTTTTGAACACAATTTTATAAGTCAAATGGCCTTCTTATAGGCATGAGTAGCTTCCATGTAGCATTTCTCAGCAGTGGATAAAGTGACCATAACTTGTTGCTTGCTCATCCAACTTACTACACCAAACAATTGAAACATGTATTCGCTCGATTTTCTTCTATTGGCATCACCTACCCAATTAAAATCCACATAACCTTTGCATATCCATTGAGCGTGGGTCTCCTAAAACATCACTATGATAGAAAATGGAATATCTAGGAGCAGCTTGCAAATATTTGAAGACTCTTTTCATCGCAACACAATGTTCACATTGAGGATTAGCCATGACTCAACTCAAGGCTCCCATTGCTTAGGCAATGTTTGGTCTAAGTACAGACCATAACTTACATCAAACTAACAACAACACTAGCATAAGAAGCATAAGCCATATCCTCCATCCTTGTGGGTGTTGTAGGACATTGCTTAACTAAAAGCTTGGTTCCCCTAAAAATTGAAACATTCAATGGTCTACAATTTGCCATGTGAAAATGTTGTAGCATAGAGCTTACATACATTGGCTCAACTAGAGTTTCTATTTTCTCTATCTCGCCTAATCTTCATTTCGACAATATATTTTTTGTAGCTCCCATATACTTCATATCAAATTGTGCTAAAATCATAGTCAAAGTATGAGTCACATCCTTAATATTATTAAAAAATAGCATATCATATACATATAGAGTGATATCAAGGAAATAATCACCATCATGTTTGTAATACGCACAAAGATCTCAAAAACCTCAACCCCAACACAGAAGAATCAAACTTTTGGTACCACATTATGGGAGACTATTTGAAACCATATAAAGATTTTCATAATTTGCAAACCAATGACTCTTTACCTTCAATGTAGTGCTTTAGTTGTATTAATTAGATATCTTTCAATTCACCAGGTGGGAATGTTGTTTTCATGTCCATTTGTTTGATCTCTTAATAAAAAATGTTTCTGAAGATAATAGTAGCCTAATAGATGGTAACTTAGCAAGTGGGGAAAAATCTCACCAAAATAAATCCCCTCAATTTGGAAATATCTTTTTGCAACCAACCTTGCCTTGTGTTTATTGACATTGTCATTGTTGCCTCAAAATTTAGTAGGCTTTGTGAGTGGCCTCCAAAGGCAAGAGCCAGACCAAGATGCAACAATGAGGTCGATTGCATTGTCACCTCAACGCTACTTTGGCCTTTAGTGGGATTTCACCACATAGGAGGCTTTCCAATCTTCACCGAAAGGATATTCTAACCCTAATTCAATTTGTCCAAGGTGATATGCCTGAAAGGCTAAGCAAGGTACTTCTTAAATGGACAAAGGCACAATTCTTTATATACAGGAACAATGTACCACAACAAATCCTTAAAAGATGCTTGATACCTAGGGTTTCAAGGTGTAGTTCAACAAAGGACTATCTAAGCTTGCAAGCATAAAGAAAACACTTGCTTAATGAAAAAATCTGTTATGCAATCAACTCACAAAATAGAAGAAAGAGATAGATCAACGACTTCAAAAGTAGCCTCTTCGAGGGGGCAACCTCCTTTACATTACATAAAATAAACAATTCTTGGATGATACAAATGACAAGACCTCCTTTCTATATAGGAGTCTAACAGGTCACAATATAATTAGAGCCGACATAACAATAATAATGTAAGGGTACAACAATAACAATAGTGGGCTTCTATAGGGCACAATAATAACAATATGGGGACAACATGGGCACAACAATAACAACATGGGGTACAATGACAATAATAATAAGGGAATACACTAGTATTATAGGGACCTAACATGCCCTTCTCCTTCAAAAAAGTGTTGTCCTCAACGCTTGAGTAGTTCTTGATGCTTTTGTATAAAATTTCCATCCTCCCATGTGGAATCTTTAGCGGGTAAGTTCTTCCACTTGATGAGATAATCTGAAATTGATCAATTTCGTAGCTGTGGAGTTCTTGTTTTTGTGACTGCTTTAGGTTCCAATATGATTTTTCGTTCCTCGTCAAGTTCTGGCAATATTGTTTGAACTGGGAGCTTGTCACTTATAATCTTCTTTAAGCATGAAACATGGAAAACTAGGTGCACTCAGAAAGATGCAGGAAGTTCCAATTTGTGAAGTCTGATGTAGCTAAGACCAGTGCTTGGCACATTGCCTCTTTAAGATGTTCAAAGATCTTTGTTGCTTCTAGAGTCCAAGAAAATGCATCTTTCTTCAGTAATGTTGTTAGAGGTGTTGCTATTCTCCCATAATTCTTAACAAACCTACGATAATACCCAGTGAACCCAAGAAATCCTCGTAAATGCTTTATGGATGTGGGGGTTTTCCATTCCTTAATGGCTTTAATTTTTCTAGGGTCTACCTTAACACCTTCATGAGATACAATATGACCTAAATATTCCACCTCTTGTACTCCAAAGAAACATTTGGATGTTTTTGCATATAATTGTTTCTCCTCCAATAGTTTGAGCACTCTGTCAACATGTTGAACATGATCCTTCCAAGACTTGCTATAGATTGGTATATCATCAAAAACTACTAACACAAATTTCCTAAGAGTGGGTTTGAAAATGGAATTCATCAAACCTTGAAATGTAAAAGGTGCATTGGTAATGTCAAAAGGCATGACCAAAAATTCATAATGACCCTCATGAGTTCTAAATGCTATTTTCAGAATGTCTTCAGTCTTCATTTTGATTTGATGATATCCTGAACGAAGGTCCAACTTGGTGAAGTAAATTTCTCCATGCAATTCATCCAATAATTCATCAATGACAGGAATGGGAAATTTATCTTTACTTGTGAGCTTGTTGAGCTCCCTATAATTCAGACACATGCGCAATGATCCATCCTTCTTGTGCACCAAAACTACTGGAACAGAGAAAGAACTTTGACTAGGTTGAATTATACCAGCCTCTAGCATTTCTGCAACCATACATTCAATTTCACTCTTTTGGGCATAGGGATATCTGTAAGGCCTGATGTTTGGAGGAACACTTCCTGGAATCAAATGAATAGCATGATCATGATCACGAATAGGTGGGAGGCCTTTGGGAGTCTCAAATACCCTGGAATGATTGTCCAAGACTTTTTGGAGATCTGGAGAAATAGATGATTCCAATGTGGGAACCTCTAGCGAACATAATTGTGCAATTACGCCTTGTTGTTCTTTCTTTAGAAGCTTTGTCATGTCGTTAGAGCTGATTATCTTTCCCGGTTTCCCTGCGATACCCCTTAATTCAACTTCCTTTCCTTCCAAAAAGAAATTCAAGAAAAGTTCTTGAAAATTAAAAGCTATCGTACCTAAAGATTGTAGCCATTGGACTCCTAGTACAACATCAGCACCACCCATTGGAATGGAAAGCATTGGACTATTCAACACATATTCTCCCATGGATAGCTTGATATTATGGCACTTTCCAAAGAAATTTATGGTTCCTCCATTTGCAACCATCACTTGACACTCTGATGCTGGATATAGGAAGCAATTCAATTCCTTGGCTATCTTACAATGAATAAAATTATGGGTACTGCCCGAATCAATCAACACTATTACCTTTTTCTTCTTGATATGTCCTTATATCTTGATAGTTTGAGGAGTGATAATTCTGGCCAATGCATTACAAGATATGGTCAGATTCATTTCTTCTTTCTCTAGGGTTTGTTCCTGGTGTGTATCCTCTTCTTTTGATGTTTATTGTTCCTTTTCTTCCTCCTCTTCACAATCTATGTAAAATAATTTATTCTCAGCACACTTATGACCTTTATTGTATTTGCTATCACAACTGTAACAAAACCCTTTTGCTCTTTTTTCTTCCAATTGTTGTGGTGTCAACCTTGTAAGTTGTGGAAATCTAGGGGAAACAACACTTCCATCTTTATAGTTGTGAGTGGTAGGTTTCCTTGTTGCCATAATTTTGCTTTCAATTTTTCTTGCCAACTTGAATGCCTTCTCCAATGAATCAAGTTCCCAAAGGCGAACTTCATGTTGGATGTTATCCTTTAAAGTCCCTATGAACACATCAATCCTATGCTCCTCTGGAATATCTTTTACCCTTATAGAATTATATTCAATTTTTGGAATTCCTCAATGTGCTCCACCATTGAACCCTTTTGTTTGAGATTTATCAATTGGCTAAAAAAGGTGTTGCTTTTTGTATCCTCATAATGTGCTATTATTTCTTCCGTCAAAATTGTCCAAGTGACAATTTGTTTATGAGAGCAAAGCCATCGATACCATACAAACTAATTGGGTTCCAAATATAAAGTTGCAATGCGTACCTTTTGTGTGTTTTGCACATTATGGAGATCAAAATATTGCTCCATCTGTAGTACCCATGTTACGGGATCCTTGCCATCAAATTTCTTCATATCGATCTTTGCACCATGGTGAGTCTTCAATCCAACGTTAGAGTCTATGAAATCATGACTAAAATTTCTTTTGTTCTCATCATGAGCTTCCTTTACTACCCTTTCGCCATTAGTAAACATTCTTGTAACAACTTTGTCAAATCTATCTTCAAATCTTCCATGTTGCCTTTAAGTTTTGCTTATATACCATCCATCTTAGATTCCATGCCATCCATCTTAGCTTCCATTCCATTCTTTAAACCATCCATCTTAGTTTCACTTACTTTTTGTGAGAGTGAAATTTGTTGCACTTGGTCTCGTAATTTTGATATATTATGTTGCATTTCTTCTTCTTCTTCATGTGTCATAGTAGAGATTTTAGGTTGCTTACTAGGAGTTTCCATTTTCTTTCTTCGGGTCATCAATGAATGATAATTATGCTTCACAATTCCCCTTGAATCACTTCGAACTACTTTCTGAAACAAAACTTATGCAAATTTTTAAAAAAAAACTACACACCTTTTTTTTGTCGCTTTGTATGAGCTCGATCTTGAAACGACTGTAACTCTGTAATTTCAAATCTCCAAGTTCTGAAATTTCGGCCTGTGATAGCCCTATGAGTCCTCTTTCCAACCCCACAAGTCTGATCACGATTGGATTCTCGAAGAAAGAATTATGCCTAATCTCCCGCAATGACCTAATTATAGACTTGTCCAGTAGAGAAAACTTGTACGACATTCCACGTGTCATTGTTTCAACCTTCAGCTTTGAAAACGA
The DNA here is from genome assembly GCA_031772625.1 of Pinus tabuliformis. Taxonomy (NCBI): domain Eukaryota; kingdom Viridiplantae; phylum Streptophyta; class Pinopsida; order Pinales; family Pinaceae; genus Pinus; species Pinus tabuliformis. The sequence continues at coordinate 395,147,690 of CM062809.1, read as the reverse complement.
TATCCAACAAACTACAGTTTGTCCTCTTTCTATCACTTTTTATAAAATTTGAATTTGATGCTCAAAGAGAAAGTTATGACGATTTTCCCAAGGTGACCTGTTTGAGATCGAATTCAGGAGCCTACAAAAACCCTAACTTCCTCAGTTCATATCTCTGAAAATATAGCGAGACAAGATTTGAAATTCAGTCACGAGGTTCATCATGATTTTGGCTCAAATGGGTTTTAATTTTAGCTTCTGAAGCTTCGTAGAAAAAAAGTTATAGCGAAAATGCCACGATGACCTATTTGAAGCAGCGAAACCCTAGAATCCAAAGCTCTGATACCAATTGTTATGCAACCAGCTCACAAAAAAGAAGAAAGAGATAGATCAATGACTTCAAAAGTAGCCTCTTCGAGGGGGAAACCTCCTTTACATTACATAAAATGAACAATTCTTGGATGATACAAATGACAAGACCTCTTTTCTATATATAGGAGTCTAAGGGGTTACAATATAATCGGAGCCGACATAACAATAATAACATAAGGGCACAACAATAACAACAGTGGGATTCTATGGGGCACAATAATAACAATATGGGGACAACATGGGCACAACAATAATAATAAGGGATACAATGACAATAATAATAAGGGAATACACTAGTATTATAGGGACCTAACAAAATCAACTAAAAGGAGATGACGAACCTTCAAGATAAGCCCCAAGTTGAAGCCTTGATTAAGATTAGGATTTTGTAGGGCAAAAATTGTCTAGTGTTAATGACATCAACTCTATTAGGGAAAATTTCACCACCAAAAGAGCTAGATTTTGAGTCTAAAGGATCATTGAAGGTGAAGTCAAGCCAAAATAACCTCAAAGTCCTCCTTCACGAGGGCCTAGTTGAATTTGTTCCTATCCCCTAACCCTAGCGGCTTGCCTTAAAGGGCTTAGGAAGGTAAGAAGGAACATATAACAAATTTTATGAATCTTGATTACCACAAGGATTTTTAGTGCCTTTCCCTACTTGGGTGATGGATTCTTTAGGGTTAAATTTAAGAGATATAAAATCTATGCATAGAGTAAGGGGAAAACCCTAGTTTTCATTTGCGAACCCTAGGTATCTTTTTATGAAGGGAGAAATTTACTAAAGGAAATCTCTCTAGGAGGTCTTCTATGGCATTCAAGGAAAATAAATTTAACATGCAATGATCATCTAAAGTTGTCCAATAAAAATATGCATTTAGACAAGGTATAATAGAAAAACCCTAGCAAATATTCATTACATAAAAGGCCATTAAAAATCTGCAATAATACTCACAATTTTTCCAAGAAACAACCTTCTTTCAATCCAAAAAAGACATCTCCAATGCGTAAACTAGTCTCCAACAGAAATACTCCAAAAAGATCACATACCCACAAGTAGCGAGTTGAAAAAAGGCTAAGTCGAGCTCTCTAAAGGAGGCCAAAATCCACAAGTGGTGTTGAATAAATAGAATGGAGTGATCCTTCTTATATAGGAGGTCTATCACATCTATTAATTTGACTAAAAGCCCTATAACAAGTTTGATTTTAGGTAGACATAAATTAAAGGGGCTACAAGCCAACCCAATAGCTCAACAAAAGAAAATATGCCACTATTTTCCCACATGTGTGAGCTGAAATCCCTCTCTAAGCATATGTCATGCCCATTTAGGGCTATTAAGGCTCAAAAAGTGCAATACAAAGGCTACATGCATCTCCAACAATCAATTGAGGAGGGATCCTCAACTCAAGCCTCAAAACATATCCTTGTGTCCAAAAGCCATTTTTGGGTGCCCTGCGTCATCTCCATGGGTGCAATCTAAACAACGTGGTGTAGTCTCTCTCTAGCATTGGCGCTCCATGAGGCATTACAAGCCCTCTCTAATCATCTTGGGGATGATCATCGTCATCTGGCTCCAGGTCAAGGCATGTCCATCAAGTGGTGTCAAGGCTAACCTGGGGGCATGTTGGGTATGTTGGGTACGTCATCAAGAATCCTCAATGCCAAGCAAAGTGGGCTCAACATTCTGCCATTGGAGGGTGATTTGGTGTGTCAATCAACTGTTAGGATCATCAAAGTGCCCAACGCTTTGCTGTAAAAGGGAAACGTTGCATCTGCAAGGTCATCATGCTCTCTGGAAATGTAGTATGACTTACACATCATGTAGATTAGGAGTGGAATAGGTGTGCTCTCAAGGTCTCAGCTACTTTGTGTAAAACCACCTGGAAAAACAATCTTAAACTCAAGTAAAAGAAACCACTCATTAGAGACAATGACCATGGATGCATCATAGTGGACCATACTTAATTGTTAAGGGCATAGTAATACTTCAAATTGGGATCACCTTCAAATATCTTCTAGACCAAGTATCATAATAGTGTTCCCTACCTTTTTAAAAGTGGCTAGGTAATTAATCTTGTTAAGTGATTCTAGCCTGTTGCTGCAAAATCCAGTAGGCCTTGAAAAGGGGTACCCTACAGGGCAATCACTAGCCGAAGTGACAACAATAAGGTAGTAGCTCACCGTCACCACAACTACTACCCCTTGCTCTTTATGGATTTTCACCAATGGAAGGAGTCCTGGTATGTAGGTCACGTAAGAGATATTCCATGCTTAAAGGTATAAGGTGACTAAAAGGCTTCAAAGGGAGGACTCAACTTAAGGACAAGGTTTAAGAAATGAAGAAGAAGCAATGTGCTTCCCTTAGACAAGCCAAATTAGGGCACGCTGGACCTAGGGTTTAAGTAATAACATGGAAAAAGGAATGGTCCAAGGTCAAGGTTTAAAGAAAAGGTTTTCAACAATGAATAAATTTGGACTAAGCCCTAATTGGGTCGTTTGGCCTTAAGAGGGAAAAATTAGAGAAGAGAGAGAAAGTGGATTCAGTTTATGGATAAAAGATGACTTGATCACCAACAAGATATGGTCAGTGCCTAGTGCTATGGCTAATAGAGTCCTTGGATTCTTAAGAATGGCTAAAACTTGCAAAGGAGTAAGGATATGGATAAAACTTGCAAAGGAGTAAGGATGCCTTGATGCCCTAGCAACAAAACCCTAACTATTATCTGTCTGAGGGATCAAAATTCACATGGGAGAGCTAATGAAAGATTCATTAAGGGGGTTGTCATTCACTTATCATACAATGAATAATACATGCAATAATGAGACCTAGCTTACATACAATCAATATTCAACAAATTAGGGCATAATAGAAAAACCTTGATCATCAATTTATTCCATACACTAGACACAAAATCAGAAATTTTCAATAATAAAGCACTTACAAGACAATATGCATGAACAAACCAAATATTGATCCAATGATTGTGGGAGATATTCCTTGGATTACTTCTGCAATATATCTATATATATATATATATATATATATATATATATATATATATATATATATATATACCTGAGACTATCTTTTATGGCATGGAGAAAGTTTAGTGATCAAGAAGTGAGGATCACTGATATACTCCATCAAACTGAGCATGAGTTGAGTGCATCACTGTAATTACTAAAGTTGATACTCCATGACTATTGTAGACCTGCTTGTTGTATATTTGCTCCTTTAATCCTTTCAACTTGCTTTGATGTCCTTGAAGACAAATCCTTGTATGTCTCTTTTGTTGCCCTTCATTTGACGTCAGCACCTTAGCTCTGATACCATGTTGAAGAATCTAGGGCAATTAGAGTTAATGTGATTCTTCTTAGCATGATAACTATTTGTGAGGTATTTTATCTTTAGCTTATTAGCACAATCTTTTCTTGATATCATTAGTGTGTGTATTTCTTACTTCATCAAATAGCTACCAAAACAAAGAGACAAGAACACACGATGTTGGCTTTCTGCCAGGGCCAAAACCTCTCCTCTTGAGAGGAAAACCCTTCAATCTCTTCTTATAGATTCTTTTATTGACGAATACCAAGACCCTTGACAAAATACTTGACTCAATTCTTCTTCAAGACACTTGTCACTATCTCTTGCATTCTTCGGCCTTCACAGTCTTCCTCCTTCGCACTGTTATTACACTGTCACTAGGAGAGTCTCGGTCTCCTTTTTCCTTCGCAACCCTAGACACAGTCCTCGGCCTTCACTGATCTCTTCTTTCAGTCCAAGATAGCCTCTTTGTCTTCGGTCTTCTTCTATCACCATTCAATGCTTGATATAACCCTTAACTGTAGCTGCCATTGTCTTAGAACATACTTCGATCCTTCGCTTAGATGACAGACTTAGCCCGAGAACCCTTAAGACATTTACGCACCTATAGTCACCTTCCTTCTTCACTGTAATACCCTTATCTTCTTCGCTCTGAGATTCGTATTTTTTCAGATCAAAGATGTCTGAATTGCTTGACGATTATGAGGTGAGGTCACTCTATATATATAGTGACTTATGCTTGTCATTTAGGCTGACATGAGATCCTGGAAATAAGCCGACATTACCTTAAGGAGAATATTGTCCTTCTTTTAGCCGATTGCAAGAGAGATAGTGACAATGTCTTGGAGTGTAACTTTGACATGTGTAACATGACTTCATGACTTCTTAATTATATTCATAACAAGACAACAAAACCTAAAGACATCAAGAAGAAGTCTTTGACCTATGAAAAACACTTCTTGCTCATGAAACCCATGATGCAAGGAATACAATAAATACATTTGTTTCTTCTTTACATGAAATCATAATTACAAGTCATTATGAAAAACGAACCTAGTTACACCTTTATTCAACAATGGTCACATCAAAATACATCAACTCCTTCAAAACAGGGTATGGTCCCATCAAAATACATCACTAAGTGTAAAATACTTAACATATGTGCATGGAGAGGAGCACTTCACTAAGGAAGGTGCTCCATATCATCACAACTAATCAAGCATCAAAATCTTCCAAGTAAGCTAGGGCTTCCAAGCAACAGATCTATAGCTAGCTCAAAGCATTCCATATATTATCTGTTGAGAGTGTTAACAATCTTTCATTGGATTCGACGAACTTCAATGCCCTCTTGCAAGTCTTTGTATGCATGATTAACAGTGATTGTGATGGAAATCATGAGTGAGACCTCAAGGGGTGACCTCAGAAAATTTTGGCCCTCTGCAACAGAATGCCCAAAAAAATGTGAACCAAAAAGAGATAAACTAATCCACACATGCAAGTTGCTAGAGAGAGAAGGGAGAGATTTTGTCCTTCTTTTTGTCTTATTTCGTCCTTGTCCTTCACTAGCTTCCGAGAAACTATCTTGTGTGAGTGACATCGAAAGTGGAGGAGGTCGAACCGCCTTTATATAGTAGTTGTCTAGGACGAATGGGTGTGTCTTTAGCCAGGGCCGACTTGACTTGGAGGGAAGCCGACTTGACAACTTTTGGAGCCAAAAATTACATTTCAAAAATTCAAATTTTCATCTTTAAAATGTCGCAATGGGACTTTGACTCAATATAAATTTTCTTTGACTCTAGCATTTATAAATATGCTTTACAATGATAAATACAAATACATTAAGTGACCAAATGTACATTATGATGACCGACCATAGTTACAAATTAAACACCTCTGACATTGAAATAGATCTTGCTATGGCAATCTCGGCTACTCCCTCTGCCACTGCTGCTTCCTAGTCGTTGAAGCATATTTTTTGTTTGGCATAGTCCACTCATAGAAGGCATATTGATCTTAGAGACCTTCTATCTCTAAGCATCTAGTCTAACAATCTTGCAGTCCATCATCTGAAGGATCTCAATATTATACTTGCCTTGACTAAGGAAGTAATGCATCCAATCTAGATCCTTCATCTCAAACTTAGAGGTCAAATCCCTCTGGCACTGAAGCAGGGCTTGAATGCTCCCTCTATCATGGAAGCAAATCCTCCTACCACTGCTACTCACTCTATCGTGTGAGTCCTATTGCTCTGGTCAGAAACAAGTCATATAATAACAAGATCAACTAAGACTCAACAAATATTCATTAATCCAAGAATACCATGCCAGAGGTCCATTAAAAGATTTCTTCAATTTGCAAACATGAGATTCCCTCTCATGTACCCCAAATCCCCGAGGTTGTTCTATGTTTACTTCTCAAACACTTCATTGAGGAAAGTGGACATCCATTTCATGTATCTCCAATCCATAACAAAAGCAATAGAAATAATAATTTTAATAGAAGTGTACTTGACAACTGGAGCAAATGTCTCCTCATAGTCCTCTCCCTCTTTCCAAGAGATCCTCACAAATCTCACTTTGTACTTCTCTATGTTGCCATCTACCGCATGATTTATCTTGCAGATCCATTTGGAAGTCACCACTGACTTACCTTCAGGTATGGGCACAATTTCTTCCATTATGGCATCCTTCAAACTTGTTGGACTGCCTTCTCCCTCTAAATAAGGAGCTCTTTCAGATATCTGGAACAGTTCTAGATGTTAGTACAATTTCTCCCTTTTGAGCACAAATCACTCTAGCTGAGTTTATGCTCGATCTTGGGAGAATCTTCTTGCTACAAACTTTTCTTTTCTCTTCCCGATGCTTCCATCTGCTGCTAGAGACTTGGCAGCGTTCATGATGTACCTGCAAACCTCATTAGGAGGTCATGAAAGAAAATTATTATAACCAAGCAAAAGATACAAAGGCAAGAGGTTTACCCAAAAATAAAGCAATAATCAAGGAAGAAAGATATAAAGTATTTATCTTTTGATCTGAGGATTGTTGGGAATTTTCAACTCCCTATTGATCCTTGCCTTCATGCAGAAATCATTGAAATCCATATGCAAACTCATCATGTTCGTCTTCATGATTAGTATGTTGCTTTCCTTTTCTTCCTTACATGAGCTAGGTTTCTTTGTTTAGCTCTAGGGTTTTATCCACAAACCCTGGGGTTTTTTAAATCATAACCTTCAACATTTTCCTAGGGTTTAGATATCCTAAATCTACCAACTCTTTGAAGAAGGGGTCATCTTTAGCATAAGAGTTATGAATTTTCTTGCTTTATATGAGAGAGCCTTTCTACTTAGCTCCCTCTCGCTCTGGAGTAACTTTCCATCTGATCCAGAAAAACCCTAGCAACATTTCTCAACGAATACAATTTTTAACTTCAACAACATATACAAGGCATCTTCTTACACATACATGAGCAACACTCTTGATTCTGTCTCTTTCTAAACAAATTCAACTTTGTCCTTGAAGTTACCCAACCAGTCCTAAACGAGTGCCCTTTCTTAAGATTAAAGTTGGCCCTACTACTCTGATTTATAGAGTTCTATTCAGCCCTTTTAATAAAGACAAAATATTGCAAGTTGAGACATCACAAATCTCCAGAATAGCATGTTTCATGAATGTAAGATGTCTTCATCAAAGAGGGAATATGGCATTCCAATATCCTCAAAAAAAAATCATCAACAACCTCCAAGTTTCTCCTTGAAAATTTTCAAATTTTGAGATTACTTCCTTGCTTGAATTCAAACTTTGTTGAAGCTTTACCTCTTCAAACATTGTTTTGTTGGCCTTCCTTAGCCTTGAGGTACTTCGGACCCGTTTTTTCTAAGGTCTGAGGCCTCTCAGACCCTTTTAGGTCTGCAGCCTAGCCTTAGGCTGGTTGCGGTTCTCATTTGTGCTTTTGTCCATGATATTTATTCACAGAATAGAGGTTTTGGCCCTCTTCAATGACCTGAAAATTGATCGTAGCTGATACTTTGCAAGATTTAAAAATTTGGGTCTTTACAAATACCTTAGTTCTCATGTGTTCAAGTATGAACAATTAAATTAAACGAACTTGACAATATAAAACAAGCATGCCATACTCAACATAAACTTATGGAGAAATACGAGAAAATTGAAGAAACATCACAATAACAAAGTGATAAGGGAGTTCGCCCAACTTGGACTACGTCTCCGGGCCCTACTTCAGTACAGGGGTGGCCTCCTTATTGATCTCAGCATCTAGATAATGAATACATGCAATTTTCGTCAATACAAGAGAAGGTCTCTCTTCTCGAGTGGCATTGTCTCTCCTACAAAGAACTCTCACTAAGATTCATTCTCTTTCAACAAACAAAGAAAGCATAACAAAAGGACAATCTCACTTGCAGTTGTAACATGTCCTTGTCTCAAAACCCCAATCTGAAGCCCACCTGCAAATCAGTTGCTCAAATGAGAAAATAGACATCCACAGATGAATTCCTTGCAAAATTTCGAGTCATTTGAGTATAAACTCGACTATGTTTCGCTCAGGCCCTCTAGGCCTCCCTTTGGACACTATGTCGAAAATAGTGGAGGAATAATACTTATTTATTCAAATCTAACTGTTATATTATAACGGCTAAAAGAAAAAAATATCATCCATTAACTTTATGCCAAGATCTAGTTCTTCGCCTTGTCCTAAAGATGAACCACACTAGATGGTTCGAAACGCATCGACAAAGCTCTAATGATGTGATTTTTACCGAAATTTTTCTTACTTTTCAATAGTGGAGGAATTAGTACTAAGCCACCCAAACCAACCATGGTGTATTGGCTAGCTCCAATGGAAATTTTGATGCTACCATGTTGCTCAAAAAGCCCAAAAACCCCTATATGTGCTCTTACGATGCTCAAAAAGGTTAAGGAATGAGCAAATACCTCCCTTCTCCAAAAGGCATTGTAACGATTCTACAAAAGCCTTGCGCTCTGCTAAATAAACAACAAACCAGGCCTATCGCCCAATGATTGGCCGCCTTTATTAGCAACCTGGTGGTCGTGGGTTCGAGTGTTCAGGCTCAGTGGTCATAACAGTGATTTGTTTTAAAAAATTAAATTGGGGTTGTTGGCCCCACCCATATCCTTCGTCGTGGTCACATTACTTCGTATGACCTGGGGCCAAGCTTCGCTCCCTACGCCCACATTGTTTTAATGGGCCATATAATATGGCAGGGTCCGTTGCATGGACCCGCCTGTTACGTCGTAGTCCTTGGTTGCATGCGAACCATATAAGTGTGGGCCAAGCTGGTCAGGCAAGCCCGTCAGCCCACCCATTACCCCCAACTGTTGGAACACTTGTATTTACATATAACCGCTCCACCAATGCTTAACAAGTGACACGGTTGGTCTAACGGTAATGTGACGGATTGTTTGTCGACAGGTCTAGGATTCGATTCTGAAGGGCCCTCCAAACAAATTTTTAATTCAAAGTTCAAGGCCACATGACAGCCTTTCATACAGCCACGTGGTGCCCTTTGATTGGCCCACGTGGCAGCATATGATTGGACCACCTCACCAACCGCACGCCCAAAAAATTGTTGACGTCAACTACCCAGTCAACCATTGCACTGCCACGTGTCCTCTCATCATTCGTCCATGTGCCTGTCAATGATTTCGTCACTTGTATGCTTGTTATAGGGTCACATGGCGATCCCTGACCAAGCCACATGGCGTCCATCCATTATGTTGAAGAAAATGTAACTAGGTTCAGTGTTTATACATGTAATTTTGATCTTTGTACTTGTAAAGAAAAATTACTTTTTGTGAATTATAAGAATAAGTTTCTTGCTCATTCCATAGGTCTAGGGAAGTCAAAGACTCAAAGAGTTCTTCTTGGGCATTTATGAAATGTATATGAGTCAACCTAGAGTCAAGAACAACCCTCCAAGGCCAGCACAATCCTCTTGAAGACAAGCAAGCAAAACGATGAAGAGAACAGTCAAGTCGGCCAGCAAAATTGATATAAAGAATAGACACGTCGGCTCAAATGAAGTGACTCAACAGTTCATTAATTCATGTCGGCTTGAATGCATGGACATACACCTATAAATAGGCAGTTGGGGTCACCACAAAAGAACATAGAAGCATCTCGCATCTCTTTGAAGAAACTCGGATGGGTACAGGTCTGTGACTTCGCATATTTTGAAGGAGCACTCTCTCGGATAAGTACAATATAGATACCATCTCAGACTCACCTGAAATCTCGCAAAGAAGTCTCAGTCTCCTCCTTGTTACAGGCCTCGGTGCATTGCTGATGTAGTCTACTCCTCAGTGGAAAAGAGATGATAAGAAGTTTGGTGTCATGATAAGTGCAATCACAAGTATACACCCTTGGCAAGAAGGATCTCTATCAAACTCTGTCTCGGCCTTCATCTAACATAAACACAGTCACGATTTTGATGATCATTGTCTCACTGTCTCGGAATATACATGGTAAAGAGGATCTTTGTGATCTTTGTGTGATGAAGCAGCAATGAAGCTCATAGTTATGACGAGTCTCTCAATGGAAGCACAGTGATGTTACAAAATTAATAAATGTCTTCATGATGCAGTGATGATGATGAACTCAATGATACAAAGAAGAGAATTGGTGCCTTAGTCTTGGAGTAGGCTCAATCAGTCAAGGGTCATGGTCTTGGTGTTCATCAAATGGAATCTCTATAAGAATAATTTTGTGCGGGTTTTCCTCTCCAAGAGGGAGAGGTTTTGGCCTTGGCAGAAAGCCAAAATTTTGTGTCTTTGTCTCTTTGTTATGATAGTTATTTGATGAACTAAAGAAGACACACTAATGTTAAGAAAATTGCTAATAAGCTAAATGTTAAATTCCTCACAAGTAGTTATCATGTTAAGAAGAATCTCATTAACTCCATGCCCTAGATTCTTCAACATGGTATTAGAGCTATGATTGTAGTCTAAGGAAGGGCATAAAAGAGACACTTAAGGATTAGCTTCAAGAAGGACATCATAACAAGTTGAAGGAATTGAAAGATCAGTGTTCAACAAGCAGTATACAACAACAAGTCAATTCAAGATCAATCTCAGTTAAAGTGAAGTCTCAATTCTAGTACTCAGAAGTCGGATTACTCTGAATCTTCATATGGTACCTACAGGTACAGGACCTCGGTGATGAAGTTCTTCTCTATCAGTCTCAATGAGCATAGCAAAGTATGATATCTCAGCATTCTTGTGATCACAATACAATCGTTGTCTCGACCTCCTCATAATTGTAGTCCTCAACATACAAAATGATGTCACTACGTAATATATTATTAGCATGCTCATGATGGAGAGATACTAACAAGTCTTGGTATCTTTGTCTCGGTAATCTCTCGGTATAAGAATGATGGCTTCAAAGATCCTATAGCACCACTCAGTTTCGATGGAAAGAAACATGGTAATTCCACAGTGGTGAACAATCTCATAAACACAGTCTCGAATAAGAAACTTAGCAATACTACAGTAATATATATATTCTTCGCACAACCATGACAAGTAAGATCTCAATGATAAACACAATTACATTCTCGGTCAAGGAGCAGTCATGATCCTAACATAGGTTATGATCTCAGTGAAAACTATGAAGAGACAATCATGATCTCGATAGATCAAAAGACAGATCTCCAATACACATCTCAATAAAGACACAGTGATGAATTCAGTGACAAGTTCAGGCTCACAACACAGTGCACAATTCGAATGAACAACACTCATAGACATCATTGTCTCGGTACAGTGTTACAACAATATACTTGTCACAGTTCTGGATCTTGTCTATAAACATGATCTCAATAGCATGATGCTCGGATCAGAGCATGAATTTGTTGATGCTGAAGTATAATAAGGTCCACTTGTGGGATGGTAGTATCACGAGCATGTCAGTATAGGAGTCAAAAGAATCAAAAAGATGAATTAGGAATCAAGATGATCTCAAGATCATAAAGTAGTTTCGGTGATGACAAGATCACAAAAGTCATGATGCCAGAAGGTCTCCAAAGAAGTTTTGGTAAAAGGATACTAGTGGTTCATGATGGGAAGCTCAAGCAAAAGAAGCATCAAGATGAATATCTCCTCTTCACATACCAAGTAAGTATCTTTCATGTTTTTGGTTTAATAACTTTGTTTTGCAAGGAAATAGAAATATTGAAGGATAGTCATAGTCCTCATGAAAAAGGTCCTTGCATAAAATAAGGAGGATTTTCATAATCCTCATAGAAAAGAGAAATCATTGATGTCTATGGAAAGGTCTCTGAAGGTCAAACAATGCTTGAATATATCAAGAGACTTATAGGAATCATATGAAATCACTCAAAGGTCCTCACATGCTAAAAGAGGAGACATAAAGAGAGATATATGAAATCTGAAATTATAGTAAAGAAGGTCACATCACTTAGACCCACACAAAATCTTGGTCCTCAAGCAAAGCAAGACAGAATAAGTATAGCTAAGATTCAATGCTATAGAAAGATTTTGGAAGCTCATATCACTGAAAGATGGAGGAAGCTGAAGAAAGGGACCAAGGAAAGAGGGAGTAACAAATCTCTCCTATGAGTAAGATAGTATCCCTAACAAAAAGGGTCCTATCATAAGCTCCTAAATCTTGTTCTATAAGATATGACAACGGTAATAAGATGAATCATGGCATCATGAAGCATTAGAAACAAGAGCTCATGACATCACCATGGGAATCATGAAAGACAAAATCCATGGTAGACAAACATGTAGGATATAGCTCTTGAGAACCTCAGTGGACATTGAAGGAAAGGAAGAAATCATCTAAGACAAGGCTCATCATACATCAAGTCAAAAAGGAAACATCTGCTAGTTGGGGATATACAAGATCCTCAAAATTCTCTGATGGAATCCTCATCGTAGGGTTCACTAATCTAGAGAGGAAGCAAGTGTTTCAACAGGAACTCCAACTTATGGAATCCATGAGATGATGATGTGATGACATAAAGCAGATCAAGGGATTGAAGATCTCTTCAATCAAGGAAGTTGTTGGAAGAAGCCTCAATGACCTGAAGGTAAAATAAGGTATGTATGCTTGTGTTTAATATTATAATGTCATGTCATATGGTTGCAGGTAACATGGATCATTGCTTCTATCTTAAGAAGCATGATCAAGAGAAAGAGGATCTCCTCCTATGAAAGGATGTAGGAAGGCATAAGTCACACTAGATGAAATCAACATAATATGTCCTCATATGAAGTATGAGGTGGTTGACTACAATGAAGAAACTCTGATTAAAATCTACCGAGAATAGAATGTGGGAGGAAGGAAGAGATAGTGAGATATGCAACCCTGATGAAGGCGATCAACATCCAAAAGATCAAGAAGACTTGACTAGAAAATATCTCGGAAAGATATAAAGACTCTGATGGAAAAGATGAAGACCCTTGACAATGGATATCTTTGGGAGATGTGTCAACATGTATGCAGGGCGCTGGTATCTACAAAAAGATGTCATGATGAAGAGCCATCTCGTAAGGTATGATTTGATGTCATATGATGTTTTGATTTCTTGAATAATATCTGGATAATGCAGGGCTACTTGAATAAGAGTTGTAAATACAAGTACAACTAGCATTCATGTGATGGATGGAAGAAGCATGATGAGAAAGACGTAGTCATATAACGAAGGTTCCAGATATGAAGAAGGCCACTTTCCATGAAGAAAGGAATGACATGACGAACAAAATGACTTTAGGATTTCGGTCAAATAGTGGTCAATGTTGGTCAAACTTCAAAACACTTCGATCTTCTTCTTCTTCGCACGTGTGAACAGAAAATGGATGTATTTGATGATCCGAATTGATACCAAAATGAAGGAGGTTGATTGTCCATATATAGTGGTCGAGTTTTGACCAAGGGTCCAACCCATTCAGCTAGTGGGGCTGACCTGTGTTTTTGGAGCCTACATGAGCTTCAAAAATAATAATTTTATTACCTTTAATTAGGCCGACTTGAATAGCAAAAAATCACAACATTAATAGATTTTTAAAAGCCAAATAATGAAAGTACAAGTCTTTTCAATCCACCAAATCCACAAATGAGTGCCTCTCTTATTTAGAGTATAACCTAGAAATGCATTAAACAAAGAGTGTATCCTCACCAACTGAAAATGACAAGTCAACATAATGATAAAATAATCACGAATAGATGGTGGCCATGCCACATGTCTCAATATTTAACAAAATGCCTCTCCTCCAAATGGGTGATAGAGCATGTCTAAGCTCTAATGATTCCCCTCAAAATTCTCCAAGTGAATCGATCCACTAAATGGATGTGCAATCAATCATGCAATGTTACAATCATACATGTCCATATCCTTCGATTGAAGTGAATCTACTAAATCCTCTCCACGTGTTCCAATTAATCTTCAAAGCATTGATTGGCCTAATGAAAAATAGCAAAATCCTACAAGTGACATGCCTAGATCCTTGAAGTGGATCTACTAAATCGTCTCCACATGTGTCCAAGCAATCTTCAAAGCATTGATCTGCCTAATGAAAAAATAGCAACATCTTAGAAGCAATGTTATTAGAACCGAATTGGTGATTGAATTGAAAAACCTTGTGGACCGAGTACCGGTTGGGACCAGTAAAAAAACCGGACAAAAAAAAAAGTTTACCAAAAACACATAAAATATGCATATAGAAAAACATATATATTCATGTGCATCCATATGAATCCAAACCATTTATACACAAATATGCAAAAGTTCTCATTTATATAGCAAGTAATAGTGCATATAACAAAAATAACACTTGGTGCAAAACATCGTTGAACCAAAAAACATCAAGAAGCAAGCTCTAAAAGGCCTTTATAGTCCAAAATAACATGATAGTATGATACTACAATCTACAATACTGCGGCCATATCCTGCAAGTGCTAATTGTCAATGTCATCTTCAAAATCATCATTTTGATCATCCTCTTGATCCTCATGTGAAGAATGAGTAGCATCCAAGTCTGCAATCATTGCCTATATTGGGATTTTTGTCATCAATATAACCCTCTAAGCACTAAAATAAGGTAGAAAAATCGCAGCATGTCAAATCAAGATTTTGTTTAAGTGATGGGTACATTTTTAGTAGAGTAATGATAGAGGAGTTTGACAACCATTGCCACTAACATCAAAGTACATAGAGGGATTGTTTCTCTTTATTAAATACTAGTTCCTTACCCTCATATATGACCTGCAACCCTGATATCTTGAAAATTTGTTAAGTCTGCTGGATTTTGAGTGAAATCTAAAATTCTACTTTCTCCATATGAAATCCAATGAGGTTGGAACCACTCTCAAACATCTTGAATCATTTTATGTTAATGTTAAAAATTTAAGTAAAAAGATGGAAATGAAAGATTATGGAGAACCTCACTTTTACTTTAAGAATTTAACATTACTATGAAATGCATAGCAATAATAGGACCATAAGCTTGAATATTAGGTTGGCCTAAGGGAGAATTAGAAGTGGGCCAACCAAATGAGAAAATCAAAACACAAAAAAAAAGACAACTTTTTGACACTGACCTAGGAAGGTACAAACTGCACAAAACCAGTCCTAAACTGGCCGGTTCAGTGGAATAGGTCGGTTCAGTACCGAACCGGCCTATTCCGGTTTGGACTGGTTTTGGGCCAAAAACAGCCAGACTGGTCAGTGCACCAGTTCCGGTCTGGTTCTGGTAACATTGCCTAGAAGTGACATGTTTGGATCTTCAAATGAAGTGGATCTACTAAATCCTATCCACGTGTCCAAGCAACCTTTCAAAGCATTGATCAGTCTAATAAGAAAATAGCAACCTTCAAATCATTGATCGGCCTAATGAAGATTTTCTCATTAGGTAGGAGTTTTCTAATTATTTATCGTATTTATTTTATTTTGTGTATATCTTAATTATTTTATTTATTTATTTTGATCTTTGGCAATTTGTTGGGATTAATTATTTCATTTATTTATATCTTAATTATTTTATTTATTTATTTTGATGTAGAAGAATTGGCAATTTGTTGGGATTATTTGGGCAAGGCTCCATTTTAAGGTCAACTGGATGCCACTATAACCGCTATGCTGGTGTCAATAGTCTTTAAGTTAGCACATGACGGGGAACTTATGACTTAGCAAGCCTTGAGGCATCTCAAGGCACATTGAGAGTTTGACTTTTTATATAGCAGTCGTCTATTTTTCTAGCCTTATCACAACAGGTTAACATGTCCCTTTTCAGGAATTGTTTCCTGATCCCCGGTGGAGGGGAAAATAAACTGTACTCCCAAACACTTGAGCTAGAGATAGAACCCACACATTAGTTATCTTAATTACAAAAGGATGGAAGATCATTGGTTTAACTATATATTAAAAATGGTCTCCCAAAGCAAGGACGTCTCCTCAACAACCTCTGTAGCATGGCCTCCAATGTGTAACAATTCCTCAAGGGATGTGTAACAATCTAGGTCCAAGGTGTAGGTAGTCAACGGATCATATGATAACATCCCTCCACTTGCTAAGTTCGTATAAAACTCAAGAAAACTCTGTCAAAGGAGGGTATGGTCCCATCAAAATACATCACTAAGTGTGAAATATCTTAACTTATGTGCATGGAGGGGAGCACTTTCCCAAGGAAGGTGCTCCATATCATCACAAACTAATCAAGCATCAAAATCTTCCAAGTAAGCTAGGGCTTTCAAGCAACAGATCTATAGCTAGGTCAAAGCATGTCATAAACTAGCTATTGAGAGTGTTAAGAATCTGTCATTGGATTCGACGAACTTCAATGCCTTCCTGCAAGTCTTTGTTATGCATGATTAACAGTGATTGTGATGAAAATCATAGTGATCATGATGAAAATCATGAGTGAGACCTCAAGGGACTCACTGATTGGGGTCCACTTTCTTATTCACTTCTTATCTTTGTTATGTTGGCCATTTCTTCTATGTCCTCCCCTCATGGAAGTAGGGCCTTTGGCCAGAAAGGCGTATCTATGGGTTTTGTTCCGCTGCAGGTTAGGTTTGCATGCATGCATTATTCAAGACACCAACATTTTGATCATTTTTTCCTAATGATTGCAGCAATGTTAATGTTCATGTGGTATTTTGTTCTTTATTTACAACTTTGCAAAATAGATGGTCTAATAAAGTATTAGGATCTTCTTTCAAATGTTTGAGCTAGTAATGCAAGTTCTCCAAGACAAGGTAAAGATGAGTGAAGCATCAAAATGGAAATACTTATAAGCATCTTCTTTTTCCATTTTCTTCTTGAATTCATTTTCGTGTAGGAGGATACAAGCAATATGAAAGCAAGTCCCATTACCAACTTCGGCCTCTGGAGCTTTGGTGTTTGGAATCAATTTGCAGTAGTCCCACCCATGTTCAAATCTCTAGAGGCGTCACCCATACGCCCGTAGTGTAGGAGGATACAAGCAATATGAAAGCAAGTCCTATTACCAACTCCGGCCTCTGGAGTTTTGGTGTTTGGAATCGATTTGCAGTAGCCCTACCTGTGTTCAAATCTCTAGAGGCGTCACCCATACGCCCTAGTGTAGGAGGATACAAGCAATATGAAAGCAAGTCCCATTACCAACTCCGGCCTTTGGAGTTTTGGTGTCTGAAATCGATTTGCAGTAGCCCCACCCGTGTTCAAATCTCTAAGGCGTCACCCATACGCCCGTAGTGTAGGAGGATACAAGCAATATGAAAGCAAGTCCCATCACCAACTCTGACCTCTGGAGTTTTGGTGTTTGGAATCAATTTGCAGTAGTCCCACCCGTGTTCAAATCTCTAGAGGCGTCACCCATATGCCTGTAGTGTAGGAGGATACAAGCAATATGAAAGCAAGTCCCATTACCAACTCCAGCCTAAGGAGTTTTGGTGTTTGGAATTGATTTGCAATAGTCCCACCTGTTCAAGGATCAAATACGCAATCACCATGGGGCGTGCTAGTTTATGGTCATCCTAGGCGTGCTAGTTTATGGTCATCCTAGGTGAGTACTTGTTAATAGTTTTGATGATGTCATTATGGTCTTAAAACAACAATGTATCATATTGATATAGATTTAATCTGACTGGACCAGGAAACATACTTTGGCTAGGATTCAAAAGTCACTAGAAAATTTCAGACACTGCATGAATAAATTCTGCATCCACCTAGCTACCTTCCTACTTTCTGATATTATTTTGAACGCCACAGATAAGCTTTAAGTTTCTGCAACATACGTTAATCAATATATTCTGTTGCATTACAAATTAAGAATTAATTTTGTTTAGTTAAATGATATTGTCATGTCTAGCATATTTTTTAGTTAAATAATACTGTCTTGTTTAGAATCTGTCGGTCTAATTTTACATGTGCCAAGTGTGCAGTAAAACAGTTCTTCTTTTTGCAGAGCCAGGGAAGAAGACTGTTGGGTAATTTTTCAGCCACTGATTTGAGGGGCTGCCCACCTAGAATGCTTCAGACATGGCTGTCTCTTCCTGTTCTTGAATTCGTTGAGAAGTTATCCAAAGCTGCGAAATTCACAGACAGTTCAGCTGCAGCAGCAGCTTTAACTAGCGGCAGTCCTGGTTCTCGTCCTCTAATCACTTGTCTCATGACTTCGTCACTTGAGGAAGTGATTACTAAAGTTGTGGATTACCATGTACACAGAATATGGGTTGTGGATCAGGAAGGATTGTTAATTGGACTTGTCTCACTCACAGATATCTTGCGAGCGATTCACGGCAAAATCGTTGCTCTTGAAGCTTCTGACATTACAGGGTGACTATCCTCCTATCTTGCTTGAACAAATTGTTGATTGTGGATAGTTTTTTTTTTAGTGGAAGAGCTTTGGCGTCTCCATTTTGAATTCAGACGCCAAAGTTCCATGGATCATCCTTAAGCCTTGCAAGTCATCTCATCTTCCTCTTTAACTTAAGGGATAGTGACCCCCTTTCTTACTATTCCTGTGACCTTGTTTTGCCAAATCAAATCAACCATGGATCTCTCTCTCTCTCTCTAAAAACTTCAGCATGGCTACTGTTTCAAATCTAAACTTCCATTTTAGAGTATGGACACATAATGCTTTCATCAATGTATAAGAGAATAATATTTTGGCACTGAATAATGCATGCTTCATCAATGTATATGAGAATGTAATATTGGTGGTTGTTGAGAAATCATTCGTCATGGGTGCATATATGAGTAATGTATGAGCACAAGGATGAAAAAACCAAAGCCTCAAATAAATTTCGAATCTTTTAGAAATATAGTTAATATGCAAAATAGATGATTGACAAATCAATAACCAATTTTGCAATGCGTCATACATTATCTGTTGAGGGTATTGTCGTCATATTATATACTTATTGTGCAATTGATTGTTTACATAAATGTTGTTTTAAATGTTACTGATGATTGAACTTCATTATTCAAAGAAATGTTGATATTCCAATAAGTAGCTGTGTTTAATATAATACTGATAATTGAACTTCATTAAAATAATATTTAAATGAACCAATTTCATGTCTTCTGAAAATATGTTCCATATTCCTAATAGATGATTGTCATTCAGGAATGGAATTGGATGGATGGGTAAATTGCTAGATGATTGTCATTCAGGAATGGAATTGGATGGATGGGTAAATTGCTAGATGATTGTCATTCAGGGATGGAACTGGATGGGGAAATTGCTAGATGATTGTCACTCAGGGATGGAGTTGGATGGGTAGATGGAATTGGATGGGTAAATTGCTAGACGATTGTCACTCAGGGATGGAGTTGGATGGGTAGATGGAATTGTCACTCAGGGATGGAGTTGGATGGGTAGATGGAATTGGATGGGCGAATTGCTAGATGATTGTCACTCAGGGATGTAGATGATTGTCACTCAGGGATGGAGTTGGATGGGTAGATGGAATCGGATGGGTAAATTGCTAGACTCCATTACGGGGGATGGAGTTTGGTGGGTAAATTGCTAGGAATTTGTTAGGCGAATTTCTGCTTATGTGCCTGGTCAATTTGTCCATCAAATACCATCAAACTTCCTTTAAACCGAAACCAGTATAGTTGCTCTTTATTTTGGTACATGTGAAGTGATGTGCAGTGGGATCACAAGTTTTATTCCTTTAAACTGAAAATACAATCAAAACTTCCTTTAAACTGAAAGTAGTATAGTTGCTTTTTATTTTGGTACATGTGAAGTGAGGTGGGGATCACAAGTTTTAGAACAGCTTGGATATATTTAGTTTTTGAAAACATAGTTAACTATATATATGGAATTTCTTTTAATCATTTTTTTCAAAATTTATTTAAAAATTTAAAGAAACGTAAGAATCATAAATTATATAGTTGGTTGGTTGATTGAGAGCACAGAATCCAAGGTCTAAAAGAATTTATTTTTAACAAAAATAATATATATATCATATAAAAATCGATAATGTTTATATAATTTTATTTTATATAATCTATGTAATCTTATTTTATATAATCTATAATCTTATAACATAAGAATGGTGAAATGTATGAATTTATATCTTATTACATTATTTTTTTCTGATGTGAATCAACCAAAAAAATAAAATAAAAAATTGAGATATTTAATTATAATTAAATAATTATTATTTATTATTTATAGCAAACTTAATAAAAATATTATTTTGCACAAAGTTTCCTGCTTAGCATAGAAGAATATCTACATTATGAAAACTACTCTACCATGATGAAATATATGAATTTATATCTTATTACATTATTTTTTTCTACAATGATCATCCAACCAAAAAAATTGAGATACTTAATTATCATTTTTATAATTAAATAATTATTATTTATTATTGGTAACAAACTTAATAAAAATATTATTTCGCACAAAGTTTCCTGCCTAGCATAGAAGAATATCTACATTATGAAAACTATATTAGAGTAGTTTTCATAATTGATCAAGGTGAACTTTCTTTTCCCATTTACAAAGTTTTATCAAATTTTCTTAACAATAAATATAGATGCAAAATATTTATTTAATTTGTATGAAGGTATTGGGGATGTATTTATTTAATTTGTATGAAGGTATTGGGGATGTGCAATGTTGTATAAAGATATTGGGGATGTACAATTAACTACATTATGAAAACTAGAGTAGAGTAGTTGTTTATCAAATTTTCTTAACAATAAATATACATGCAAAATATTTATTTACCTTGTATGAAGGTAATGCAAAATATTTATTTACCTTGTATGAAGGTATTGGGGGATGTGCAATGTTGTATAAAGATAGGGATGTGCAATTAACTATATTATGAAAACTATAGTAGAGTAGTTTTCATGATTGATCACAGCTGAATTTTCTTTTCCCATTTACAAAGTTTTATCAAATTTTTTTAACAATAGATATACATGTAAAATATTTATTTAAGTTGTATAAGGTATTGGCAGAAGTAACACCCCAGGCTATGTGAAAATTACTGTAGTTACTGAGTTTAGTTTTTATGTTTTACTGCATTAAATTTTTTATTTGTGTTGTTAGAAATAACAATGACTGAGGCTGGAAGGCTAATATACATTTGGTTACCTAATAAATGTATAATTAAGAGTTCAAATATGTTAGTTAAAATAAAATTGTTTCCAGTAGTTAAAAGAAACAATTATCAAGAAACAGTTACCATCTGCTCTAGAAAGGGGAATATAGATGTGGAAAGAATCGAGTGAGAGATCGTAGAGTTGGGTGGAATAAACCGGTGGGAAAAACACTTGAGGATAATTTGAAAAGGTACAGGACTTGAGGCTGGACAGTGAAGTCCTGAGGCCTAGGACTTGAGGCTGGACAGTGAAGTCCTGAGGCCTAAGGTATTCGACTGTAGCTAGATATATTCACTGACTGTAAGGAAACAAAATGCTCGAGGGAGAGTTTGGATGTAATTGCCAGACGCGAGGCTGGGAGGAGAGGATTTCCAGGCAGAATTGGGTTATATGTTTACAAGCAGTAAGAAGATAAGTAATATAGAATTCTTTTAGAAATGATATTGAATTTTAGAAATTATCCATTAAAGTACTGGAACAAATTAAGGGAAAAACTTCTCGAAAGTATATCAGAACAGAAAAAAGAATTGAAGATGCTAATTCAGGTATAAACAGTAAACATTACAGTAATGCCTAAACGTTAACCAATATATAAGCATTCCATGAAGAGTGTTTCCCTATATTAAATAGTTACAATACGTAATCTTAAATTGTAGAAAAATCCCTTTTGTTAAAACTGTGTGAACAGTTTCTTGGATAAATTATATTAGATCAAAGAACGATATTGGTAACGATAGTTCCGGGGTTTCCAGACTGATATCATAAGAAGCCATCCGTAACATTTATTAACTGACTATCTAACTATCTTTTAAGTTGTTGCTTGAAATAGGAAAGAAACAGGAATAAACCTTGCAGTAATTCAAAAGCACGGATAGCGAAATAGCAAACTATATATATATATATTCCATTCCTTTAAAAGTATAAGCATATCCATCCGCGGTAGCAACCGAATAACTTAAGTACACCGCAAACAACGGTTGAACAACATGAATGTGCCAACATTAAATCAAACAGCAAAACTATTGAATATCAACAGAGAAACCATGTTCTACATTGGTTCTCAAAATAAAAGGCAACCATGTAAACTAATGTCTGGGACTCTTTTACAGTCAAACCCTTGTGCATGCCGAGTAAACCGAATTTAACTTTTATGCACAAAATCTAAATAAAACAGGGATTCGACAAGTTCAGGCATAAGCCTCTGTCGACAATCAAACCATCTGCTTAGCATTTCACAACACGATCATGTATGGAACCAGAGGAGAGGTTTCCCAACCTGAAAGAAACCACGCAATAGACAAGCCTTAAGAAATTTGGCATACGTTGTCGTAACCACGAACAGAGCCGAGTGTTGGTGGTAGCTTACTTGCAAGCCAATACCATCGATAACCGAGTGGTTAGAGTGCAAAACTTGCTAAGAAAGCCAGATAAGTTAATGACCAAAGGGTGGTAGAGTTACATGTGCTTGGAGGGCTTCCATTGATGGCAGTCTGCCTTCCTTGCAACAAAAAGCTATTAACCAGTCAGAACTAGAATCTAGACTCTAAGGCAATGAAAATACGACCAGAGGAAACAAAAAGATTCATATGCTTACCTTCATCAAACCAGCATCGATCCCAGTCACCTTTTGTAAAGCCAGAGGATCCTCAAACCATTCCTAAATGTTAGCCGCCAAACCCGTTGAAAGATGGAAAAAGAAACCAAACTCAAGTCACATGAGAAGCTTGAATTGTGCGAAGGTAGGTGGATAGGAATACCTTGTGGTAACAAGTTAACGGAGGTTACCATAGCTCATGGTAGCAGAGGTTGTAAGCCAGTCGGAAACCCGCAAGCCAAACTAGTTGCAGAGCGGCAAGAACCTCCAGCATACAACCACAAATGACCTCCCATCCGACCCGACATGGTGAATCGGGTAGTTGGGTAAACCCTAAACCCTTCTCACCATTGGATCACCTCCCACAGATCAACGGATGAGAGTTAAGCCAACTGTCGCAGACAGTGTCGCCTCACTTACAAATGCAGGCAGAAGGATAGGGCTTGGTCATGCCACGTGTCCAGCATACAGTGAATATTTAATAGCAAGTCGTGTTACGGGTTCAACTTTCGGAACTCCATGTGATCATTTAATGCTAAGTATGCCCATTATTAACAACTGTGTTACATGGTAAGTGTTTAATCAGAAATAAAAACTGTAAACTCCATATCTGCCACCCTCTGTATATTTAATATAATCCAGGTTTTTATTGATTTTCTTATTTTCTGTTTAATAGGTTTATTATAGGTGTGTAGGGTGTTACCGGAGATGTGCAATGTTGTATAAAGATATTGGGGGATGTGCAATTATCAAATTTTCTTAATAATAAATATACATGCTTAAATATTTATTTAAGTTGTATGAATGTATTGGGGGATGTGCAATGTTCTATAAAGATATTAGGGGATATGCAATGTTGTATAAAGATATTGTGGGATGTGCAATTACAACATATTGGGGGATGTGCAATTTTTAAGTTGGACTTCATATAGTAGTCGTGTGAACTATATATTATAAAAATAGGTAAAGTTGTAAAGAAGTGAAGGTGAGATTGATGGTTTACAAGTATATTTAAATATAATATAAAAATTAAAAATATTTTAAGTATTAATTTTATTTTTGATGTTTATAAATGAAATTTAAAATTGTTTTTATTAAAAAATTGTTTTCTATCAATATGATAAAAGAAATTATTAACAAAGTTGTATACAATTATATTTTTTAAAATCAAATAATTATTATTTATTATTTTTAATAAACATGATAAAAATAAATATTTTGCACATAATTTCATGCCTAGCATATAACAAGGCCACATAGCTAGTATTTTGTGCTGCTTAGTTTAATTATTGAATTTGGAAAGGCATGAACCAGCTCCCACATTTGAACAAGGGCTATAGAGTAGCTACTCTAGATTAGTTTAAATATAGTTAAATTAGAGTAAAAAACAATAAAAACAAACAATTGTATATTAATAAAAATTACAATTAAAATAGCAAGATAATTCATGATTGCATTATTTTTGGCTAGGCAAAGATAATAAGAACTTTGTTTGTAGATGGTTTTTTTTATAAACTTTAATATCATATTTGTTCATTTTAATCTATTATTTGTATAGATTTATATGGAAAATTTATATTTTTTCGACAAAAGGTACAACTACCTTCTAGAAACGCTCTCATGGGAAAAGACGGATGTGTGGTGTTAGATTAAAATATAGTTAAATTAACCTAGTTTAAATATAGTTAAATTAAAATATATGTTAAGAGAGTGGTGGAAAATTGAGTCTACCTAGCCAAATGTGAGACAAATATCACCTAGTTCGTGACTAAGGGAGCTTGAAGTACTCCAACAAATACATGGTTTTGAATTAACCTTTCCAACTTCAAGTGAATGTGTATAAATGGTTTTATTATATTAAAGAATTGTATAAATGTTGATTAGATAGTGGTTAAATAAAGTTTAAATGTCAAATAATTGAATGCATTGGATTTAAAAACTATTCTATAATGTTATTCCACATTAGACATTGATCAAGACTAGGTCATGATGTACTAGATTATAATGCAAATCAATAGAATAAGGCTCTCCTTTCAAATTCTAGTTTATGGTTATGATATATTTAATTTTGTTGTTTATCTATTCTATAAAATGACTATTCTTTGATTGGATAAGTTATTGCACCTATTGGTTAGAATGATATTATTAGAGATAATGGTTATCAATTAACTCTTTATGTGGTGATTTTGGTATGGCGATCAATGGTCTATAATATTGATTGTTTGCTAAGGATGAGTTTTAGGATGGACATTGATCATGTTAGCTATATTAATTAAATCCATAGACAACCATTTATGGTTGGGTATAATGTGAGTGAAACATCTCCCATCAAGGGGATTGAAAATGCTAGTACCTAGATAACAATGAACCTCTTGTTGGACATCTATTTGTATCTAGGCCTCAAATTGATAGAAAAAATGGTTTCATCATGGGATATTATCATGAATTTTGTATGGTTTTGGAAGTATTATTTTCATGTTAACCTAGGGCTATGTGGAGCATCATTAGTTTAGAAGAATAATCCTATTTTTGAGTTAATATGCCAAGGTTGTCAATATGCATTATTGCATGATTACCATGACAACTATGATGTCATCTCACTATAATCACTAGTTGTGTTTTTGACTAGATGAGTAGAGTAGGGAAGCATCCTTGACTAGCCTAGAAAGTGAGGAGAGGGATTTAGTGAAATGTTTAGAACCTAATTGTATTGTATATAGTCAATCTTGAAGTTGTAAGAGTTGTTGATTTTCATGTTAAAATCATAATAGAAGGATACATCACTGAATTTGCAACTAAATTTAGCCAATATTTTTCACAAGTAGAGGAGGAGTTCAAGAATAGAGCTTTTGGAAGGATGGTAAAAGAAATTGTAACCTAAGCGAAGATGGTTTTGGTGAAATGAGACTATATTCCTTTTAACGCACCAATCATGATAGCATAAGAACTTGTGCTTGATAGTAGTCTACGATGAATCCAAAAGAATGAATAGTTAAATTCAAATGTACTATGGAAGAGGCATAATATCAAGGAAGAGGAGCATTATAAGAAGTGAGGTGTAATATTTGAAAAGTGGTGGAAGGACAAGGTATGGGAGATTCTTTTAGAAAGATGAAGTGGTGAGTGGAGTTAATGAAGAGAAGGGAAGGACTAGAGCATGAATGGACAAGTTGAATATATGGAAAAGGGGATAGAAATCTAACCAATGGTTGAGATAATTTTTCTTGGTAGTTGAAGGAAGATTGTGGAGGAAGTGTTAGAGGAACCACACTAGGAGCATGAATGTGATATAGATAATTTATATCATATATATTGCATCAATAAGATACCTCTAAAACATTTCTTGATTAGTCAATAGAAGAAGCCATGGGAATGGTTAGGTATATATTTTAATTTTCTTCATTTTTTTTTGCTCTTTTTTGGTAAAAGGGAACAAAAATGAGAAAGCTAAAAAAAATAACATAATAGATGGAAGAGAAATAATTTTCAACATCAAATGTCATCTAGTAAATACTGACAAGAACAAGCTACAATAATTTCTACTACTTTGCTTTATTGTAAGCAATAGTAAGCTCTAGAAAGCACATGCATATATTATTCCATAACCTAACTATAAGTTTGTAGGGAGGATGGATAATTGTTTTAAAGATACACTATTATTTTATTAGGTAAAGACAAACTTATTATATTTATGACAATGATATTAATCACTACCTCTTTTCATTTCACTTCCACTAGTATAATTCAATAGTTAGTGATTGCTACATAGAGCATTACCAATTATATTTTAAATAATTATTTTAAACTTAATTCTAACACTATGTCTAAACATCTTGTATTTTGTTTCCAAAACCATTTGAATAATAAAAATTAAACACTAAATTGTATATCAATAATTACTTATAAAAAATAAACTTAAATAATAATAAATAATTTAGTATTATAAATTATCTATTCATTCATGAATTTACAATACTTATTTATGATTTTAATCCATTTAAACAAATAATTATTAAAAAGTAGTTAAGATACTTATTTATTATTTTCTTAAAAATAAAATTAATATTTAATATTCAAATTAATTAAATAAATATTTACTATACAATTTACTTTTTGAAGTATTCATCTCATTTTTACAAATTCTCCTCTGTTAAGATTAGTGAAAGTGGATGAGAAATCAAGTAAGAAAAAAAATGTCAAATTCACTCAATGTAACCACATGCATTTTTGAGTTGAAAAAATTCTCATTTAATATTGATGAAAATGAATGAGAAATTGATTTAAAATAAAAATATACATTATTACATCAACATATTTGTTTTTAATTTAAATAAAAAATGAAAATAATATTAACACATGAGTAGTGTATGATTTTTTTAACTCCTAAAAAATGTTTTTGAATTTTATAAAACAAAAAAATTTAAGTATTTTTTAAAAAATAAAAAATAAATTTTCTTATTTTAATTTTTTTTGTTATTCCATATTTTTATTATTTTCATAATTAATAAATTAACATGAATAATATGTAATTTTTTTAACCCCTACAAAAAAAATGTTTTTGAATTTTATAAAACAAAAAAAATAATGTGTTTTTAAAAAAATAAAAAATTAAACTTTTTATTTTAAAATTCTTTTGTTCTTCCATGTTTTTATTATTTACACAATTAATCAAATTTAATAATATTAAATTACACATATGACTCAGAAATGGTCCCTATTTTATGGGGCCACGAGGGTTATACTTGAACAAATGGCATCCGGATTTTGATCCTGTTCAAGACGTTCCCACAGCGGTTCCAGTTTGGGTGCGCCTTCCACATCTCCCTCTCCATTGCTGGAGTCAGAGCTCGCTGAAATCCATCGGCAATGCCCTAGGCAGATATATAGATCAGGCTCCGAGAAAGGACCAATTCTCTTGCGCACGCATCTGCGTGGAAGTCGACCTAGAGGTCGGGCTCCCCGAAGCTATTAAGCTAACAGTGGCCGACTGGTCGCACATCCAGGAACTAGACTATGAACAGTTGCCTTTTAAATGCCGGCACTGCCACGAATACGGGCATTTTGTAAGGTACTGCAAAAAAAAATGGAGGAAACAGCAGAAAAAGAAAAAGGTGATCAATGGAAGCAAGCAAAGAGAACAGCGAGCAGCAGGCAGAACAATAAAAACAAAACAAAAGAGACAGCGAACAAATCAGGGCTTGAAGACACAAATAACCAAAACAGTGGAAGTAGAGAAGCTGAAAGCAGTGCTGGAGACAAAAATCCCTTCGAATCCCTCACTCCTCCGGAAGATCTACCAGAGGCTGAACCAGAAGATCCACCGCAGAAGAACAACGAAGATATACAAGAACCAGGTAATATTCCAAATCCGAATCCCAGCATCACTCCCTCTCCTTCTTATGCAGACATAATAAAACAAAAAAAGAAGAACCAAGAATATGCGGGTTCATCTGATGAAGAGATACTCGAAAGGCCACTAAAAAAAGTGGGTAGAAGAACAAACAGGGAAACCAGAGAAGAAGAATCAGAAAGGCAGAAAACCCTAGGCAGTCAAGCCACCATAGAAATGTCCATCGGAAGAAACACAAGACCAAGGGCGTCCAAGCCAGGAGGCCCCCCTTCATCAAGTGGTAAATGATGCAGTTGATCTCCTGGAACTGTAGGGGGCTGGGTAATCCCAATAAGGCAGAGGCTATCAAGGACTTACTGAAAATGGAAACCGCAGACATCCTAATGCTCCAGGAGACCAAGATAGAAGGGGAAGCCCTTCTAAACGCTAGCATGCTGAAATGGAAATATGACTCAGGAAAGACTGTCAGTGCAAGGGGATCGGCCGGTGGAATAGGCACGTTTTGGTCAAAAAGCTCATTCACTTTGGAACGATCCACAGAGACCCAACATTGCACAGATTTGCGACACACTGTAAGCAATCTCTCCTTGGCTCTTTTTAATTTGTATGTTCCTGTCCACTATGAAGAAAAGAGAGAGTGTTGGAGGACACTAATGGACTATTTAGAACAGATCAACCCCACAAACATAGTCATTGGAGGGGATCTGAATATCATTCTAGACCCCAAAGAAAAAAGAGGAGGGATCTATTCTAGAGACCCCTTCGTCAACACTGTGGGCAATCTGATTTTACAGTGGGACTTAGTTGACTTCAAACCTATAAAAGGCAAATACACCTGGTCCAACAACAGATCAGGAGAAAATCAAATCTCAGCTAGGCTGGACAGGTTTCTCATCAGCAGCACATTAATGCTGGACAATAGAATGGTTTTCTCCAAGATCCTCCCCAAGCTTACATCGGATCACAAGCCAGTTCTACTTTGCATTAAAAAAGAAGAAGATCTCGACCCTCTTCCTTTTCGCTTCAGCCCTCTCTGGGCAGGCAGAGACGGATTCTATGAAACTGTTCAAACAGCCTGGAGGATAGCTGTTTACGGATCCCCAAGTTATGTGTGGGAACAAAAAATAAAAAACACCAAAAAAGCTCTGAAAGATTGGATAAAAAAATCTTTGCAAACCCCAACTAGCCAAAGAAAGGAAGCAGTTCTTCAGCTGGAAAGAGTCCAATTCGAAATGGAGGAGAAAGATCCCTCTCCCACAGATTTAGACATAGAAAAAACTGCCCAAAGGAAAGCATATTGTTGTTTCAGAGCTGAAGAAGAACACTGGCGTTTAAAGTCCAGAAGTTTGTGGCTCAAATCTGGAGACAGGAACACCAAATACTTTCATAGACAGTGCAGGGCACGAGTTTCCCGCAATCACATAGCAGAGATAACTAGCACAACCGGACAGGTGTATAATGGATTTTCACAAATCAAAGAAGCAGCGGTCACTCACTTTCAGAATCTTTTAAGTGCGGAAAGAAATGGAAATGAGGAGGACGCAGAGGAGTTCCTCTCAACCATCCCAAACCTAGTCAATGAGGAGGACAACGATTCTCTGTTGAGCCCAGTCACGGAAGAGGAGATAACCAATGTAGTTTGGTCCATGGAACCGGATAAAGCTCCAGGACCCGATGGGTTCTCAGCTCACTTCTACAGAATCTGTTGGGAAATCATCAAAAACGACCTATTCAGAATGGTAAGAGGAATCTTGAGGAAGGCAAAAGTAGGCGGAGGAATAAACTCTACCTTCCTAGCCTTAATTCGCAAGGAAACAAACCCAAGGACCTTTGACAAATATAGGCCGATTTCTCTCTGCAACTTATCTTATAAGATTGTGGCCAAGCTGCTGGCCAACAGAATCAAGCCTCTCCTCCCAAAGCTCATCTCTCAGGCACAAGGAGGATTCGTAAGAGGCAGACAAATTCTGGACAATGTCATCCAGATTCAAGAAGCCCTTCATTCTAGCCTAACCCGGAAAGAACAAGGTATGGTCATTAAATTGGATATGTGCAATGCCTTTGATCGTGTTAATCGCTCCTTTTTGTTCAGGGTTCTAGCAGCTTTTGGCTTTAAACAGGATTTCATAAACCTTATCAAAGCTTGCACAGAAAACGTTTGGATCGCCCCAATGGTGAACGGCAGACCAACGGAATTTTTTCAAGCAACCAGGGGATTGAGGCAGGGCTGCCCTCTTTCGCCCTTCCTATACATCTTGATGGCAGACGTTCTAAGTCGTAAGCTAACCCAAGAGAAACAAGTCGGTACCATTCCAGGGATAAGGATAGTCCAAGGCATAGCCCCGGTGAATCATGCACTATTCGCAGATGATTCAATTCTGCTGGGGGGCGCATCCATAAGAATTGCAAGCGCTTTTAAAACCATTCTTCAACAGTACTGCAACATCACCGGTGCATTAGTCAGCGAAAGGAAAAGTGCAATATATAGTTGGAATATTGATCAGCACGCTACAGACAGAATTGCCAACGTTCTGGGGTTCAAAGGATATGCTCTGTGGGAGAAAATCAAATATCTCGGCTTACCATTGACGAGGGGCTCCAATCGAAATCAGCTGTGGGAAGAAGTGATATCTAAATTCAAAAATAAGATAACAGCGTGGGGCGGAGTTTGGCTCACCACCGAAGGCAAACTCACCCTCATCCGATCCGTGCTCTCTGCCCTGCCCACATATCAAGCCTCGCTGCTGCTGGCTCCAAAACAAATCACTGACCAAATTTCCAGCATCATTCGAAACTTTCTCTGGAGCGGAGGGAAAGGTAACAAAGATCGCTTCCATCTCATCAAATGGGAGACAGTGAAACGCCCAATAGTTGAAGGCGGACTTCAGATCCGCGATCCCCAACATGCAAATCTGGCATTGGGAGGCAAACTCCTGTGGCAATTAATCACAGAGCCTTCGCACCCAATCAGTCAGCTGCTGAACCTCAAGTATTTACAAAAGCAACCAATCTCATCTTTCAATCCAGTGCAATCCCCAAGAGGAACGCAGGCCTGGAGGCTGTGTTGCAGAGGGATCGAATTCTTCCAAAACCATTTATACAAAATCCCTGGGAATGGCAAAAATTCGCTACTATGGAAAGAATGAATCATGAATCACTCCCCTCTTTCTACCATCAACAAAATAGCAGAGTTGAGAGCCTGGCTAATCTCAAAAGGAGTAAGGAAAATTGAGGATATAGCAAAGTGGGACCTCAATGGCAACTGGCAGCGTTGGACATTGCCAATCATCCCAACCCACTTAAAAGAACAGTCAAAAATTCTGTTAGAGGCAATAACAGATTTTACACCTGTGCATAAGGAAGAGGAAGATCAATGGGGATGGGGAAAAACAGGAGAGTATACGGTCAAACAAGGCTACTTTCAAATGCAAGGAAAACAGGAGTCACAGTACCCGGAATCAGTTTGGAAACAGATATGGGAAAACTTCAGCATCCCCAAGATCAACTTCTTCAGTTGGACCTTATTCCACAATAAAATCTTGACCGGAGACAATTTGTGCAAAAGAAACTTTGCAGGCCCGCATCGTTGTGCCCTCTGCAAGAACGCTTCAGAAACTGCAGCCCATTTGTTTATTGACTGTGAGTATGCACAGAAAGTGTGGAACAGCTTCTTAATAGGGCTGAATGTGAGTCCCCCAACACGCTGTCAGATCACAGAATTGTTTTTGACATGGAAAACTCGGTACCCCCACAGCATCAACGAAAAATCTCTTTGGCACAAGTTATGGACTGCTGCACCGAAATATGTATGCTGGAAGTTGTGGCTCTCTAGGAATGAAGCTGTCTTCAACCAAAAAGACATAAATGCAGAAGCAGTAGCAAGGCAGGCCAAGGATCTCCTCTTAGAAACTCTGAGACAAACTAGTGTCAAAGACAACAACCTCAGAAATGAAGAAAAGACGTGGCTGGAAGGCTATACACCCATGCCAATTACACATGCCATCATCCGCCCAAACCACAAGGAAAACTGGCAGTACAGAGACAACTCGGACAATTTTCAGAATTGGTGGAAGTCACAAGGTAAATGCACAATCTTCTTCGATGGGGCTTCGAAGGGAAATCCAGGCAGGTCAGGAGCAGGGGGAGTCATTTACTTTCAGAATGGCAGAAAAGAGGAATTCAGTTGGGGACTTGGGCTAAAAACCAACAATCAAGCGGAAGCACTCAGTCTATTAAAAGCTTGTCAACTGACCAGAAAAGGAAACGCAAATGAAATTATAGTTTTTGGAGATTCAGAACTGCTGATAAGGTCTCTAATACACAAGAAAAGCCTCAAAGATCCAGTTCTAAACAAGCAGCTAGCAAGAGTAAACAGATTAATGAAGGAATTCTCATCAGCACAGCTCTTCCATATCCTCAGAGATTTAAACACTGAAGCAGACAGGTTAGCAAATGCAGGATGCAATCTTGAAAAAAGTATGATCAGCATAAATGCAGAGACTCCGAAAATGGCAATCATTCCTTAGGAGTACTAGAAAAACAGAGAAAAGCTATGAAAGTGATTTGTAATTCTTGCTTGGCTTTGGCCTCAAATAAATAAAAATACTCGTTTCAGTTAAAAAAAAAAAATTACACATATGACTTTAGTATATCTTTTAAAATACACTATTATTAAATATAAAAGATAAGTATGAGTCAAAAAGATGTCAGGAATTGTTTGGTTTTGTATCTCTGAGGTGCTTGACTTTGATGTTTGTTAGCCAAAACTTTTTAACAAATAATAAATTTAAAGTCACAAAGTGTTTTGATAAATTTGTTGTTTTTTAAGTGTGCTTCAGTTTTGATATTTTGTATGCCAAGCCGTTTTAACCAGTAATAAATTTAAAGTTACAAATAACACAGATTTGCAATTAATAAAGCTATATACTAGCAATTGTCCCAAAAGGTACAAAGAGAGGCCGATAGGATTAGTGAAAGGAAGAAAGTTCTATAGATAGTCAAGCATATATAAAGGTATGTAGTGACGAAGGCAATAACCACGTTGACCATCCTGTACCAGTACATTTGATATTAGAAGAACAGAACCAAAACCAAACCATTCATATTAATATAGTAAGTGTAGAACGCGTTCATACTTAAAGCTCAATAGGTTCAATAGATTATTGGCAGCACGGTTTTTTTCTAAATAAAAAGTAAATTACAACGTTGTACATGGTAAATGAAAAGTGGAGAAATTTGTGATTTGCAAATGTTAAAACAAATTACTTACATTACTGGTTGACAGTAGAAGTAAAACATTAACATTATTAAAATTTTGAAACCGATTTTAAATTCATGTATTGTATTTTTCAAAGTATTTTGTTTTACATACTTAAGTTCTCAAATATAGTGGTTTTAGATTCCATTTTGGCAAACCCACCATTCAAAACACTATGTATTTCTCTGGCCCTCAAAGCAAGCTTTTAGCACTTATTAATCTATGCTCTGTCCAAGATACAATTCAGACTTTCATTTTCAAGCATTTTAAGAGGCAAAACAGTGCAAATATTTTAAATGTTCTATTTACTTGTCTGAATTTCTACAAATAAAATATATATCTTACATCCCCACCCCACGTTTAAGGGGTTTAAAAAGAAGAAAGAGCGCTCTAAAAAAAATTAGAAACCTTTAATATAAGGTGAATTTTTAAAAATTTACATCAAGAATTTGATTCTGGAAATTTCTGCAATCCCTACACATCCTTCCTTTAAAGGGCATTTTACAATTTGGCTTTCCAAAAATGGAAATAGTCTCAACCAAAATTTTCAGTTATACTTTAATCTGTGTCTCCAGATAACAACTCCCAATGATCGCCAGTTCACACAGAACATTGGTCACACATAACACTGCTTATGCATCACTCATTCGCAATAGGTTAACAGGTTTCTTTGATATCCAATTCTAACAATAGTTTTAGACAATCTTTGTGTTTTGCTTCCTCACATAATCTGTGTCTCCAGATATTTTTCCTTCTACACTCCCATACTCCCATACACTCGTTTTCCTTCTACTCACACCAATCATCTTCAACTTTGATTTCAAACCAAGAAAGGGGTTCAAGGTTTCTACAATTTCAAATTCAATTAAAATGATTTAAGTTTCTTGGAATTTTCTCTGGAGCAATCTTTGCTGCCCCAAAACTGTGTATACCCTTTTCCATAAGTAGGATACATACGCAGCGACATTTTTCACTCAAACCCTGAAAAAGAACAAGCCTTCAGGGAATTTCGTCTGGATCTTTTATCATTAATGTAAACAAAGAAACACAATCTATAAATTCCCACTGTTTTCTTGAAAAAGGAATCAGAAGAATTTACATTTTAAATGGCAAATATGAATACTTTCGAAATTGTGATGAGTTTCTTCTTCCGTATCTATCACATAAGTAGTTTTAGTGCCACCCCATTGTTGGCCACTCTTCGTCGCTACATCTGTAACCTGGACACTTTGCCTACTTCAATCGCCCTGCACAGTTCAGATCTCTCTTGCTACAGGATATACGCATCAATTCTGCACTCAATGGCTCCACAATTATAGCCCCAAGCATAATTTGTCAGGGATTACCCTAGATTTGTCACGGTAACAATCTAGAAAGCAAATACTCAAAACTAATTGATTGAATATATCTCAGTCCCAGATGAAACATATAAAATTAACATTAATGGTAAAACTTAACAACATTTGAATCCTGCAAATACAGGCAGGGATTGCCTATAGTTACAGCCAAGAATAATGCCTTGTTCAGGATGATATACAATAGAAAAATTCGTTATGGAATGAAACGGTTTCATTATGTCTCAAGAATCAAATATGTAGAAATTTTGCATTATGTAATGAAACGGCAGCATTTCATCTCAATGATCAAAGATCTCTTAATCAAAATGATGGTTTCCATTAAATGAATGTCATTACAAATTGCAGGAAGAATAGTTAGGAGCTCTTTAATGAAGAGCAGATCCCCATAATAATCACATGGTCCAGAGAGATATCCCGCAGGTATGTACAAGTAGTTGAGAGTATAAATGAACAGAACATATGTACAGGTAGTCTAATAATCAGGACCCATGACCAAATCAAATGACTCACTAAAACAGAGACAACTCAGAAAGCTGTTGCTTCATCTGGATCAGTAAGTCCTTTGTGTTATGGAAACCAACGGAAGATAAATAAAATCAACTATACAGTTAGAAGAACATATTGTATTTCCAGGATATGAATGAAGAAGCTTTATGGGCTTTCTAAAATAGTTGTTTTTCTGCCAATAGCAGGAACTTTATAGATAGCCCATAACAGTCAACATGGGATCGGTAATGGAGAGGCCATAACTGTTTGCAAGGCCGGACAATAGACACCTACACAGTCTATGATAAAATTTCATCAGGCATAAATGTTAATATGAGAGGAACAATCAAGGGTTCCAGCTCCTTCCCATCCCATCCATTCTTCCCACTCGTCCCAATAAGTGTTATTGATTCCCATCATGCCCTCGACAGAGTAATCAGCAGAATAGCTTTGCTGCTTTGCCTTTGCTAAACTGGACATTAACGTCTGCTCATTATCACAAAAGTAACAACAATCAGAAAATCGTGGGCCTGCATAAGAGTCCCATATTACAGAATGAAAATGCATATAGATAAAGATTACTCTTAGGCAGGCAATTTACCTCATAAGCCTGATTGATCTTGTGAAATTGAACCCCACGCACATCTCCTTTGCAAACATCTGGATGATACTGTAAGCAGATTATATCAACATATGAGTGCAATATTAATGTTTTCTGACATTATATATGACCAGGGATATTGCCAGACAAATTTTCTTAAAAATTCTCAAGAATGTGTGAAGTCTGACATTTTTAATTTCTATTTCAAACCTGTATCTCTTTTTCTATTTGCTTCAGAAATGGAAGATTTATTGAAAATATCTGATCTGTATCCCTAAACCAAACAGTGTAGAGTCTGATTGGGATTCTACACCGGGGAGATCCCCTAGCTGTTGGCAGTAAATTCCAGCCCGTCAACAGATACCTAAAGGCATAATTATATCAAATCCATAGCAAAAGTTGGTTCACAGAAATTAACCCCCCGAGCACATGGAATCACACCATGACAAAGAATATGTATGAAAATAGTGAATTTCTCATTCTAGCCACAATCAAACCATTGCTTCTTGTTTGCCCAAACTAAATCAAGGATGAAGTTAATAGTCTAATACCTAGAAAAATTACAAGTTCATAGCCAACCAGGGAGTCTTGTTGGTCCAATCAAACAACGGTACCATCTCATAATTGCTCATAGCTCCTACCATAAACGTTTTGGGCCGTAACCAAATTCAAAATGGGGAATATCACAATTCACATCACTTCTATGTCTTGCTCAGGACTCCAATTATGCCAAAGTAAGAACTCTTGGATCCGACAATCGATCAAGAGCATTGACAGGATAAACTATAGCAGACCTACCGAATAGGTAAAAATCAAATGATAGAAAAGTAACCCAGCCTAAGAAAGGCCATCTTAATGCAACGACTAATTCTCTATTAGAACCACAAAGTAACATAAACCTTCAAGTTCTTCAATTATTCTAGAATTTGACTGAAGCAAGGGGAAGGGAAGGGCAAGAAGAACGCAAGCCTCAAGTGAGGGAGGAAAACCCATACTGAAGGTTAAAGTGACTTTCTAGAAAGTTTAATTGAAACTCCTTGCATACCTAAGGATTAATAGGCTGAATAAAAGAAAGTGACAAGCAGAATCCCCAACGTGATGGCAAAGAATCTTTTACTTAATAATACCAGAACAACAGATAGATATTATGTAGAAAAGTATTTCATCATTCAGAGTTACAAAGTTGTACTTGAGGCTCATTAGAAAGGCATCTAGGTAACCCTTTTGGCTGCATTCTATTGGACAATAGAGATCTTGCAGATTCAGCTCCCTGCTAAGATTGGGCTTTAAAACAGTAATTCTATTCTTTAGGTTGTCACATGTCAAATTTTGTGTCACTGAATTCAATATCGAGCATAATTGAAAAGAAATTTAACCAACCCTAGAATGTATGATGTTCACCTCGTTTGAAAAGAACAGTAAGCCAAATTTATCATAGATTATGATTACTTAAAAAGGGCATATCAGTTTTGCTTAGTACTTACATGTATAACAAGTACTGGGCATTTCACATGTTCAATCTTGTTAAGATTCTGCAAAAATAAGAGAAAATGTTATTAGAATTTCTGCCTAAGGTTTTGAATGTTTCTAGAGATGAGAAAGTTTCAATACAACAAAAAACCATGGTTGTAAAAGTTTTGATGAGAAGGAAGCTTCATTGGTTTACTTTGTAGATATCAAACCAGAATGTAAGTTTCACTCGGATGAGCACGCGTAGCCCTGATAGTATAGCACTGTGAAGAATAACACCCCTCAACCTTGGTAAGCGGGCTGCCAAGTGTAACGTGGGTCCGCTACCAACAGACTGCCCATACAAAATCAAATGCTCCTGCCCAACTCCATACTCTCTCTCCAGACATTCATAAACTGCTTCTATGTCTGTATATGTGTGGTGCTCAGTAGGCTGTAAAGAGCAAAAAGCTATCTCAAAAACCCGAGCTTCAAACTTTATTCAGAGAAATCGTAAGACAAGTACAAGTAACAAGAGAAAAGAACCATGCTACCACAATCAAGCTCTTGAATCACACATGACGCGACGATTATAGTGGGTCTGCCAGCTGAATCTATCCAGAGGTGCCAAACAGAGTTTTTACAAATTGATTGCAAATGGACAGCTATGAAATCTAATCTCTAGGCTATGCAGTCTCCGTAGGGCATCAAATAGGGCTATCTGAAGATAAGTAATCTATAGCTTTTCAGTTTTTTATAATTTACCAACAGGTTAGTCAAAACTCCCCCCAAAATAAAAAATACTGGGATTGTTTTTCCAGAATCAGATCAAGCAGAAAAACAGAATCATTTTTTTCTTCTGAGGTGAAAATAAAAACAGTGAATACAGCTTTTGGCCCACCCAACAGACTACTTGAAATTTGTTTAATAGCAAAGAAAGCCCTGGAATTCTTCTTGAACCCAATGTTCTTCGTTTTCCTCGAGCCGTGAAACTAAAAACACATTTTTTTCCCTGGGGAGAATCCTTATCGAATACATGTATGCACACTGCAATCTAAGTGACCAAAGAACACAAAATTCCACAGTGTTGCATAAAAGTAACTTACCTTGCCAGTGGAAGCTCCATAACCTGAATAATCATAACTGCAAAAAAGAAAAGCCATCATCATAAGCCCTTGAAAACCGATTCAACGACTCCAATGTATCATAATTGCAAACATTAAAAGCATGCTTCCCCAAATTCATAAAAAAGATCTTAAGATGGACTCACAGAAGAATTAAAAGAAATGGCAGCATTACCCAATATCATGTGAAAACAATGGAATGACCTGAATGGAAAAAGTAATGATTAAACCGAACAGGATGCCCAACCCAAATGTCTATAGGTCTCGTGTGAATTCTATGATAGGTGCAACAAAATATATAAGAGTTCAGTTTTGCAGAATCAAAGGCCCACTTCCTTCAGAACTCTGATCAGGTAGAGAATTCTCAACAGCTTCAGATACATCAGAGGATCTGAATTCTCCGGCAACGTCATCACAGCCATAGACTCCAGGGAAGCAGAGGCTTGTTCAAGCTCATAATTAACAGCCACTAAAACATCCTCTATCAGGCTCTCATCAGCCCAACCATACAAGGCCTTCAGTTTCTCTACTGCAACCTTTTTCTGATTTGCATCATCTGTCGCACCCTGCAGCATAACAGTGCTAGCCAGGGTTGTATTAGGATAAGGATCAATAAATTTCTCTGGCCTAACAGCAACTTTTTCTATTAATTGAGAAAATCCTTTCCAGGGTTTGCCTCTAGAATCTCTCAAGCCATCAATGAGGGACTTAACCTTCCCGTGGTATTTCTGTTCCCTCTTCATGAAGACTGAGACTGCGGGGATGTCCTAGAAGAGGAGACGCTGCCCCAATATTTTTCCGAAACCTCTGCATGTGCCACGTGTCAAAACAATAAACTTAACACCCTCATCTAGCAATATACTGATGGCTGGTTTGAAAATTTCATAGATTGCTTCAACATTCATTTTCTTGCCATCATTCTCCAGGATTTGAAGAGACTGAGACAAATTTAAAGAAGATATTGACTCTGCCATAGCAATAAGTTCAGACTCATTAGGTGAAACAAAAGTGACCTGCACAGCAATTCAAGCAATGAGTTAGGGCATACTAAATATTTCCTCGAAGATGCAAATCTGCAGGAGGCACAAAAGGAAAATAGATGGGCTGCAACAACCTCAATGAAAGACAATTTGCAATACATAAAATTACTCATTACTTACTAAATATTTCCTCGAAGATGCAAATCTGCAGCAGGCACAAAAGGAAAATAGATGGGCTGCAACAACCTCAACGAAACAGAATTTGCAATACATACAATTACTCATTACTTACATATTTTACAATACTTCTGACTCTAGCTGATTTGGCAAATGATACAGGCTCAAACCAAACAGGTGTATTTGATTCCTTGGCCACTGCAAATCAAGAGAAATCTGATGCATAAGATCACTGTTGCCCATATAGATGTAAGTACAACAGCATCAAAGTCTGTAAACTTACAATTGCAAGCTGCCTCAAGGGCCAGAGGATGTAAATTTGCATCAATCATCAACAAAGGTGCAGAGCCAAAATAGCTCCTAAACTGATTTATACATTCTGCTGTCAAGGATTCTTCCTGTCATCTCAAACGGTCATGAAAAACATGAATTATGAAATTTAACAGTACACTCTTTCTGGCATTCTCCCAAACCGCTTTAGAGAGGATGTCTACGAAAAGAATTATTTTCCATGGTCAGTTGTAACTTACAACTGCCTGCACGTCTGCAACAGCGGATGCTATTTCTCCTGCACTGTCAAATATGTTTGATACAACAGGGGTTGCTACATTCTTACACTTGCGGATTCCTGAAATTCCAATACAAAATAACATGTTTGGACTACTAAGCAATGAGTTAGGGCTTACTAAATATTTCCTCGAAGATGCAAATCTGCAGGAGGCACAAAAGGAAAATAGATGGGCTGCAACAACCTCAATGAAAGACAATTTGCAATACATAAAATTACTCATTACTTACTAAATATTTCCTCGAAGATGCAAATCTGCAGCAGGCACAAAAGGAAAATAGATGGGCTGCAACAAACTCAACGAAACAGAATTTGCAATACATAAAATTACTCATTACTTACATATTTTATAATACTTCTGACTCTAGCTGATTTGGCAAATGATACAGGCTCAAACCAAACAGGTGTATTTGATTCCTTGGCCACTGCAAATCAAGAGAAATCTGATGCATAAGATCACTGTTGCCCATATAGATGTAAGTACAACAGCATCAAAGTCTGTAAACTTACAATTGCAAGCTGCCTCAAGGGCCAGAGGATGTAAATTTGCATCAATCATCAACAAAGGTGCAGAGCCAAAATAGCTCCTAAACTGATTTATCCATTCTGCTGTCAAGGATTCTTCCTGTCATCTCAAACGGTCATGAAAAACATGAATTATGAAATTTAACAGTACACTCTTTCTGGCATTCTCCCAAACCGCTTTAGGGAGGATGTCTACGAAAAGAATTATTTTCCATGGTCAGTTGTAACTTACAACTGCCTGCACGTCTGCAACAGCGGATGCTATTTCTCCTGCACTGTCAAATATGTTTGATACAACAGGGGTTGCTACATTCTTACACTTGCGGATTCCTGAAATTCCAATACAAAATAACATGTTTGGACTACTACTTGCAGTGCCAAAAGTGATCGCATAAATGAAAATGACCGTAGTAGCAACTTGTTATTCTTAATGTGAATACGTATAACGAAATCAAAAAACTCTTGGGTTCAATTCCCATGATCTTAAGTAACTAATATAATACACAAATAGATACAAGAAAGATGCAGCTATTGACGTAGAAATGCATCCTCGACCAAATGCATACCAGTTTGTGAACTTAACGCAACTAAGCAAATTAAGGATGAGAGTTAGTTTGAACTTACCATCTATGGACAAACCAAGGGACTTACAGTTTTCAAGCAATGTTTTTCCTGCACAAGACAATACAGACAGAATCCATAGAACATCTCGAATAAATCGACAAGTTACCAGATAGATGACTAAGCAATACGGAACCATACCTGCCATGTCTTCTCCAACAACACTGATGATAAAGGGCTTAACTCCGAGTCTTTGCATACACTCAGCGACATTTCTGGATACTCCCCCGCTTAAATGTGACCTGCAACATATGCCTGAGACTATTGCTGATTCAAACTTCGACAAAACATTCAGAAATGGGCATTACATAAATTTGAAGCTAACTCATTTCTTACAACATATTTTCAGAGAATAATTCAATTTTTTGTCTACTGATTTGAACAAAGTAGGAAATGCTAAAATTCAAGAAACAGTTTTTTGAAATAAGTGCTTCCTTTAAACTTGAGAAGTATTACAGGTAACTCAGATATGTTAAGCAGCAAGGCAAGAACCAGAATGCTTGCTTCCACGTTGAGGGAAATCGTCTGGTTCTCCTGCTGCGCACCAACTCCAAGCACAGCGCACCATATGACAACAAAGGTCATCAAATGCCTCAGAATTCCATACATTTCTTCCATGTTCAGATTTTAACGAGCAATAATAGCAAGAACACACACGCCAGAACAAAGCCGAGAAGCTCGAAACTCAGTTCAACTCGTAAAGTGCCTGACCACAGAATTGATACAAATACAGCAATCTTAGCATTCAGACAACGTTATACACTAAAATATGTCTATTCAGGGCCTCAAATTACAAAACAGACACTCGAAATACAATCTTCAAAGATTTCGAAGGTTTCCGTGTTAAATCCGTCTACCCTTCTTTAAATTCTTTAAATTCTTGCCGAAAAATTCTGAAGCTGTTACTTACAACCGCATTCCCTGAAATTGAGAACAGACTTCTAAACCCTATCGAATGCAGAGGGAGGAGTGAGTTTGTGCAGACAGGTGCATGTACCTGGACTTGGGATTGTGCTGCACCACTGGAACTCCCGCGTAAAATGGTAACAACTGACTGTGAAATCGGCTGCAGAAACCACTCCGCCAGGTGTCAGCCTGATAATCAACCATGAACAAATACGAAGCAAATTGCCATCCTGCCAGGTGTCAGCATGAGGAACAAAGGGACGACGAAAGGTCCCTTTCAAAGAAAGGCCTATCGGCCTAATTATCGATTTTATTTTAATTTTGGAAAAGGTTTAAGCGCAGACAGTTGGCAATTAAAGCATTGGCAATTAATAAAGTTATATATTATAAATTTTATTTTAATTTTGGAAAAGGTTTAAGCTCACGAGTTTTGTTGATTGTAAAGACAAACGTCAAAAAAAATAAAAAATGTTGTGCAATGTTTTTTCCAAGAGAAAATGGAGTACCCATGTAACACATGTCTAATTACAACACAAAGCTAATCACAACACATAAATAGTACAATTTAAAGCCCTTTTCAAATTTCTTAATTTAAAGATTTAATTTAATGTTTTTTCAAATTAGACCCAAAAAAAATAGTGAAATGATAACATTTCATAATTAAAATTTAAAATTGATCACACATTCATTCAATCTTGTTAAAGAAGAATTAACAAGAATAATTATAATTAGAAATTTTAATTTCATAAAAATTGATAATCAACTCTATATGGATTATTTTCCAAATTCAAATCAACTCACGAGAGAGGAGGTGTATTTTACCTTTTCATCGTGACATAATAAGAGTCTAGCATATTAAAAATAAAAAATAAAAATAAAAAAAATATTGTTTTATAAAGTTAACATTACAATTTGTTATTTGATTTTTATTCAACTCAAGCTTAATCGAATGAGTATTTTAGGATGCGTTATACCTGCACTATAGGGATAATAATACTTAACTACATTATGAAAATTATAGTAGACTAATTTTCGTGTTTGGTTAAAGCTGACATTTTTTCCCAATTACAAAAAAAATTCTATCAATTCTTTTAACATTAAATATATATACGAAATAATTCAAAGTTGTATGAATGTATGGGGGATGTGCAATGTTGTATGAACATAGGGGATGGGCAATTTTTAAGTTAGACTTCATATTCATATGGTAGTTGTGTGAACTATATTTTATAAAAATGGGTAAAGTTATAAAAGGGTAAAGCTGAGATGGGTTTTCTCCAGGTATATTTAAATATAATATAAAAATTAAAAACATATTAAGTATTAAGTTTTTAATAATAATTTTATTTTGAAGTAAAATTTAAAATAATTTTTATTAAGAAATTGCTTTATGTGAATATAAAATAAAAGAAATTAGTAACAAAGTTACTTACATGTACTTATTATAAATAATCAATAACAAAGTCGTTTATAAATAATCAATAACAAAGTCGTTTATACATTTTTTTCAGAGAGAAATCATCATATGGCCGAAGCCCGCAGATTTTTTTTTACAATCTATATGGCCGAAGCACGACATAGCCGTTACAAATGTCGTTCAGATATCTCCATAGCGTGGGGGTCAAATATGCGCCTCCACAGGAATCGAACATGGCTGGGGGGTGCGAAAGCCATCCACCCCAGCCATTACATTATGCACGTTAAGTGCTAAAGTCGTTTATACATATCTATTATAAATATGTTGATATAATAGTTGTAAGTAATTCAAAATGATAAATTAAAATAATTATATATAACAAAAATACAAATTTAAAAATAAATAAAAAATGTAATACCAGCAATTTTTATATATTATTATATATAATCTACAAACTTATTATGTTATATATAATCTATA
The DNA here is from genome assembly GCA_031772625.1 of Pinus tabuliformis. Classification (NCBI taxonomy): domain Eukaryota; kingdom Viridiplantae; phylum Streptophyta; class Pinopsida; order Pinales; family Pinaceae; genus Pinus; species Pinus tabuliformis. The sequence goes on along the minus strand of CM062809.1, from coordinate 395,103,509 downwards.
AACTTACAACATAATAATGATGAAATGTATAACTTTATATTTTAGTACATGATTTTTTTTCTACAAACATGATTTTCATCTCACCGAAAAAACAAAGAAATCTTCATACTTAATTATAATTCTTACAATTAAATATTTATTATTTATTATTTATAATAAACTTGATAAAAATAATTATTTTGCACAAATTTCTATGCTTAGCATATAATAATACTTAACTACATTATGAAAAACATAGTAGACTAGTTTTCATGATTGATCAAAGTTGAATTTGTTTTTCCCATTTACAAAAAGTTCTATCAAATTTTCTTAAGGATAAATAGACATGATAAATATACATGCCAAATATTTCAGTTTGTATGAAGGTATGGGGTGTGCAATGTTGTAGGAAGATATTGGGGGATGTGGAATTTTTAAGTTGGAATTCCTATGGTTGTTGTTTAAACTATATATTATAAAGGTGGTTAAAGTTATAAAAGGGTAAAGGTGAGATGAATTGTTTATAAGTATATTTATATTTAAATATAATATAAAAAATAAAAATATATTAAGTATTAATTTTTTAATAACATAATATTAATCGAAATTAATTTATTTTTTATATTTATAAAGTTATTTTTTATATTTATAAAGTTATTTTTAATTTTAAAGTGAAATTTAAAATTGTTTATTTTAAGAAATTGTTTTCTAACAATATAAGATAATTGTTAAGATAAAAGAATTAGTAACAAAGTTGCTTACTCTTATTTATTATAAATTTGTTGATGTAATAGTTGTAGGTAATTCAAAATGATAAATAAAATAATTATAGAACATTTATTTTTAATAAAAATATAAATTTAAAAACAAAAGATTTAATTCCAACAATTTTTATATCATCTTATTATATAATCTATAATCTTATAACATAATAATGGTGAAATGAATGACTTTATACCTTAATACATGAGTTTCATCTCACAAAAAAAAATATTTACTTAATTATACTTTTTACAATTAAATATTTATTATTTATTATTTATAATAAACTTAATAAAAATAAATATTTTGTACAATTCTTTATTTCTAGCACAATTGAACTATATATTATAAAAGTGAGTAAAGTTATAAAAGGGTAAAGATGAATTGGGTTGTTTACAAGTATATCTAAATATAATATAAAAATTAAAATCATATTAAGTATTAATTTTTAATAACATAATATTAATCAAAATTAATTTTATTTTTGATGTTTGTAAAATTATTTTTAATTTTGAAGTAAAATTTAAAATTGTTTTTATTAAGAAATTGTTTTTTATCAATATAAGATAAAAGAAATTAGTAATAAGTTGCTTACACCTCTTTATTATAAATATGTTAATCTAATAGTTGTAGGTAATTCAAAATGGTAAATTAAAATAATTATAAAACATTTATTTTTAACAAAAATATAAATTTAAAAATAAGAAAATTAATTCGACAAATTTTATATATCTTATTATATATAATCTATAATATTATAACATAATAATGGTGAAATGTATGATTTTATATCTTAGTACATGAATTTTGTTCCCACAAACATGATTTTCATCTCACCAAAAAAACCAAAAAATATAGATACTTAATTATAATTTTTCAATTAAATATTTATTATTTATTATTTATAATAAACTTGATAAAAATAAATGTTTTGTGCAAATTATCATGCCTAGTATATAATAATACTTAACTACACTAATTACATTATAAAACCATAGTAGACTAGTTTTCCCTTTATCAAAGTTGAACATTTTTTCTCATTTACAAAAAGTTCTATCAAATTTTATTAACAATAACTAGCAATTGTCCCAAAAGGTACAAAGAGAGGCCGATAGACTTATGAAGTTAGAATTGTTGAATTTTTATAAAGGATTTAAAAGTACAAGTATTTTTGTAAAAAATATTAAAAATAGAAAATAATGAATGTTGGAAACCATATAAGATGTACAGTCTAAAATATTTTATTCACATATATATATATATATATATATTAAAATCTCAATTGTATTTTCAATTTGGGTATTGGTTAACTTTTACGCAAACATATGCTTCCACAATTGTAACTCTTCTTACTTAGAGTAATTTACTAAATGACAAAACTCATGACTCCTATAGATATTGCATCAAGCAAACTTCAAATTCAATTTGGGTAATGCAACTCTCATATATGACCAAGCGGGCTTCTATGGTTCAGCGTTGTTACTTTTCATAAGGCTCACTAACTAGTTTATACGGTTTTCTCAATAATTATGCTTAAAAGGCAACACCAAGGGAATTAAGAGAGCAGAACAAAAAAACACATTGTTTTCATTCAAACGTACAACTACTGAAAAACAATTTAAAAAAGGTAGAGACTCTTTAAGGCACGTAAAATCCCTTTGTTTTTCATGTTTTTTTGAAGTCTTTCAGCTAGAGTTCTTGTTTTGAGGTTACAATTCTTATTTGATAGGTTACAATGTTGTACGAGTAAAAGTGTAAATGTCCAAACTTAGTAGTGGTTACTACCCATCAAAAATTTGTGCAAGTCTTTATCCCTTAGTAGGAAATTAAGTTTCCACTTCATATATCAATTTGCAATTTTTTTTAAAACATAACATCTACTTAAGTGGCACGGACTACCCTGCCCTACAACACTTGTTTTAATTTATAAAGTAAAATGGACCTTAACTTACAGCTACTACTTATATGTTACATATTTTAATATGATATGTATATTATGATTTTCTTTTATCTAAAAAATTATTCACAATTTTAGTCATGAAAACAAAATTACAATATAACACATTGAATAGCACATAAAAACTTACAATAAAATTACAAATGACAAGATTCTTAACCATGGATATTCACTCCCACTTTACCATGGATATTATTAACTTGTAAATAGGCTTTGTTACAATATCATGGCTTATCAACACCACATGCCCAAAAACTATAATTTATTTCACAATCAAAATATTTTATAATAATATGACAAGATTTTTAATCGTGCACTTTAACATAGATATTATTAACTTGTAAATAAGCTTTGCTACAATACCATGGCTTATCAATACCACATGCCCAAAAATCCTGACTTATTTCATAATCAAATTATTTTATAATTATTTTATTTTAATTTATTTTATAATATATTTTTAACTAAATCTAAAATAAATAAATAAATGTTGTAATTACTTTTGAGATATATTTAAGCCCTCTATCCTCACAACTACTAATAATATTCATATAGAAATTAAAGAAAGATTTTAACAAAAATAAAAATGAGAATACTTTTAGATATAGAGATGTGAAATTTATATAATATAAATAATATTATTAAGGACTAGCATAAATCCATCTTAACTAAGGATCCAAGTGATGAGAGCAAGCAAAGTGACTAATAATGATAGAGGAAAGATAACACATGATTCTTTTAAAAAAATTATTATTATATTTTCTTTGACATGATTGATCCAAAATATAGGTTTAATATTTACAACCAATTGAGTTTTTTTAATTTAGATATTTGCTAAATTACAATATAATGGGATGAAATTTAAAAGAGAGGGGGGGAGATAGTGACAAAGTGATGGGGGAGAGAAAGAGAGAGAGGGAGGTGGGAGAGAGAGGAAGGAAGAGAGAGAGGAGGTGAGAGAGAGGAGAGAGATGGAGTTGGAGGGGGAGGGAGAGGGAGGAAAGAACAAAAACATTGGGAGATAGAGGTGGGAGAGAGGGAGACAAAGGAAGGAAGAGAGAGAAGAGAGAAGGAGGAGAGAGAGGGAGTTGGAGGGGGAGGGAGAGGGAGAGGGAGGAAATAACAAAGACATTGAGAGATAGAGGTGAAGAGAGAGTGTGACAAGGAAGAGATGGAGAGAGAGTGGGGGAGAGAGGAGAGAGACAGGGAAAGAAGGGGAAGAGAGAGGGGGGGAGAAACAAAGATGGAGGGGAGAGAGATGAGGAGAGAAGGAGGGAGATAGTGAGAGAGTTGGAGGGCAAAGAGAAAGAGGGAGAGAGTGATGGGTGGAGAGACAGAGGGAGGCGGGAGAGAGAGGAAGGAAAAAACATATCAGTAGAGAGAGAGAGAGAGAGAGTTGGAGGGGTGAGAGACGAGGGAAGAAGAAAGACATAAAAAGAGAAAGGTGGAAGGAAGAAGGAGTAACAAGGGGGGGTGAGGCGGGGGAAGGGGGAGGGAGGGAGTGAAAGAGATAGATAGATATGTAGAGAGAGTGTGTATGATTGAGGGTGAGATAGAGAGAAAAAGTAGATACAAAGGGAGATAGAGATATAGTTAGAGGGGGGAGAGAGGTAAGAAGAGAGAGATAGAGGGAGGGAGGGAGCAAGAGAGAAAGATATGGATAAAGGGAGTGTGTGTGTTTGGGGAGTTGAGATAGAGAGATAAAGGAGATATGGATGGAGATATATATATAAATATAGATGGTGAGGGGAGAGAGAGGGAAAAAGAGAGAGACATAGAGGGAGGGATAGGCGGAGAGAGAAAGAGAGACAGTTTGGGGAGAGAGGGAGTGGGGGAGAGAGGGAGGGAGATAGACACATAGATGAATGTGGGAGAGAGAGGGAATAAGAAAGAGACATGGAGACAAATATAGATATTTTATAGTATTATATAACCAGCCTAGATCCATTTTAAACCTGGATCTATCAAGCGTCAAGATGGATCAAATATTTCGAGGTGCAAACCTTTCCTCAAGTTTTGCACTTAAAAAAGAGGTTTTCACCTCAAAAGATTTGATCTCTTGGGCTAGAGTTAAGATGGATCTAGGCTAATTTAATTATTAATTTTATTTTTCTTGTTTAATTTTTATTTTCATGTAATTTCACTAAGTCAAAATTTTTTATTTAATAATTTTATTTTTTATTTTTATTTTTATTTTATGTAATTTTATTGGATCAAAATGTTTAGATAACATAATATAACAGGACATTACAACATCTCTTCCATACTCATCTCTTCCATATTCAGATAGAGAGTGTCTCTCGCCCAAAAATGTAATAAAATTAGATTAAAAGAATGTGTATATTTACAAAATATTTTGATTGTGAAATGAGAGATGGTTTTTCGATGTAGTATTGATGAGCCATGGTATTTGCCCATGGCATGGTATGGTTAATAATATCCATCGTAAATTGGGGTTAGTATCCATGGTTAAAAATCTTGTTATATTGTAAGTATTTTTTTTATTTTATGTTTTTTTAATGGTTTTTTTAAATTACTTTTTAATGTTTTTTTTTATTATTATTAGATTCGTTTTATTATTTTTTTTAAATATATTTAAAAAAAATTGTTTTTAACTTGATATTTATTATGATTTAAATATTTTTTAATATATATATATATAGATTAAATTGCTTTTAATTTGTATTTAGTTTGCTGGTTTTTTATTTGTTTATTTTTTAGTTATCCAATTTGCTTTTTGTTTTTTTTGTGTTAAATTTTTTTATTTTTATTTTTTTTGAAAAAAAATTATGAGTTAATTTTGTTTTTTTAAACACTTTTTTATGATTGAATATTTTTTTGTGTTTTTTTATATAATTTTTATGTTTGATTTTTTTGGGTTCATTTTTAATATAGTTTTGTATTTTATTGGTTATTATTTTTTTTAAAAAGAATTTTGTTTTGTATTTTTCATTTTTTTTATTTATTATTTTTGTTTTATTTTATTTTTTCCTCCAAGTTTAGTGTGATCCGACCCTATTATTTGTCAATTTGATAGTTGATTTTAAAGTTCATTACAATAGATCAAATTTCTGAAGGGGTGGATATGGTTGTTGTTGGTATGGAGGTTGAAGTGGTTGATATGATTGTTGTTGGTATGGGGGTTGAAATTGTTGTGTGGAAGATAAGGATGGGAAGGTACATTTCCATAGGAAAATTCTCTCCAACCCTGTTGATAGGGTTGATTTTGGACTTGTTGTGGAGTTCATGTTGATGGGCCTCCAAATTAGTTACAATTAAGGTTCATCTGACCATCTTTCAGCACATTTAACCTCCCTCTCTGCATTTGATGACATGTTATTGAGCTATAATGTGTTCATTAGGAAGGTTTAGAGATAATTGCATATTTTGTGCCTAATATTATTTATTTTTACAAAATATTGAGAGAATATTGAGTAAATTATGAATGAGATAATACAAAGACTTGCTCCATGTTATAATATGGACCAAGATTGGATAATAAATGAACAAAATATTATGAAATTATTGAACAAAATTTGGAGATCTAGTGATTGAGAAAATCTATGAATGTGTTCACTGACATTTAAAGAAGATTCCTACTGTTGGGGACCAGATCCACTTTTTGAGGGATTTTGGAGGGGAAAGCTACCTCCTTTCAAGGAGGATTCTTCCCCATCAATCTGTATAAGTACCAATTCAAATTTTCCTCTTGGGGCATGATTTTTTTAATCTTCTTGTGAAGAAAACTTGTCATTTAACAGTTCTACTTTCATTTCTAGTAGGGACATACTTGGATTGACTCTAATAATGAAGTTTGGTGTCATTTTTAGCTTCTAAAGTTTAGTTTCTTTCATATAACTCTGAGTATCCTTGGGATTTGCCATCATAGGAGCTTCAGATCCATGTTGTACAATTTATTGATCTTCTTTTCACATCTTATTCACTTGCATTTCATATTTCTACGCTTAATATTCATGTTTCATTTGTTGTAGGTTAGATTGGTTAAATGATTGAAACAAGTGGTTTTGCAGGTCATTTATACATTTACAAGTATGATGCATCTTCATATTAGCTTTGCAAAGTCATATTCATCATTGAACTACTTGGATTGGTTTACTAGTTCACTATTCTAGAATTTCTCGAAGTATCACGTAGCAAAATAGTAGTAATTTTTTGCTAAATGTTAGCATGTGTTAATGAGATTATTTCAAGTTGATCCCACTTGGAACGAAGCTTAAAAACATCCAAATTAATAACAAAATTCACCCTACAACATTTGCACTTGATTAGCTTAGGCATTTGGGTACTTAGATCAACTCACTAGTTCATTGCTCTGAAATTTCTAGTTTTTAGTAGTAATTTCCTGTTGAATTTTAGCACATGTTAACAAAGATATTTTGAGTTGGTTCCACTTGAATTGACTCCTAATAGCATTCTTCTTAATAACAAAATTTACTCCATAGCATTTGTACTTGATCTGGTTAGGCATTTGGTAGGTTAACTAGCTCACTTATTCTGGAATTTCTAGTTTTTATAGTTGTAATTCTCTGCTAATTTTTAGCACGTGTTAACAAGGCTACTTTTGAGTGATTCCATTTGGATTGGAGTCCTAGGACATCATAATTAATAACAAAATTCACCCCATCTCATTTGCATTTTATTTTTTTGGCCATTTGGCAAGTTAACTCGAGAAACAACAATCTTGTAGCAGTTTGTTTTCGAGATCTTCCTTTCCCAAATTGACTCCAAATTCATTGTAGAAGTAGATTTATAGACTATGAATTCTCTGAGACCACTTTGGTTGAGATGAGGCTTGGTGAGGTCACCATTTATCTCTTACATTGTTTGTTTCTTGAAGGTTGATTTCTACAATTAGTATAGATTTCATTTCCGCAATTTACTTTAAGCAAAGTGTGGTTTCCTTCTTGCAAAAGTAATCTAGGACTTTTCTTTCGTGCAAAATATAATAGATTTTATTTAATGTCATTTCCTTTCCAGCAAGATAGATTAGATTTGCTTGGTTGTCATTGTGCTTTACTTTTTTGCAAATAGAATAGATTTCCTTTTTGTTATTTACTTTCCAGCAAAAGTAGAATAGGTTTACTTATTGTTATTTACCTTTTGCAACTTAATATTGGAAACTTACCTATACCTTTGCTCATTTGAAGTTGTTTTATTGCCTTCTTTCACTTGCATCAAAGGGAGTCCAACTAGGAAGAGGAAGGTGTATGTTGCACATATAGTGTCAAACCCTCTTAAGTTTGTATGAATTTGGAGTTGATAATTTCAATTGGTAGCCTTGGGAGTTGCAACATACTTGTTGCAATATTGGAGCTCATCACATGACTACCATGACATTGGAGCATTCCATGTATTATGAAGAACATTATAATAGGGAAGATCTTTTTACTAGGATATTGATACATACCTGCTCCACGTGGTTTCCAAGTCCTCTAGGGTGCAATGTTGTAAAGTGATTCTGCATTTCCAAAGTCTCCTTGGTAAGTTTTTTTCGATTCAGGTAATGTCATACATTCCTCAGTTTTACATGATTCTGCACAAAGCAAAAAAACTTGAATATTATCAAGAGGCACTCTCTTAATGGATGTTTCTTTTGACATTTAGTACGAAAACAAAACAAAACAAAAAAAGCTCAATTTTGAAACCCTCTAATAAATTTCCTAATTCAACTCTAGTGACACCTCCAGTAACTGATTTAGTAACTTTTATAAGAGGATTTCTTATCCTTGTACCAGTTTTAGCTTTCCCTCTTGAGTACTTCTTGCACAAATCACTAATTTTGTCAAATTTTAGATGAGAAATATCACCGGCACTCATTAAATTGAGTACATCTATATATTCATCATAGATGTCTTTTAAGAATATTGTGCAAACTGTATTAGGATTCAAATCATGTTGTTTTGATTCCTACAAATTATACACGAATCTTTCAAGGTAATCTTCCAGGCTTTCGTCTTCTTGTTGCTTCATTCAAAATATATCCTCTTGAGAATCTTTAGGTCTACAATAGGGTTGGTATTTCTTAAAAAAAATCTTTCTTCATATCATCCCAATATGCAAAAGTACCTTCACCTAATCAAACCAACATAATGTAGCTACTTTCAATGTTGAAAAAAAAACATACTTTTTCTGTGCATGAGTATTATAAGTAGAATTGCGACATAGAAAATCAAATTCAAATAGAAAGGACTCAGAGTCTTCAATTACCCTACCATAAAATGTTGGTAGAACAGATGGTGGAAATTTTTTCATTTAGAGTTCAACCGTTGGAATTTCCACAATAGAAAATCCAAATGTTGCTTCCCTATCATTGTCAAATTTTGGTGGTTTCCCATTTCTTCTTCCATTTCCTTTTCCTCCTCCAACATCTCCTCCATTTCTATGTCCATTTCCTTCACCACCTCCCACATTAGATCCTCTTTCTTCATCTGCCATATCTTCGTTCCAAAATATAGTGTACTAAGTAGTCCACCTTTTAGGATGAAAGTTAGGATGCAGTTCTAATTGGACCCCTGATGTATCACTTGATGTACTTGATCCTTTTTATGCTTCCACTGAACTATCAGATTCCCTTTCTTCTCCTACAGTCAAGTTAGTATATGGGGGAATTATATCTAGATTTCTTTGAATTCTACCTCTACCTAATGATGCTTTAATAAATCTTCCTCTATTATCTCTTAATCTATACATACATTATTTAACAAAATTGGCTTTGCATGACACACTATGGTGGTGGCACATGTTCTTACCTCTCATCTTATATTATTACTCCTCCATATTATAAATTTTTATACTGTAAGGCAGAGTAAAGAGAGTTTCCAAATGTTTTTGTCTTTTTCTTTTTAACAAAGCAAGCTAAATTCTTAGGCACCAGTTCACTTATTCCTCCCCATCAACGGTGCCAAAATGTCAAGTCATAAAGTGGTGTAAATGATTTAACATTTGTTTTGTCAAACCAAGGTAGGTAAACTATGAGGTGAAACACAATATGTGTAAATTGGCTACTTAGGTGTTTCTTATGCAAAAATAAAACACAAACGAAGTACAGGTAAATCTCAGAGTTGGTTCCAGCTTAAAAAATATTTCATAATGCTAAATTCCATTTTTGACCCTGTTGGAATAAGATTACAGCTTCAGAAGGATACATTACACTTTCACACTAAATGCTCTTTCTGAAATAGTAGTTGTTTGGTCAAAATTGATTTAAGAATGTAATGGAAAAGAATTCTAAGTGAAATCAATGTTCTGAGCTTCTAAGCAAATTCACACCAATTTAATGACAATCATTGTTAAATTTAAAATACAAACCCTTTCAATCTTTTTTTTAATCATTAACTTAAGCATTATTGACTCTAACTAATTTTAATAAATATTCTTAAACATAATAGTATTCAATTCCTAATAAATCCCATCTGTATCCATGTTTTGGCATCAAAACTATATCACTACGGGGAAAATAAAGTATTAATTATAGGCAATTATGTGTGATTATAGGACTGCTATAGGAAAATTACAAGAAATTTTGGAAAATTATAGGGAAACAAAGCATGTGTGTGTGTGTGTGTGTGTGTGTGTGTACATATATATATATATATATATACACACACACACAGATATATATATATATATATATATATATATATATATATATATATATATATATATATATATAAGAAAAATTTATCAACAAAACCAACTCAAGCATAATAAAATTGATAAAACACATGACAAAAATCATTGCAACACATACCAGAGGGACTTCCTGGGATATGTTGTCAAAGAAAGCACTCAGAAGCTAAAGGAAAATATGCACCATATCAGAGAGCCCTCTTGTATTAATCATAACTGACAAATTAATATAGGATAATAACCCTGTTCATAAATAACAATTGAGAATACATGCCTCTAACCTATTTCTTCCTCGGTCATCTATTTTTATACAAAAAATGTCAAGCTAAATTGACTTTTCCGAAACATGGGGTCAATTAAGAGTTTCCAACAAAAATAAAATATATACAAAGGAAAAGTAATGGTCATATATTATCCGTCTTGATCTTTTAGTGAATCAAAATATTATTCTCACAATCCAATTGCCCAAATTCCAACTAATGGAGAAGATTTTGGTGGTTTCCTGCACTGACTGCATAAATTGTTGAGTTGACAGGCTGCGTTGACCAATTGTTGACCAGAGGGTTGCGATCATCTATGAGGGAGATAAATAGGTATTTGTCCATTAGATGAATTCTTGAACATACTCTAGGTGTCATAACCATATTGGCTAACTTGGAATCCCATAAAGCTTGGACAGATTACAAGAATTTTATTTTTTCTAATATGTTGTAATTACAGGAATTAATGTAGTGTTATTTCACAAATTAGTAACTAAATAAATATTCCTAATTAATATCCATGTATTAGAAATAAAACATTGATCAATGAACGATGATTACCTTAAATCATAACAAATTTACATTAGTATCCTCATAAATATTGATCAAAAGGAAGGATTTAGCTCAAAATCGAGGATAAAAGGGGTTAGAACACAGTGGTAAAAAATGCCAAAAATTGTGCTCAACAGAACTCTTCTTACATTTATTCAATCTCATGGGGGAGGATCTTGTTCAGCTAGTAGAGGAATCAAGAAAACTCGGGATGGTCTAGGGTTCTCTTAACACTATATTTATTTCTCTCATCACGAAGTCCACCAAGCCTAGCTCTTTCAAGGATTTTAGGCACATCCCTTTGTGTAATCTGGTTTAGAAATTGATCTCTAAGATTATTGCTTTAAGACTCAGGGACAAGTTATCTGATGTCATCTCGCTATAACAATTTGTGTTTCTCAAAGGGAGGGCAAATACATGATGCGATTACGATAACTCAAGAGTGTCTACACTAGGCGAAATCAAAACATTTTGAGTACACTTATTCTCAAGTTGAACCTTGTTAAAGCCTATGACTGTATTGATTATGGATTTCTTCCTATGGATTTAATTAAGGTTGGCCTTTCATATGGTGTTGTGCAGTGGATAATGGCATGTGTCACTATAGTTCAATTTGCAGTTCTCATCAATGGTGTTCCATCTCAGTTTTTAAGGCGTTTAGAGGATTGAGTCGGGCTTTCTCATTATCTCCACTTCTTTTTATCATTATTATTGGAAGCTTAAGTTGTCTTATTCAGGAGGAAACTTGGAATGGAAAGGTCGTTGGTATTTGGGTCTCTAGGAATATATTTATCACCCATTTGCTCTTCGTCAATGATGTACTTCTGTTTGGGATATGTGCCTAAATGGAATGGAGGCGATACTTTAAGAATATTGACAATTTTCACATAGCAACATGTGTGATGTTGAGAAAAGATAAATCCATCTTCATAAAATATGAGGTGGACCCAAAGATTCTCTAGGAAATTGCAGATATTTTTTTCTATTAGGGTGATACATCTAACACATGGTTTTTCATACTTGGGTTTTCCCTTAAACCAAATAAACATTTGGTTAAGGATTAGCAATGGTCTATCAATAAGTTTGAACATAAGCTATTGAATTGGACAAATAAGTGGTTGTCGATAGAGGGTAGGCTCACCCTTGTAAAGCTAGTTCTACAAATATACCAATGTATTGGATGCATATAGTAAGGGTCCCTAAATCTATTCTCAAGAAGCTCAATTCTATTCTAGCTAATTTACATGGGTTAGCACTTCATAAAAACATAAAGCCCATTTGGTTAATATGGAGGATATATCAAAGCCCAAAAAAAATAGAGGTTGGGGACCAAAATACCTTCTTTGATTTAGATGGGATTTGGTGACAAAAACTCTTTGGAGAGCCTTATTTGAATATTGTTTATGGAAAAACATATGCAAATACAAATATATAACATATATAAAGGCAGAAGATTTGGTTAGAACACATATCCAGGGCACCCGAGATGCTTCTTTGATTTGGTGCAGTTTACTATCAGTTAAGCGATGGTTGGTTGAAAACATATTTTGTAAAATTGGTGATCAAGTGATGGTGAGAATTGGAGAGGGACTTGTAGGATCCCCTACAATCTTACATTCACCTCAATAGTTCCTCAATTATCTACACAACAGAGGAATTTACTACATCAACTAGATAAATAAATGGGAGACGAATTACAATGCGAGTATTGTCTGGATGTCTGCAAGTGACTTGGGACTTTTTGGAGATATGGCAGCTCTATGGGATAGATAAAGTTTAGATTTGGAACAAGTTGGAGTTAGTATAAACAAGGATGAATATAATTTACTTTGGAATGGATGCAGGAAGGAGGGTAGTCTTGATTTTTAGGGCTTGATTGTTCTCTACTATAGATAATTGCATTTATGAACTTTTCATCAATTCACATTATATTTTTTCATATAACATTCACCCCATATCATATCATCGTTAGAAATTATGTAGAGATATCAATAAGCATCAACAATGCGGCAAGACAATAAAAGAATAGTAGAATAAAAGCATGCAAAATAGAGACACCATGATTTAGGTCAGAGACTAGGGCAATACCCCACAAGGGGGAAAACCCAACCAAATTCTTCCTCTATTAGACATTCATCAAGTGTTCAACTGAGATACAAAATACAATGACACACATCAAACATACTAGGCCACCAAGGGGCAAGCAGGGATCATACATGATCCTCATATGTCAAATTACATCAAGTTAAGTATATCACTATCACATGAGATGCCATACATCAATGTCACTATCATACTAATAAGGTCACTTTCATATCAAGCCATACCAAATTTCTGTTATATCAAAGGTATTGTCACTGTCATTGTCATTCAATATTGTCATCAAAGTCACAACCATTTTATTGCAATCAAAGTCACTACCATGCCATTGTTATCAAGGTCACTGCCATGTCACTGCTTTCAAGGGTACTACCATATCACTATTATGAAAGTTACTAAAAAGTCATATATCAGAGTTACTACCAAGTCATCCATTAGGGTTATTGCTATGTCAAGATTATATTGAAGGTTGAAATATATATATATATATATATATATATATATATATATATATAGATATAATATCAAATGTCATTTGCATATTGATCTATTGCCATATCAAATGTTATTGATTTATCGTCAACAATGGTTATTATCTCATTGTCTTAATGTCATATAGACAATAGTATAATCCTTACAATATCATTAAGAGATGTGAGACACAATAGTCCACAAAGAAACATAATTGAAACAAGTCATAGCAAGTTACAAGGGTTATGATCCATAGGGAATTACAAGATAAGCCATTGCGTAATATAATATGAACTACAGAGTACACTTAGATGATCCACAAACCTCTGAAATATATGTAAACCTGAATTTCGATCTTCACCAAGAAATTAGATTGAGGTGAGAGTTGTTGCAAACCTTAGGAGTATTGTAGAATGCATGTCACAATAATAGAGATGTGAATCATCGAATAGATGCGAGCACTGTAAATACATGTTCCATATTTTAATATGATTTGATGCCATAGAAACCACTATAGAACAGAGGATAGATAACCATGGTGTTGTATACCCATTAGAGAGATACTGAAGTAATAGTTTGAGCCACTAGAATTTCCTACCACTGCAAAGTGAACCACAAGGTATATCATCAAGCCACATCGCCACAGGATGGTGATGCCATTGTGCGATAAGCAATGCTACAAAGATAAACTTTGTGCCATAATTATATGTGAGCCACCACAACTATATGCAAGTCACTGTTAGATGATAGGGTGATTAACAAAGCGAGCCTCAAAGCATTGTGAGCCACTGAAAGGATTATGAGAGTCTTTGAAACAAAGACTAAGAGGATTATAGTGTGATTCCATGAGCCATAGATAGTGTGAGTCCATGAGCGATAGATAGTGTGAGTCCATGAGCGATTCCATGGGTCGTAGATAGTGTGATACATCAAACCTAATTATGCAAGCTACATAATAGAGATATGTGTGATTCGATGGCAATGAATGAGATTCGATGATCTCCTTTTATACAATTCAATGGAGGGTAAACTTGACCCTTTCATAATGGGAGGCCAACATGATTTTTGTTATATAGACCCATTTCATAATAAGAAATTCAAATGTATATTTCACAAGCCTTAAAAATTTGATTCCCATATTGATTTTAATGACGGCTAACCCCAAATAATTTTGTAACATTAATTAATAACATTTCTCTATCCATTTGAATTCTTCTTTGACCACTATAAATTCTCTTTGGGGATCAATGGGCTTTCCTTGGGGCTTAGGGTTTCCCTTTGGGGAAATTCATCCTGAAGCTTCCCAAATTTTAACACTCCCTCTTAGCTAGGGAGGAATTTCCATCTGCATCAAAAATCTCATCTCGGATATATAGGTCTACTCCATCATAACGATCCTCCAAACCCTACTAGTCTCCAGGTCAAGTTCCATGACCTTCATCTCAGCTACATCAACAAGATAAACATCTCATCTCGTCTTGTCTCAACTTGTCTTTCCTCTGATCATCAACTGAAAAATGATGTCTCTATCTAAAGAAGACGAATCATTATAGGGGAGCTTCGAATACCACCCTATATCCATGAATAATAGGGGAGATTAGTCTGCCACCATATATATTCGATTGACAATAGGCGAGATGCAACTTACCAGGCAAGGATCACAACCATCCTACTGTCTATCAACAATGAGTGAGACACCACTTCCCATGAGAGGTAAGGATCACATCCATCCTATTGTCCAATGACAAAGGGTGAGATACAACTTACCAGGAAAGAATCAAAGCCATCCTACTATCTAATGACAATAGGTGAGATACCACATGCCATTAGAGGTAAGGATTGCATCCATCCCAATGTTTGTTGATCTTCCCACCTTGATTCTCAAGAATCAAATGGTAGAACATGATGCATCCTAGAATTAACGAGGTCAGTTTACTAGACGCATCTGTCATGGGTAAAGCTACTCCAACCTAAGACTCTTCCCTACTCAATGGCCAAATGAGTGGTACTCCCAACAAGCCCAACTTGTGGGTAGGATTCATACTGGGGTATACTTTGTCAAGTCTAAAACATGATAGGGGGAAACACCAAACTTGCCATAAATGACAAATATCACACACACCCTATAGTGGCAAAAGGCGAGATACTACTTACCACAAAGGGTAAGGATCACATCCATCCTATTGTCCAAAGATCTATTTGGTAATTTAATTGATGTTAAATTACTACATAAATTATCGACCAGTTCTAGTATACTTAAGAAGTGTATGTGCATTGTATGTACTAGAAGTCCTTATTATTCAAGCAATTATTAGATTAAATTGAGATATCGAGATGCACATGTTTTCTCTAACAACTATCACTCTTACATGAAAGTAAATATGTCACACTTAACATAAATGAAACTAAGTTTATCACACTTGCTTAAAAGAAATATAAAACTAGAATTATCACACTTTCTCAAAAGAAAGATCGTGCTTGCATAAATAAATATCACACTTTGCTTAAGAAAAATATCACACTTGCTTAACTAAATAATGAAATTAAATCTAAATCACTCTGACGGAAAAAAAGAGAAATTAACTCTATAATCACACTAATTAGAAATTGAAATCTTCTTCACTCAAATGTAATGTAAATCAATCCACACTCTGTCATACTATTTTTCATGTGCATAAGAGATCTCGGCTTCACTCATTCATCCTACAACAAAATGATTAAACAAAACATACTCTGTTATGAACTCTGTTATCATTGTCAAAAACATTCATTAACAATCGAAACTGAAAGGTTAGATAAAATAATTCAAAGCGATTTAAAATGCAAAACTAAATGTATGTATAAAAATAAATAAGACCTTACAGCTCCAGGGGGCCCTCCTGTGAGTTGTAGGTACACACGATTACTCAGAAACTAAATACGCATCAAGACAATTGCTCAGCAGAATGATCAAACTCACCTTTATAAATGCAAATAGAGTTTCAAAAACAATAATATTCAGGTCTTCAGGTCTGTCTTTATCATGCTGAGAGGTAGATTTATAACCCCTATCAATAATTATTTTAGAGATTTACAAGCCTATCTTACTTGACAGAGACTAAAAATAACATAAGAAAATAATATCTCATGATTTTCTATGGAGAAGCAAATCATGAGGCTAAATATGTGCTTCCATTAGTTTTCTCGCTTGCCTGGTTCGCCTTCAGCTCCTTCTTCACTGGTTGACTTCCGCGTTGACTAGGCTTATGCAGTGTTCTCATCATCGATCCAGATCATGAAGATAGGTAAATATTGTTATGCCAGCTATTAGCCACCTTCCCATATGTATTGTTCCTCGGTTGGAGTTCTGGAACCCATCGAACCTTCAATTATGTTGCAGAATCAATTATTAGCTGCAGAATTGGTGCAATTCAGTAGCTTATGCAAATATTGAGTTAAATAATAAAGAACAATGAAACTTATGAAATAAAGATGTTTAAGTACCTGCTATTGCCATGAACCTTGTAAATTGATGCTCAATTAGAGTTATTAGAGTAAAAAAGAAGGAGGATGGAGTGTAAGAAGGTTGTCAAAAAGAGACAATTTTGGGCTTCAACAAGATCCCTCAACCCCAAGATCTCTTCGGCTCCATTCCTCTCCCTGGCAACTCAAACAGGGGGGGAGCATAACTCAATGTCCTCAATCAACCATGACCCTTTCCCAAGAGGGTCACATCCATCAGTATAAGTTGTTCTTTGAAGACCAAAATATTTCCTTTCAACAAAGGCTTGGTGAGAGTGTCAACAACTTGCTCATCTACTCACTGCTTCAATTCCACAACAAATCAATGTCGGATCCTCACTGCTCCCTCTACACCATTTCACAAATATAGTGATATATAATCTCAAAATGCTTGGACCAATCATGAAACACGAGATTTTTGGAAAGACATATCCTACTCATATTATCGTAATATATCATAGTCATGTCCAACACATGCTCAAATAACTCTCCAAAGAGTTTTCTCAATCACATTGCCTCAGAGTTAGGCATGTTAGCCACAATTTATTCTACCTCAACCATACTCAAATTAATAGACTTATGTTTCTGACTTATCAAGGAAATAATGCAGACCCCAAGCTACAGGAGCACCCAAAGGTGCTTTTCATGTACATGATTTATCTGCAAAATAGGGATCCATCTGACTACTAACTCATCATCAAATCTAAATATGAAGAGGAGCCTCTCTTGACTACTTCAATGTAATCCATCATGCCAATTCTCTGACAATATAATTCCCTTAACGAGGAATTCCTCATCATTTCTCTGATATACTGCTAATCTCAAGATGTTGATCATCCAAGCTCAAGGGTCGGCTCCCTCTGGGACTAAACATGGAGATGATATGATCCTAACATAACTAAATTGCCAGCATATATATAACCAAATAGCAAAGACACAACTGCAACCTTGAAGAGAGGTTGGTGTTCGCATTAGATGACCACCAATCAAGCATGCCAAGACTAGAGGGCTTACTCAAGTCCATATGGGACTTCCTTCAATCTATAATCATGAATTTCAAAGCCTCGAGGTAGCTCCAAGTATGCTTCTTCCTTATATGCATCTTGGAGGATACCAACTCTACATACATTTGATTAGTGCATTCAACAACATGAGCTACAATCCTCTCCCCCTTAATCACATTCCTTATTATCAATGAATTTAATATCGTGGAAGAATCTAATACTATTGTATCTTGTCGTCTAGAATGGTCCTTGTATGAAGGACATATAGTTCTTATCATCTCATCAGTCCGTTGCATTCAACCTGAAAATCTACTCCCTATGAAAATGAAGCTTCTTCAAAGATATATATCAACATGGGATTCTTCCTTCAAGGTCTGAGCTCTTGTATACTTTCAAATGCCACTCCTAACATCCTCCTTAATTTCAATATAGAGGATTCAGTCCTTCCAAACATCTGATGTACCTGTTGACCCTAGAATAAGAGCAAGAGAAATAATGTCAAGGTAAACAAACATAATGAAAGTGTACCTAGCAATGTGGCAGGACTATCTTTCTTTTCTTCAATAGGAGAATGGCTTCATCATTATCTTGCACCAACTCCCTCTTAGAGCTAACTCTTCTTGCAATATCCTCCATCTTTATGATCCTTAAGATCTTCTTTCCTTGATCACATCCTCATTCAAGAAGTTAGTGAAAGAAGCATTCAAATACACATGTAGGAGGATGAACAATAGTTTAAAATTGATAAATCTAAACAAGAGCAATGTCATAACATGAACTTTGAAAGCACTTACCTCTAACGAGGATTTGTAGGAAGCACTCAACTCCCTTTTGATCTTGCCTCCAAGAGTCATCATTGTCCATCAACCATATGTCAATATCATCTTCAGAAGAAATGCTTCTTATTGAGTATCACCTATATTCTTTTTCTGGTCCTTTCAAGTCCAGTTATAAGATAATTACTACAACACATCATCTCCCAATGGTTAGGAGACAAGTCAAACTAGGGTTTCTCTAAACCTGTCATAGGTACTTTAAGAATTTAATGGCTTCTCAGTGATCAAGAAGATCCTGCTTCACACCAGGGCTTCACTGTTATAGAATCTAGGCCATATCGAAGGCCAATTCAAGGGTTTCTCCCGAACCTTAACATTCTCTTGTAAGAACAACGCTTCCCTAGGGTTTCCTTCAAACCCTAGATTCTTTTAGGTCTCTGCCATCTTCATCTCTTTCACTTTGCTTGATCCATTGGTGTCTTCATAGGGGTGATCTCAATTACTTTCCTTTAGCCCAGCTCTAATACCATGTTAATTTTTAGGACTTGATTGTTCTATGTTGTAGCTAATTGCATTTATGAACTTTTCATCAATTTCACATTACATTTTTCCATATAACATTCACCCCATATCATATCATCATTAGCAATTATGTAGAAGAGAACAATAAACATCAATAATGCGGTGGAACAATAAAAGAACAATAGAAGAAAAGCATGTACAATAGGGACACCATGATTTGGGTCAAAGACTAGAACAAAACCCTAGAAGGGGGAAAACCCAACCAAATTCTTCTTCTACTAGATATTCATCAATTGTTCCGCTGAGATACAAAGTAAAATGAGACACATAAAAAATATTAGGCCACCTAGGGCCAACAAGGGATCATAAATAATCATCATATGTCGAATTACATCAAGCCAAGTATATCACTGTCACATGAGCTACCGTACATCCTTGCCACTGTCATACTGATAAGGTCACTTCCATATCAAGCAGTACTAGGTTTCTTCTATATCAAAGGTACTGACATTATGAATGCCAATCATTACTATCATCAAAGTCACAACCATCTTACTGCTATCAAAGTCACTGCCATGGCACTGATATCAAGGTCACTGCCATGTCAGTGCTTCCAAGGGTATTGCCATATCACTATTATGAAGGTTACTACTGAGTCATATATTAGAGTTATTATTATGTCATCCATTAGGGTTATTTCTATGTCACTATATATATATATATATATATATATATATATATATATATATATATATATATATATATATATATATATATATATATATATATATATATATATATATATATATATATATATATATATATATATATATATATATATATATATAAGTGTGAAGGAAACCCCTCGGCCCATAACCATTGTCCCCGAAACCATAAATCACATACATGCTTGGGCATTTTTTGATGGTTCAGCACAGGAAGCTGATGTGGGGGAGGTGGCATTCTGTACTTATTTGAATCCCACAACTTTCATATTCAAATGGGACTGGGGAGAGGCACAAACAATTTCACTGAGCTAATCACAACAAAATACCTTATACAATTTTCATTGGAAAAACATTGTAGAAATCTACAATTGTTTGGCGACTCAAAAATTGTCTATAACTAGATAAAAAAAACATCAAACTTCTCTGCATATTCTCTGAGACATATCTTGGATGAGGCACACCAAATTACTACATATTTTGACTCATGTGTATGTCATCATATTTACAGGGAACGAAACACAGCTAGCGATCTACTGTCCAAAGAAGCTACAGTTAGGCCTTGCGGCACTTGCCTGATTCGAGAAGAGAGGGATGGAACTCATTACCAGTTTTACCATCGGCTGTTTATGGACATCACAGACTAGATGGCTTAGTTGGAGCCTGGTTTTTTTATTTTTGCTACCATTTGTAAATATTCATACATGCTTTTAAATTATCAGATGTATATATCACATACATGCACTCTCTATGTAGAGTTACTTTATTTATTTTTGCTGATATTCTTCAGAGAACAGTGCTTCCTTGTGTGGATACAAGGCACTAATTTTTGTTAAATTGGATACTTCCTATTTACGACAGGCACTCTGCCTCATAGACAACATATGCATTTTGCATATACAACACGTAATTTTCTTTCACATAATGAAAATTACGATTTTTCCAAAGGGATATATATATATATATATATGAAATGTCATTTGCATACTAATCTATTGCCATATCAAATGTTATTGCTTTAGTATCAAGAAGGGTTATTGCCTCACTGTCTTAATGTCATATAGACCATAGTCTAATCCTTACAATGTCATCAAGAGATGTGAGACACAATAGTCCACAAAGAAACATAATCAAAACAAGTCATATCAAGTCACGAGGGTTATGATCCGTAGGGAATTATAAGATAAGATACCGAGTAATATAATATGAACCACAAAGTACACTTAGATGAGCCACAAGCCTCCAAAATATATGCAAACCTAAATTTAAACTTTCACCGATAATTCAAATCGAGGTGAGAGTTGTTGCAAACCTTAGGAGCATTGTAGAATGCAAGTCACAATAATAGAGATGTGAATCACCTAATAGATGCGAGCAATGTAAATACACGCATTATAATGTAATATGACGCGATGCTATAGAAGCCACTATAGAACATAGTATAAATAACCATGCTGCTATATAGCCATTAGAGATATACTGAAGTAATAGTCTTAGCCATTGGAATTTCATGCCTCCGTAAAGCGAAACATAAGGTATATTGTTGAGCCACATTGTCATAGGGTGATGCCATTGTGTAATGAGCAATGTTATAACGATAAAATTCATGCCATAATTATGTGTAAGCCACCACAACTATATTCAAGTCACTGTGAGATGGTAGTGTGATCAACAAAGTGAACCTTAGAGCATTGCGAGCCACCAAAAGGATTACGCAAGCTTCTAAAATAAAGATGCTAGCTACCACAACTTGTGAGTTCATGAGCCATAGATAGTTCGAGTCCATAAGCGAATTAATGCCATAATATAGTGTGATTCCATGAGCCATAGATAGTGTGAGTCCATGTGAGATTCCATGAGCCGTAGATAGTGCGAGACCTTAGAACTAATGATGCGAGATACAAGATAGAGATAAATGTGTGAGTTGATGACAATGAATGAGATCTAAGGATATCTTTTTATACAATTTGATGGAGGATAAATTGACCTTTTCATAAAGGGAGGGCATCATGATTTTTACTATATAACCCCATTTCATAATAACAAAGTCCTTAAATATATATCTAACAAACCTTAAAAATTTGATGCCCATATTTGTTTTGATGATGGCTAGCCCCAAATAATTTTGTTGCATTAATTAATAACATTTCTTTATCCATTTGAATTCTTATTTTACCACTATAAATTCTCTTTGGGGCTCAAGGGGCTTTCCTTGGGGCTTAGGTTTTCCCTTTGGGGAAATTTGTCCCGAAGCTACCTGTTGACGGTGCTAGAAATCCGTCAACTAAGGGGATCTTCCTGATATGAAGTCCCAATTAAACCTCACATCGTTTGGTATAGGAGTCCCATCTAGTATAAAGGCTTGGTTGCCAATTCCTTAAAGATTTGCCTTGCCTCTAGCTGTCAGCACAAGAGAGTGATGCAATGGTATCTTCGAAGAACAAGGTGAGTGTGCAGTGTAACTGTGTCTAGGTTCTCTTACTGCAAAAGGGGGGAGAAAATTGAGCCTCTAAGTGATAGGTAATAGTACCATCCTGAAGAGACACACATGACTCAAGAGGATTTGTCTAACATCCAGCAGAATAGTTCACATCGAATGTGACAATCGTTACAACTAATGAACAAGGGAAAATTCATCTAACATCCAGTGGAATAGTCCACAACGAATGTGACAGTCATTATAATCGATAAGCAAGGAAAGGTCTATCTAGTATCCTGCGGAATAGTCCACAAGGATGAGACAACAGAGACAACCATTACAACACATTCCCAACAAGATAAGCACTAAAATAACCGAAATAGTTAAACTATCTTAGTACATGTGAAAGAAAACATGAAATACAAACGTTCACAGAATAGTCTTACAAACATTCATAAGTCATGCATGAAAATCTACTGGCTTGAAAAGGCTTCTGTAATTAAGAAAAAGTTCCAAGACACATTTACATTGTACATCACTAGCCCCAGTAGTGGGACATTGGAGCCACTCCTTGCTCCTCAAAGAACTAACTGATCTCTCTAATGCTTTGCGGGAGGAGCCAAGGTGAAAAGTCCTTTTCTCATACAATGAGGGGGTATATATAACCAAGGGTGATGCCTTCCCCTCGTGAATCTTTGACTACCCTCATTACATGACTCTTCATATTCTTGTGTGTCCATTGGACTTTCACTTTAAATTACATTTGATTCACAATATACATGGCCCATAGTAGTGATGTGGCATGTGACAACTCATGACACAACTTGACATGACACTCTTGACATGGACTGGATTGATGATGTGGTGATGTCAAGTTGCTATTGCTGCTAAATGATAGATGTGTTCTTGGATATGCTTTCTTTTCTCCTATTCTTAGCTTGATAATGCAGGGTCTTCAATGATCTTTGGTCTTGGCAAGTGGTTGCATACTTATGTTCCTTCACTTGATCTTGGTAGGTTCACTTGTTTGTTCGGCTACAAGTGTGTCTCTAGGCATGCCTCCCTTCTTTTTCTCCTTCTTCATCATCTCGCCATGGCTTGATAGTGTACATGTTCCTGTAATTCACTCATGACGGGACGACATCAATCTAAAAACTCCCTAACCTAAGATGATGTATTATTGTCCATGAACAGAGCTCGAGACAAGTGACAGGCTGGGAGAGAGGGCCTAGTAATTGAGCATTCTGCAGTTCCAAGTGACAGGGAGAGTGATTGATCACTGAGACTGCGCAGAGTGCAGCTCAAGCTTTTTGAGCATAGTCCGCATTAGGGAAAAAATTGTGCAGTGGCCATTGGGAGTTAGGATTGCGCAGTTTAGGAAGACAATAGATGATGCAGGATGAGACCCTGGGAGACAGATCTGTGCAGTTTCTAGAGGCAAGGAGGACTGGTTAGCAGAGAGGCCTGGAGGACAAATTTGCATAGTTCTTGAGGACAATGAGCTCTGACTGAGGGAGGGTCACTAGAGGACACATTTGTGTAGTTCTGGAGACCAAGGGAGGATGAAATCTCTGTGCATTGTGGGGTTCCAACAGGGAAGGGAAAAGCTTGAGGATTGAAAGTGTGAAGTGCGTAGTTCAAGGCAGACTGGGAGGCACAACTGCATAATTTTGGGAGTCAAGGAAGGCTGCTGGACTCAAGAATTGCACAAAGCAATAGCCCTGGAGGATAATCACTGCGCAGTTCCAAGCAGTAAGGTCACATCGATGAGGGTTGAGACTGCATAATGCACAGCTCAGACAAGGCCTAGTGAAGTTGAGTTGCCCGGTCGGGAAGATTTTCCAAAAATGGCTAAGTGCGGGAGGGAGATTGACCCGTGATGAACTTGAAATGTGATCACACACTTAGCATACTTCGATGACACAACAACATAGACCACTGAGACAACAAATAAAGCATTACCCTTTGTGTGACTGTCTCAGGTCAAGAAGCGACAAGTGCGACACTTGAGATAGATTTTAGGATGACCGTGACAACACTTGTGCGACAGTGTTCAAGACTTTGTGCATGAGTGCAAAAAATGTTTACATGGTTAGGAAAACTCATATACACAGAGGTCGACCTTCGAAACCACTAGAAAAGACTCGCAAACATGACATAACAGTCAAACATGCCAAAAGACAACAATTGATCCAACAAGCGAAACAGAGCAAAACACTTTGAGAAAACACATGGAATGACTTTCAGTGTTTGCGACCATGCATGTCATTGAAGACATAATGATATGACAATGATAAGTTATCATTCATACTACACTAAGAGGTGTATTTCAACTTTATGAAAGATGTGCTTTATTTTTCATACCTACCCTCCAAAGGGTTGTGAATCAGATGGAGTCGTCATGCGGTCCCGATCTTCTATCATACCCTGGGTTCCTTGGTCTTCTTATCTGATAGTTATCTTTTCTCCTTAGCTCCTTAGTGTCATCTAGCATGTCCTCCTTCTTCATCTCCTTCTTAATCATCTTGCCATAGCCTAGTAGAATTCATGTATCTGTAATCCACTCATGACAAGACGACATCAGTATGATAAACCCCTAGTCTAAGATGTTGCATGATAATCCACTGATTGAGCTGGAACTGGTATAAGGTCAGGGGGGAGAAGGCTTAGTGACTGGGCTGGACTGAGGGATAAGACTACACAATGCCCATTGAGGGAAAGATTTGCACAGTGCCTGCTGAGGGACAAAATTGCGCAGTTCAAGCAGGAAATGTTTGCTACGAGATGAGGCCTTGGAGGACAAATCTGTGCAATTTTCAGAGGCAAGGGGGATTGGGCAACAGAGAGGCCTGGAGGACAAATCTGCACAGTTCTTGAGGGCAGTGAGCTTCGGCTGAGGGAGGGTCACTGGAGGTAGCCTCTATGTAGTTTTGGATGCCAAGGGATGTTGGGATTTCTACACATTTCGCAGTTCCAATAGGCAAGGAAAAAGATTGAGGGTTGTAGATGCGAAGTGTACAGTTTAGGAAGGTTGGATGAGGCTAGGTTGCTAAGAATCCTCCAGAATTTGGCTAAGTGTGGGATCAGTGGAACCGATGTGAATAGTGATAGAACTTGACTATGACCACACACTTGGACACTTAGTGATACAACATAGATCATCCAGAACATATGAAACATACTTCGCTTAATGCAACAACCTTTGTGGTAACTTACGACAAGTGCGGCTTCGACAATAGACTTTGTGAGGATAATGATGACACTTGTGTAATAGTGCGTGAAACTTTGGAAATCAGTGTGAAACATGTCTATATGATGGGAACAAATCATTTTCACAAATTTTGCCCCTTGAAGCAAACCAAAACTTCCTTTTGCATGAAAAGCGATAACTCCCATGCCTGCAGATGACACTTGCTATATATCAGGATAAAAGTGTGAACAACTTTTGAGACCAAAGAAGGGAGCTTGAAATCATCAGCTTACTGATAAGTGACTAAGGAACAACCGATCACATGATCCACAGTAGACTCCATAATCTAAGTGTAGGCCAAAATTTTAGAGGGTGTTGCAGCCGCTACAACACTACCCAAATTTCAACAAGTAGGATCATTGTTAAAGATGCATATAGACATATTTCTATGACATTGGCGAGTTCTATATTTTTCTGGTGGCATGAGAAACTCTAGAAGTGGAAGCTTTCGTTGAAATTGAAGGTATCTAGGTGGCTATGTTTGAGAAACAAAATACTTACGTGGGATAACCTCTACAAATGAGGTTTTAGTGGCCCGAGTAGATGTGCTTTATGCAAGAGGAAGGAGGAGAACATATCACATCTTTTTATATAGTTCCCGTTTGCTTTGGATATCTAGAAAGCTGTTTTGAAGGACTTAAATTTTTTTACCCCTTGGAATGGGGAGAATTTGGAGATTTGTTTGGAAGACTAGATGTTTACCAATCCAGAGTATGCAACACTCCCTATTCACATTGCCTAGGGGATTTGGAGAACGAAGAACTGCTTAATATTTGAGAATAAAGAACCAGTCATCAAGAGAACCATTGCTAACATAACATTTTTTTTTCTTGGAGTTGGGTCCCATAACACGTCCTCGAAGCTCAAAAGTTTATATACTCCTATTTTGACGGGTCACTTTCTGATCCAAATTTATGAAGGGATGAAATGAAATACAAATATAAACAGAAACACAGAGATACAATAAAAGCAAAACCTCAATTCATTAATAACAAAGTACTAAAAATTGTTTACATGTAGAATGGAAATAAACTAGCTAAGATGACGGTAGCTTATCTCTGAGAACAAATGTAGCGGCTACATGCCTTCTGAACTGTGTTACAATGAGACTCAAAGTCCTATTTATCATTGAGAAACAATGGAAAACCTTAAACATCCAAAAACCTAACCCTAGGAGATGAAGCACCAAAAGTCTATGGGTCCCGTTGGGGTAGATCGGTACATTAACTTCCCGAGGTCGTAGCTTTGGCATACGATCTTCGTTTGACACATACGATACCTCATTAGAAATATCCATCCGAGGACTACAACTTTCGACTACAAACTCTATTGTAGGCTATGGATTTGCCCGTTTTCAAAAAAAAGAAAAATCGTTTAGGGCCTCAAAACGACTCCAGAAGTTTAAGACTTGAAAAACTACCAAAAATAGTAAACTGTGCTACAATTAAGGAAACTGAAAGAAACAATGGTGCGGGTCCAAGTGGAATAGGCAGGTGGCCACCAATATCCACTTGGATTGTCTTCCCTCAACATACTTCGATGGCACAACTAGCTCTAATATCTGTTGTTGTGGTGGAGTGATATATTTGGAGCAACAACATTTTTTTAATATTTTATGGGGCTGTGGTGCGAGATCCAATATGAAAGCTAAGATTTAGCCGTGTGGAGAGTCTTATCATATGCTAAATTTTCTTAGGTTTGGACTATGTACAGGTTTTTGGGAATTCCAAAGTAGTGGTGGAATGGATAAATGAGATTTTTTCTCTGGACATAGCCACTCTTGGTCATTGGAAACATAGGGTTATACAACTTTACAAATCCTCCAAGTCCTTCAACATTTCACATATATACAGGGAATTGAATGGGTGCACTGCTGCCCTTTCAAAAAAAAGCTTGATGGCTCAAATGAGCACAATCTTTGTGGAATAATTTTGAGCTAACTAGCTTGATGACTCGAATGAGCACAATCTCGTGGAATAATTTCGAGCTAGATATTTAGTTGATTCAACACAATTTCCTATTAGCTTATGTTATTCACAAATGTTAATTTTTCTTTATGTGATTGTGGTCTCAATGTTTCTTATTGATCATAAAAACGTTAATGATTTATATGTTATATTTAGCGTAATGATTTATATGTTATATTTAGATTAGTGTTCAAACTTTTTTAACAAAATGGAAATATCATGATACAATTTGATATTTTAATAACTTTAAACAATATAAACACTTTGTTATTATTATATCATTATAAAGTTGTTGGTTTCTTTCGAGTTGATATATATATATATATATATATATATATATATATATATATATATATATATATTTTTTTTTTTTTTAAATGAAAAGCTTAAAATAGTTTATGCTAAGTAAAAAGACCCCTCTCACAACCTCTATACCATCCATTTTACTTTGGATCTCCCTCTCGGGGCTTGGTAGATCTAGAGTAAAATGGATCTATGTTGGTATAGATCCATTTTACTTTGGATCTACCAAGTGCTTAGAGGGATCAAATATTTTTTCACTCTGTGCTAGTTTGCATATCAGTATATTTGATCCCTCTGGGGGGCTGTGTAGATTTAGAGGAAAGATGGATCTATGCTGGTTTAATTCCCCCCTTTTAAACAGGGTACATTCCACTTGAATACCATGGGTCAATACCATGTGCCATCTTTATTTTTATTAATATTAATATTAGGGTTAATAATGTTTTTTTGCATGATATTAATAATAATTTGGCCCATGGTATTTGGTCCATAGGCTTCACTTAAATAAAACATCTTTTTTGAGTGTTCCTAAATATAAAGTGACTTATGTAATAAATATTAAAAAATGTTTTATTTATTTACCATACCTTTAAATATAAAGAGGTTTATGGACTAAATATAAAAAGAGGTTTTATTTATTTATCATACCTCTAGTTTATTTATATTTTTATTTATTTACCAAATTTTTTGAGTAAATATAAAAATAGGTTTTATTTATTTACCATACATCCACTTTATTTTTATTTATTTACCATACCTATTTTTTGAGCATTCATAAACCTCATACTTTTGGAATAAGTGAATAAATAGGTTTTATTTATTTCCCATACCTCCACTTTATTTATATTTTTATTTATTTACCATACATATTTTTTGAGTCTTCATAAACCTTTTTATTTATATTGATTTCTAAATAAGACCTACATTAAATTAGAAATCTTAAATGTTTACATTTATATTGATATTGACATTGACATTTACATGTTAAATATTTAGTTTATGTTTACAATAATATCTACCCACACTGAACTATAGAACATCTCTACACCTAAAAATTTGAAAACAAAACCAAAACCAATTTAAAACCCAAAAAAAATAAAAAAATACAAATACAAATCAAATGATAACCTACGCATTATAAAGTTAAAGATATAATCCCTACTTGAAAATCTTTACGTAGGATTTTATAAAATTCCAAAGCCGGTGCGATTGGTTGTTCGAACTTCCATCACAAGTTCAAAAGCCAAATGGGTCGAGCGGCACTCTGATTGTATTGCTTGGCCAGTTTCTACGACGGACGGAAGTGACAAAATAATATTTAATTGAAAAACTGGATCAAGGTAACTCAAAATTTGCCAGATTTCTAGCTCAAACAACCAGAGATGGATCATTCTGAATGCGAATTTTTATAGGCAAACCCCCTCATCACGTTTGCTTATAACAGTGGCATATTATGTGATGGGATTTTGTTCATTAATATATTATTCTTACTGTCAAAACATCTCAGAAGTCGGTCTAACCGTGACTTCATACTGTCGTGGTAACAGTCAAAGAGACGAGCAGCAAGGTACTGAATTGCATAGGCTTGTCAAAGCGAAATGGCATCAGAATGTTTCTGAAAGCAGATTACCAACATATTCGAGTAGCATAATTTTCTCTTCCAAGGCCTCCTGGCAAAAGGGACTCAATTTTGTGTGTTCTGGGCTATCTGAACCATCAGAAGCAGGCATTGCCCTCAGTCCAATTCAACCTTAGCATAGTATGGTATAATACAGAGGAATGATTTAATTAATGGTGACAAGAAGTTCAGCCTTAAAAATCATCGTCATCAATGTCGACAACTCTGTGCAGTGTGTGCGGAACAATTGGACTGGGGAGTGGAGGAGATGGGTTCTATTACTGTCTGACATGTGGCACACAATCTCAGGACCTCGTTGAGCAGGGAATGGAGGACGAGGGGATGGTGTTTAATGGCGTCTACAACCACGCTTATCGAAGGAGAACACCACATAGCGCTCCAGTTCAGTCCCAGGCTGAAATTGACATGCAAACCCAAGCTGAAGTGTTGACTCAAATGCAGAAAGTTAACATGACCACTGATCAAGCCTTTTCGCAGCGGGCGTGTGGGGATGCCGACTCTGATGACGAGGCCATGTTGAGGAATTTCAGATTCCAACAGAATGATGCCTTGGATGCTGAAACCCTAGCTTCTCAGTTAAAGGAAAGGTATCTGGAGGGTATGCAGATGATGATTCAGATGCAATGTGAGGCTCTGGTGAAAAAATTTGGGGTGAGTCCTTTGATTTGCGGCGTGTTTGCCCCAATATGGCTGCGTTTTGTGGCCTCAACTAGGGTTTTGGAACGAGGATGGGCCAATGAAACTCTCCAGGCTGCGGATGCCCTCTCTGAAAATCTAAATAGGAGACAAGATGGCCACGACGAAGGTAAGGCAAGAGACTGTTTTCTTGTGTGTCTGTAGAAGATTGTCTCAATCAAATGAATATGCAAATTATAGCTGGCCTGCTTGACTGCTGAATATTATTCGAATGCTCGTTTTTGGTTTATGCCTGGAAAACAGTATGTAATCAAAATTCTGTCATAGCTTCAACGTGCAAATCAACGAATCTCGGTAATTTACAGATAGAGTAAGAATTTTTTTAAAAATTACATTAAGTTTTGGCAACAGGACCCAGCTATATAACCTGTATACATATTATGTACAAAATCAAAGTAGTAGCGGAGTTGTGTTCACTAGTTTTTCTGCGAGGGCTTAGTTGATACAAGCAAAAGTACGGATAAATTCACGCAAAACTGGTAAAGCTTAAGATGCATGCGGCCAAAAATTTGCATGGAATTCAGAAGTTTTTCGACCACCAGCTGGCCTAAATGCCTGGCTGACAGCCTATAAAATGAATATAGCGGAAAAGCATGGGCATGTTGCCTAAGTATCGCTGCCATTGGACTCTTTGGAGTCATCTTATTTTTGTCACTTTCACTAGTTAGGTGGGTGCTGCCATAAGCGTTCAAGGAAACATGTAATCTTAGCACTCGGTATCTTTGATACAATCAAGTCTTTGACAGAGGCATATTGTTTCTTTCTTCAGCCCTTACATATTGCCTTTGAACTTATTTAATTTCCTTGCCAGCATATGCCATTTTGAAAGGGGACCTTTTACTTTCGATCAACCTCTTGCTAGTTTTGAAGTTGCACACAAGCAAGTTTGATTTCTTCAATGTGATCATGGATGTAATACACCCCGTTATCTAACTTGATACCTAGGGGTGGTTATTATGTTAACTCGACTCTCAATGTGCAATTATGAGAATGGGGTAAAAAAATTTCGTCTTCTTTTCCTGTTTTAACACTAAAATAATGTCATGTCCCCTGTTGTCTCTTAGACTATACAGGTATTGTCAAGCCCCTACACCTAGGGTAGTCTTCCAACCGCTTGTAGCAAGGTGCGGCACCACCGAACGCTTTCTTTTCACCAATACTAACATTCGTGGACTATGCCTACTTCCACATTAACATTACTTAGCTTGTGTTTCGCAACCAAGTAAACATGCAATTATCCTTTATACTTAATGAAGCCCATACTCATTCATTATCATCATGCAATTATAAGAATAATATCGACAATTGCAACAAGTATAAAGGGGAGGGGCAACTCCCCGTAATGTGAGTCTGCCTGACAATTTATTAAGAATATCAGTTTACAATAAACAAGCGTGTCTTGGCCGAACCAAGTCTCACACTTAACCAAATAATACAAAGAGAGGCAACCCTGCCTTTACAACCGTGTGCACCTCTTGCACAAAGGGGCTCACCCGAGCCACTAAATCCCCTTACCAAGTCCTGCACAAAATCTGCACCTCAGAACCAACCCGGGCACACCTTGCCCAACCTTCGTCTAAAATCTCCAAGTGCAAATCACCTCTGCGCACTCTACAAGTTCTGCGCATGAGCTATGCGCTTCACCCCAGTAAAATTGTGCACTAGACTTCATCCTTATCTTAGAGCGAAGAGCTTGAGTTGATGATTGAATGAGCTCCAAGGCTCATATACTTATATGCTTCCTTGCGTGGGTTACATGTGGGTGGCAGCCCCTTGGCCGACCCCCAAAACCATCATAATGCGCCCACAAGTCTCCTTCCCAAGTCGGCTTGCAAGCTCCTTCCAATCGTCATATAAAACGCTCAACACTTCATTGCATTTCAAAGTGTCGCACCATCGTTTCTGCTTTCGTCGCACATGACTCGCACAAACGTCGCATTTCTTCCGCACATTGTCGCACGCCCGTTCGTCGCGCGCCCGTCGTGCGCCCGCGCGCCCGCCCGCGCCCTCGTGCACGGCGACTTCGCCCGGCGCCCGTTGCACCAACACCCGGAGGCCTTACAGGTATGGTGCCACAACGACTCAGGTCGGGGGCTGTCATCCTAATCTCTGGCCTCCCCATTCTAGCTGTCTCCCAACAACAGGGTATGGGGGGTAGTCCCTATGAAAGAAGAAATTGAGAAACAAGTTGACAATCAACGAGTCTGGGAGACACAATTGAATGGCCTAGCCACTTGTTTGATTTAACAAGTTTATAGATTAGATTAGATTTATATGTGAGACTAGTGCCTTATGGAGTCAACTTGCTTTTAGATCAATTCATGACCAAATAATCAGATGAACAACCATTTCTTAAATGCTTATCTACCTTATATGCTATGCAAATCCTGGAATATAGGTGTGATGCAGGAATCTTGATTTCTTTTAATTATATGCCTATTCTAGATGTATCCTTTTTCTTATCTATTTTGAAGCTAGTCTCTAGAGTAGGTTGTGAGAAAGAGGCCAAGGGGAAGCAAACAAGGACTTGATTAACGATACCTCCCCTTAGGTACTAACCACCCAGTGCCTCTGGCGCTGTAGAGACTATGGCTCTAATGACTGCAAGGTCACCGTGTTAACCACTAAAGAGGTGCTAGGTTCCTCAAGTTAGATGAGAAAGGTGTTCCTATTTTTCTATCAACCAAACTTATGTTTGGAGGTAAATTATTAGATGCAAGACTAGTCTTAAAATGATATGTAAGATGGATGAGTGGTCTTAAGGTGAGATTACTTAATTTGTTAAGTATTTACTAACAATGATTTTCAATTAAGAACAATAAGGTATTTGAACAATAAATGAATAAAATCTCAACCACAAGAGAAAGTGTTGAAGTTTAACAATGGTAGAGAAATGCGGCAGTAGTATTAATAGACAATTGCTCAAAGACAAGATTAATGCTACTTAAGACAATTAACAATCTCCAAGATTATAATCAATAAATCACCAATATGCCTTGAGATACAAGAGAGAAATTTAAATCTCTTATCACAATTATGATCAGAATAAGATCCACGAGAGATATCCAATTTAACAATGAGCAATGAATCCATTCAATGACAGTAATGGCAATGAGAAATTAAGAGCATTAATCCACAATGTCACTTAGAGCAATTAGCCAATTAAACACCTATCAATTTGATTGGAGCACTCATGTGAATGCAAGAGTGTAAAAGATGCCAATGACTAAAATTAAGCCCAAATCACTTCAACCATGAATGATTATGAATTGTAAAATTTCCTTACCCAATTTTAGAGACTTATATGTGATTTATTATAGCTGCAACCTTGTATTTAGAGGCCTGCAATTTTATATCAGTAGTCAAGAAGTGATGCAAGGTGCCAAAGATAAGCTAGAAAATCAATGCATTTAACTTCCAATGATATTCACTTGATTATATGACTGCTTAGATACTATAGATCATATTTATTATGCTCATATCAGATCTCAAAGTGATGTATATTAGATCTGTAATAACTCAGAAAATCAGTGATTCAATCCTTCATAAACCAACAAAGTGCCTAAATATTAATGCCAAATAAGCTCCAATGATTAGCTAATCAATTTGAATGATTTTTAGATGATATTTAGTCAATATGCATGATTCTTATTTAGTTTATATGACTGCTTAAATGACTGTAGCAAACATATTAGATCTGGAAATTGCCCAACAGTCCTCAAAAAATAACTTATATGCACTCAATTTAACCACAAGATTAATGTTCAATGCCTTAAGCGACTTGTTAATGAATTTAGGTTTATTTTATGTGTGTTTATGCCTTGAATACACCACTGTAAGAATTATACCAGACCTGAAACTTTCAGATCAGACCTCTGCAATTTCAAATCAGATCTTGAAAATTATATGACAGCCAACATAAAACAATAAAATTGATAGATTAAACCCTTGTAATTTATTTTGACGTCTTGTATGAGCTATTAGCATAATGTGTAGGTTCTTTAGGCTTGTATTATGATGATTATGCCATTGTTATATCAATATATCAGATCTGATATAAATTATGCAGTCAATTAAAACGAGAGATGAAGGCAATAAAAACAAACCCCAAGGCCTAATGGCCTATGCCAAGTTTCGAGATGTGAGAGAAATCACTTCTCAACACCCGCACTCACAAAATGTTAGCTCAAAACCCAAAGATCGAACCTTTATGACTGCTGCAATCACAAATTATTAGAGATGAAATGCCAATCCCTTGAAGAAACCCTTATTTGCAATGAGATTTAGCCCTTGTAGGGCTTACGACCTTCTTAATGCTTGCAAAATAGGTCCCAAACACTAACCTTTTAGGTTGGGTAAGGGCTAGGGCCTTCAAAAAATGGGTTTCTAACTTTCTTCCTTATTTTGAAAATAAGCAACCTACAAAAATGGGCTCAAAAACCCTAGACGTCTAGGATTTTTAAGGGTTGGAAATTTCAAAAGTTTACTCTTTTCTTTGATCTCTTGAGAGATTTCACCTGTACAAATAAAAAGATTTTTTCCCCAAAAAACCCAATATATACAAAAATAAAATAAAAACTCCAAACCCTTGTTGTTGGAAAAATTTATTTACAAAAATAATTTACAAATTATATACAAATATACAATAGCGAAGTAAAAAAACCACATAAAATTTTGTGTGCCCAAACAAGGTCACCCTGTACTTACAGTCTGTGAACTTGGAGCCCAAGGGCGGGGGAACTTGCAAACTGAATATATTTCTTAAGACAAAATCATTAGATCATACAATGAATCAAATCACTTAAGATAAGCCCAAAACTTACCAATAGAATGTTTCTATCATCTACAAATAAAATAACAATTATATAGTATTGAAGCGCAATATAGGAAAACAAATACCCAACACGTACCACAGATCAATGAGACAAAGACACCATGAACTGAACCCCTGTTAAAATTGGCAACTAGGGCCAAATTCCACCTTGGGATAGCTCATTTAATGGAGATGATGATTGCATTGAATTCCTCTTTTCGAAAGGACCAAAATTGATATAAAGTTCATCTAATTTGGACAAGCGGAAGTGTATTTTTGAATTTATGCCCACACGTGCAAATTGTTCAAGTCGGCCACATCATCATGTAGGCTCATGAAGCCCAATGGACGTGTCACTTCACCCTCAACGACTTGTATAAATACAAGTGATCTTTCACCTCATTTGGCATCATCATAACTCACATTTATTCTCTCTCCTTCTCTCATTGGTTTGTACAACTATTGGGCAGATCTTCTCTCTCTCACACGTGTGGTAGGAGGACGAATTTTCTGGGCAAATTGCAGGGCTGAATTTTAGGATTGTTGTAGGGGTTTGACCAACGCTGACCAAACACTTTGACTCATCATTTGACTGTGTTTTTTTGTGGGAAAATTTGTTTTTGGCAGGCAGTATAGATTGGCACAAAAACTGAGGTATTCTGGGCACTTTGACTGCAACAGAAAATTGCAGGTTGACTGCAGAATTCAGGGCAGAGTTTGACCAAGTTTGATTGCTGACTTTGTGATTGTTTTGGGCTGATTTTGACCTCCTGTTCAGGCCGAGTTTGACTGAGCTTCAAAGGAGACATTTTGCTGCTGATTTGACCACCGTTGACTTTTTGGTTAGGGTTGAATTTGACTGCAGATTTGATAGGGCTGTAAACGTTGGTGTGAAGCCACTGTAAACATTGGTGTGAAGCCATTATTCGAGTGGACAAAGGTTACATAGGAGGCCTTTGAGCGCCTCAAGAGGGTGATTAGCAGTTGTCCTGTTTTGGCCCCACCATTTTTCTCACGGCCATTTGCTCTGGAGTGCGATGCTTCTGGAGAGGGAGTTGGGGTAGTTCTGACATAGGGGGGCCATCCTATAGCATTTGAGAGTAGGAAGCTACAAGCACATGAAATTTTGTGCTCCATTTATGATAAGGAGATGTTGGCCGTTGTGCATGCATTGTGGCCAAGTTCAGGCCATACTTGGTGGGGAACAGGTTCAAGGTGAAGATTGACCACAACATTCTTCGATTTTTCTTGGAGCAATAGAAGCTTGAGGAGAGGCTGCAAAAATGGGTTAGCAAGATCCAGGCATATGAATTTGAGATTGAGTATGTCAAGGGCAAGCAGAACATAGTAGATGATGCACTATCACGGAGGCCCACGACACTATCATTGATGGATATCATACAACATTGGAGGGCGCAACTATTGGTGGAGTACTCCAAGGATTGACAAGCATGTGAGATCTTGGATGGTACTCATGGGGATGACAAGTATCAGGTGATGGATGATGTTATTTATTACAAGGACATGATTTACTTGGTACCAAGATCATAGTTGAGGGAGAAGATCTTGCGCGCAACTCATGATTCACCATTGGTGGGGAACCAAGGGTTCCTCAAGACATACATGGCCATTCGAGAGTGTTTCACTTGGCGGGGTCTTAAGGAGGATGTCCTTAAGCATGTTAGGGAGTGTGATGTCTGCCAGAGGAATAAGGGGGAGTACACTCATCTGATAGGGTTGCTACAACCTCGTGCTATTCCCGAGAGGAAATGGGAGAGCATATCGATGGACTTCATTGCCAGGCTGCCAATAGTTCAGGGGTGAGATTGCATCTATGTGGTGGTTGACAAATTTACAGATTGAACTAAGATGATTGTTAGTGACCGAGACAACATATTTATGGGAGGATTTTGGCAGGAGCTATTTCGCCTCGTGGGCACAGAGCTTACATCCAACACGAGCTACCATCCCCAGACAGATGGTCAGATGAAGATCTTGAATAAGTGGTTGGAGGGCTACCTGCGCAACTATGTGATAGGGTAACAAAGAGCGTGGGTGAAGTGGCTGCACCTTGAGGAATACTAGTACAACACCACTTATCATATGTCCATAGGTATGTAACCCTTTTGTGCTTTATATGGTTATGATGCACTTACTTTTGCTCATATGATCTTTGGAGACAGCAAGGCCCCAGGTGCCAAGGATTGGATTTAGGAAATTCAGGATATCCTTAGAGCCCTAAAAAATAACTTGTAGACTGCTTAAAGGTAGTATAAGTTGTATGCGGATAGGGGTAGAGTTGAGTGACATTTTGAGGTGGGGGACCTAGTTTTCTTGAGATTTCAGCTGTATAAGCAGTCCACGCTGAACCAGAAGGGGGCTGAAAAGCTCAAGCCTCACTTTTATGGGACATATAGGGTGATCAGACAAGTAGGAGAGGTAGCATTTGAGTTGTAGCTTCCACTAGGGAGCAGGGTACACCAATGTTTTAAAACTTCGACTCTGACTCCGACTCGGCCGAGGGTCAACTCCGACTTCGACTCGGTATTGACTCGGCCGGCTCGATTTCAATGACTCGGTCCTTGTAAAAAATACATTAAATATATATTTATTTATAAAAACACATAATTTTAAATATTTTCATTCATGTTTCCAAACACACAGCATTAGAATATAGATAGAAGACAACATATGATCAAAGTAGGCTCATGAATATATCCATTATATCAAAATGGCACCCAATGCACTGTCCAATACATACACGATGATGATATAGAGATCAAAACAAAAACACATAACCAAGGAGGCTATAAATGGCCTCTACAACAAAAGTCTGTGACCAGTACTACTGGCTATTGCTAGAGTTGCCAACGTCATCTGGCTTAATGTTACTTGGGAGCGGGAGCGAAAGTGGGGAGTGAGAGCGAAAATGGGAGCGGGAGCGACATTTTCAGGAGCTCCCGGTTTTGGAGCGAATCCCGGAGGAGTTTGACAACCAATGTCACTAACATCAAGGTACATAGAGGGATTGGTGCTCTTGATTAAATACGAGTTCCATACCCTAATACATGACAAATTTCAATGGAAACATTGCAATCCCCCAATCCTGAAATCCTTAAAAACTGATAAGTCTGCTGGATTTTGAATGAAATCTAAAATTCTACTTTCTCCATATGAAATCCAATGAGGCCGGAACCACTCTCAAACACCCCGAGTCATTTCATGGTAATGTTAAAAATTTAAGTACAAGGATGAAAATGAAGATTAAGGAGAATGTCACTTTTACTTTAAGAATTTAACATTACTATGAAATTTGAATAGCATATCAATACTAGGAGAGGGGAATGGACCCCAAAGACCAAAAAACTAATTAATAAAACCATTTGGAGTCCCCCACACTCAGAAAAAACATAAAAAAAAAAAAAATTTTTGCGTTTTTGGGGTTTACTGACCGCATGAACTGACTCGGCCGAGTTGATATAGACTTGGCCGAGTTAAGACTGACCCGGCCGAGTCAGTCTTAACTCGGCCAACTGAACCGGTTCGACGGCCGAGTCGCAAATTTTTTTACCGGCTCAGACCAACTCGGCTGAGTTGGTTCTGAGCCGGCTGGCTTTTAAAACACTGAGGTACACAATGTGTTTCATGTCTCTTGCCTGAAAAAGACTTTGGGGCAATAGGTGACAATTGCTACAGAGTTACCAGCCCTGGATGATGAGGGGAATTTGGTTTTGACACCAAAGGCTATATTATAGGAGAGGGAGAGAAAGCTTAGGAGTAGGACTATCTGGGAGTTCCTTGTCAGATGGAAGGACTTGCAGAAGAGGATGCCACATGGGAAGGGGAGCAAATTTTGCAGCACCCAACGCTTCAGTTGCTTGAGGACAAGCAACATTTGGGAGGGGAGGACTGTCATGTTCCCAACAAATAAATTTTGCCAAGGTGAATTCCCAATTTTGCAATTTTGATAATTATTAAATATTGACTTAGGAGAAAGAGGCTTGAGGCATAATTTAATTTTGGGGAGGAAAATGTGACCAACTTAAGAGAAATGAAAGGTTAAATAGTTGGTGGGTTGTGGGGGCCACCCCAAAGAGAAAATCGAACTTCATGGAGGAATTCGAACCACATGAAGGAGGCAAGGAGGGAGCTCGAATTAGTGGGCCCACAAGGGATAGGAGGGGCAGCAAATATATATAGGAGAAGCAAGCTCATTTTTGAGGTTCTTTGATTGTGCAATTTACATTGAGAGTTTGCTTGAGCTGTTTAGCCAAGTTAAGTGGTGTTGTTTAGCATAGGGATTTCCAAGGGGAATATCCCAACTCTCTTTCGATGAACTCCGAGTGTCACCCGAAGGGAGAAAATGGAGTTGATTTGTGGGACGAAATTTTGGCTATTGTGAGCCATTCCAACACTACCTACAACCAGTGTGAGTTTTTCTAGGGGACACAGAGGCAAATTCGTGGAGCTGGGTTGAGGGTCTTTTCGGGAGAGCTTCACTTAGAGAATTTGCAGGTATATCCATTGAGGGGGAGCGAGTTATTTGGAGAGTTGCAGGGCTGGAGGTTGCTGCTCCTGTGAGAGCCAAATTCATCTTTCCTAGGGCTTGCACAGGGGTCTTTATGGGCAGAATTCGCAGGGCAAAATCAGAGTCAGAGTTGGGCTGATTTGGAGTAGAGATTTCACTCTCAAATTCCAGAGAGAAATTGCAGGGATTTTCCAGCTATTGGAGGGAAGAATCAGGGACAAACTAGTAGCAGTTCACTGGGTGGGACACAGAACCAGTGAAAGGGAAATTCACATCAATTTTGGGTAATTCCGGGAGGTCGGAATTAGCCCAAAACATTCTGGGTTTTGCTGGGCTGGTGTTGAGGAGCTCAGCCCTAATTTTACAGGATTTTTGGAGGAGTTTTGAATTCTCAATGACAGATTACCTCCACCAGCAGTTGCAAAAATTCCAGAGCAGAACGCACAGCCAGAGTTGCCATTTCCCAGAGGGGAGATCCACATATTGTTACCTGGGTATTGCATGCTTGCTATAGCGAGCCCAGGTGCACTCATTCCAACTCTATTTGTAACCAAATTTCCCTTGAAGATCTAATAAAATGGTTTTGCTCTCTTATTTCTGCTCAGTAAAATATAATATTTAATTTGCATGTGTGGGTTTCAGATTTGCATGTGTTGTTTCTTGCTGTAGCTAGTACATGTTTTGATATTTCACTGTATTTCTCTAGTTAGAACATTACAAATAAACCAAATCATAATGTCCATCTTGTCAAAACGTTTTTCGGTGACATAAAATTTTGCCCTAATCGGGCCCTGAAACAAAAGTTATATCATTACAAAGTTCTCCTCCTACATTATACTAGAGCATTCAGTCATGCCACGTGGCATGCACGGGACCCCACGTGGTGCCCGTGGCAGATTACCCTAGTGCCACATCACTCTATGGTGATTCATATAACTTACTTTTGCCTATCACTAATGAAGGAGTCTCATACTTGTTGTAAGGGTTATAGGCTTCCCCAGACTTCCCTATCTTGCAAAGACCATTAAAATCTCAGTGTACACTGTAGTCTACAACATTTGGAGCACAATCATTGTCCATCACTTTTGACAAAACTTTAAACCACCGTCGGAGTGATGCAGTGGAAGCAACCTAGGAATAAATGTTTCTCTACAATAGCAACCTGAAATAAGTTCACATAGTGAAGTTAGTGTTGTTCCTAAAGGGGAGGGGATGTGATATCCCAACTTCGGCCCTGTTAATCCCCCAGTTATAATTGTGCAACAGAAGGGTTAAGATCAAGCAAGATTCTATCATACTGGTATCATTTCAATGCATCCAGACTTTGACATTGATGGGGGCTTCTTCTAGAGTCAGTTTCATGTTTGAACCTTGTGAGCCGTCAATCATGTTTAGACTATGCTGAGTACTCCATCTATTTCATTGCAAATTCTAATTCATCTCCCCGGCTAGGAGTTATATTTCTGCTGTATTTGCATCTTTACCTAAGAACTATTGCAATGATCCCCTTTAAAACACAATTTGTGCTGTGGATCCAGCTATAATATATTCTATTGATAGAGGATTTAAAGTTGACAAGGTTGCTGAGTTCAGCTTGTTGTGATGACGTTGGTACATTGTGTTTATCATTGGAGTTCTCGATCAAATATCAGTTGTAGGACAATCTGCCAACTCTTGATTAGTAGGACAGTAAATTACAAGAAACAAGCTAACTCACACTGGTAATAGATAATGCATGCCAAATCAAATGGAAGGTGGAGTTGAAGCGGTAAGTGGACCTTTAAACCTTGGAGTGCATGTTTTTGGGCTTGTTTTGTTACAGGCAGTCTTGAGAGACAGTTTTGATCAAGCGCAGCATTGATCCCACTCTGAGAATTTCAGGCCTCAGATTAATGTCTACTTGTTCTTGGAATAGTCCTCATTGATATTATGTGTTGGGAATACTTTAGAGAGAGTTATCTCAATCTGTAGAGTTCTGATTGTTGCTCATTTCCAGAACACTGTTTAGTTTCAATTTTACAGTTCTGTTATGCTAGTTGATTATACCCTATTTTCTGTTTGATTACCCAGATAAAGGCATTTCCAGTATTTTTGTTTCCGTAGTACGGATTTAGTTGCCCTTCTTAAAACTATCTTATACAATTAAAGCTGGCAAGTCCTTCCAGTTACAATCACACTCGGCTGGCACTCTTCTCCCTCTTGCTTTATACCTTGAGTGCTGAGATTGCCTTCCTCAAAATCCTAGCATGTAGATTAGTGAAATGTTTTATGTATTTTCACTTCCTCTTTGCTTAAAATTCTTTCTTGATGCCACCTCACCACTATAAAACTTGAATATATCTGTACATGCTTCACATGCATGCATTCATGTGCATAGCTACATGGATGCATGCATGTTAAGGTTGTGTCAAAGAACAAATAAGAGTAGAGATACTAGAAACCAGAAAACTTTTCCTGAGAACAAGAGAAGTGAAAGATTGCAAATAAGGACAAATTTTTTTGGATTAGGTAAACAACATGGGCACATGAAAGCAAAAGGTTTAGAAACTAAGTCGTCTGATTGTTCAACTTACCTCAAACCATATGAAAGTGTTGAAACCTTTGGAAACTGTGCCATCTAAATTTTCAACTTACAGATATGATATGATAAGGTTGAATCAGTGCCAGACAATGTTGCATGAAGCGGGGATGAAACAGGGACGTGGAAGCGTCATTTTCCAAAAATCTAGGAAGCGAAGCGTCTACTATATATATATATTTTTTTTTTGCATTTATATTCAAACAAACATCCCAAATACCAAATTAGTTGTAGAAGACATGAAAACATGCATATTTTTACATAAATCAAGATAGATATGGCATCCATGATTCCATTGTACATCAATGATTAATTATTTGAGCACCACCCATCTATATTCGAGCAATTACAAACATACATCAATTTTTAAGCATATTATAAAACATAAAACATTTAAGCATATTATAAAACATGAAACATAGAGCATATTATCTAGCAAGTGAGCAACTGTCAACATTTGTCATGTCCAAAATTCAAATAATAATGTTTACAAAATAGGTCACTTGGTCACTGCCAAGACAAAAAGGTTCAAATTCACAACAAGCCTACAAGTCTAATGATCAATCTATGACAAAGTAGTAAATTGTGAATATATCTACTGATCTCTCCTCTTTCCACCACGAAGAGAACGTGGTGGTGGGCCTCCACATGGTGGCAATGAAGAAAGTGTCTGTGGAAGTTGTGGGAGTGGTATTGAAACTGATGAAGACGAAGCCCTTGCTGTTGGTGTTGAACCATGAAACTTGGGAACCAAGGGACCAGATGGGGGTGAAATTTTGTGTCTGTGTGAAAAGAAAATTTGTTTTCAGATTGTTCTTACTAACAGATCAAAATTTTATGGAAATTCTACATGTTATCAGAGGTGTGAACAAGAATCTATTAGCACATAGTCTTCAATATTGCAAGATGACAACTCACACAGGATTGGGATTGAGAGAACAGGATAGACTGGATGGCTCCTCAATTTTTGGTGTTTTGAAGGTCCGCATATTGGTTTTGTTAGACGAGTTTGGGCCGAAATAATTTGCTAAGCAAGGTGTTGCAGAACCTTCAAATCTAGACGAGTTGAGGCTCTTCAAAGGCAGATGGCCAAGTCCAAAAAGATGATCTTGGATGGGCTTCTGGATCATGTAGTCCCTCATGTTGCAGGTAAAGATACAACTATGGACATGTGGAATGCCTTAGTCAAGCTCTACCAGAACTCTTTTGAGAATTGGAAGATGGTCCTCAAGGAGAAGCCGAGGACAATCAAGATGCAAAAGGGTGAGCGTGTAACTGCCATCTCACCAGAATCCAGGAAGTTCGTGATGAGGTAGCAACTA
This sequence comes from Pinus tabuliformis, assembly GCA_031772625.1. NCBI lineage: Eukaryota > Viridiplantae > Streptophyta > Pinopsida > Pinales > Pinaceae > Pinus > Pinus tabuliformis. The sequence continues at coordinate 395,059,735 of CM062809.1, read as the reverse complement.
TTAGAGAAAAGCCCATGGACACAGAGCTAGTGCACGTGGCTTTGAGTGGGTTTACCAAAGATTGGCATACTTTTGTCCAAAGCATCAATGGACTAGATAAGCTGTTGGATTTAGAACACCTATGGAGTGACTTCATCCAGGAGGAGCTAAGACTCATATTAGTTGAGATTTCTAGCAGCAGTGGCAAGGGTGCCAAGGTTGAGAAGGAGGAGGAGAATCTTGCTCTTACAGGTAAAGCCAAAGGCAAGAAAGTCAAGGTGAAGAGCGAGAACAATCAAAAGGGTGAGAAGAAGAAGACAGAGTTGAGTAAGATCAAATGCTTTCATTTTTCATACTTTTGGACACTCAGCTTCTAAGTGTCCTAACCGGAAGAAAAAGGTGTCAAATAAGGAGCATGTAGCTACATCAACTAAGGTAGATGAGTTTGTTTCTTAGTTTGAGAAGGACATCTCATTGATAGCTTGCATGACAAGCTCAGTACGGAGCAGTACATGGTATATTGATTTAGGAGTGTTAAAATTGGCAACTAGTGCCAAACTCCATGTGGGTCATCTTATTTATGGCAACAGATATTTTTCTTGGATCCCTCTCATCAAGAGGTGTAGGATTGATCTAAAGATCATCCGATTCCGATAAGTATTCATGGAGTTATGAATTTATTTGTGTTATAAGACAATTCGTTAAGGTCGGCCAACAACTAAATAACACCCACATGTGCTCAACGTTTTAGTATAAAAAGAGGTGACTTGATTGTCATTTCAACACACACTTCACTCTTGATTTCTCTCCACTTGTTTTGGGTTTTAGTGGAAGAGAGATCAAGGAGTGGAAGCCCTAGACGTTGGAGGAAAGGAGGCTGCCCTAGCCGCAGCAAAGAAGACAAGCCAGCGAAGCTATGGAAGGGATATACATTGACCTAAAGGAGCTCATGTAAGAAGTTTAACACAACTATGGAGGAGGCTTTTACAAGCCCTAGCCGCAGTCCTAAAGCAGCCCTACTGTTGTCCTAAATCTGCCCTAACCACATGTTTGTTCAAGCCCTAGATGTAGGTCTATTGAGGTGTCTTGGGTGCTAGAAAGGGCAGTGTATGATGCTACAAGAAGAGGCCAAGGCAACGAGGGAGTTAAGGTTTGGTTCAAGGCTAATCGAGCTGCTGTTAGAGGGATGAGGAGCTGAACTTGGAGGCCGAGTTGAAGAAGGGTGATCACAGGTCTGTTTGGGGCAGCGAAAAGGTAAGAAGGCTGTTTTGAGTGGGCTGTAGGTGACAGCGTGGGATTGTGGTGGGCCGCAGTCCTAACCACCTCTAAACAGGGACAGCGTGGAGAGGTTGAGGGCTCAAACATGCCCAAAACAACAATGTGCTAGGGGAGGTGTCTCATGAGGATGTGTCGCAGTTTTCCAGAGGGCTGTTCAAGGACTGTGTGAGGAGTTTAGGGCTACCTTAGTGCCCTAACCAGAACAGTCACGAACAACAATATACAAACATATTTGGAGCAATGTTTGTATAGTGTGTTGGCAGCTAGATACATGGGACGACAAGGTCACTTTGTGGAGAAAGCAATAGGACAACAAGCAATGACATGGTACATCAAGGCTACAATGGAACAACAACATGGTAAGTGGTACAATAAGACATGGTGCTTGCTGGAGCTTGGTACTTGGGACAACAAGCTATGACATGGCATAGTGTGCTAAACAATGGGACACCAAGCAAACATGGAATGGCAATGTCACTAACAGTGGGACAACAGTATGCCACATGGGACAACAATGGTTAGCATGGTGCAGTTATGGCACATGGGACAACTGTGGTAGCATGGTGCAACAACGAAACATGGGACAACTGTGGCATCATGGTGCAACAATGGCACATGAGACAACAGTGGCAGCATAAGGTGCAACAGTATGATGTGTGCAACATGGTCATGAGGTCCAGCATAGTGATGATGTGTGCAATCGTCTCTCTCTCTCTCTGTGCTGAACTATTGAAGAACATATAAGAAGAATTGATCAAGGGTTTCACTACATTGGGGTTTGTCCCTGGCTAGCGCCGCATCTTGTGTCCTCTTGTCTTGGCTTGTCTTCTGCGATCTATGTTTATGTTCTATCTGCAATTTACTTTAATGCTGATGTGATTGCTAATCTGGAAAAGATATTGAGCTAACTGTGAAAATTGAAATAAATTGCTCTAAGCATATAACATACCTAAAATTAACATGGTATCAAAGTTGAGGTGAAGACAAAGCCAAAGCAAGAGTGAAAGAGCAATCACCGAAGACAGTTGGGAAAGGACAAAAGGCTCAATGGGTTCCTCATCCCTCTTCAAATTCACCAAGGGTGAAGTCGAAGCAGAGAACATTATCAAAATGGTGCAGCGGAAGCTTCTGATGGCCTACCTAAAGATCATTTCATTGGGAAGTCCGGATCTAAGGGTGGAAGGAAAAGCAGATGCCTTGTTTGTAATAAGTTCAGCCATTATGCTGAGGAGTGTCCGAATGGTAGGTACACATCACTTGATGATGATATCAATCATTCCAGGTACATCTTCAATGATCGAAGGAATGCAGGTCATCAAGGAAATAGTCGACTCTTCAAAGAAAGCAAGGAACCCCAGGTATGAAGAATAAAATGTTGTTTCTGATAAGATAAAGAAGCATTATCTTATATTGGCCCTCTCCTTCAGACTCTTTGGGAATCTGGCTTATTGATTGTAGTGCTTCAAGGCACTTCATCGGATGGAAGGGTGCTCTCTCTAATTTGGTGGAGATGGAAACAATCGTGGGATTATACTTGGAGTCAATGCCACCTATCTTGGGAAGGGTGTAGGGAATGTTACCCCTCAATTGAATGAGGGTAACTCGATTCATTTACAAGAATCTCTTTATGTACCTAATTGCAAGAAGAACCTGGTGTCCATTTCGGCAATGGAAGTCAAAGGTTTCATGGTGGCATTCATCGATGGAAAGGTATGTGTTTGAAAATAGAATTTTCAAAGATGCTTTTACTCATGGGTTCAGAGTTGGCAATTTGTATCAAGTTGCAAGAACTCCATTAGGGACCATATCAGTTGTCACATCTCATCTATAGCACCGGAGGTCTACTTATTATGGGGCCCTACCCAATGTGAGTCAGATGGTGACAAGGATGCTTGAATTCAAGAAGAGCATGAAGGTACATGTCTGAGATGTACCAAAGGAAAATCTTACAAGGGGACCATTCCGCTCATGTAGCAGGTCCACAGGTTTGGAACAACCCAAGGGGTTTGAGATCCATAATCGGGAATCTCATGTATGCAGGTGGAAGAAAGCCCTCTATGGCTTGAAGCAAACACCCCAGGCTTAGTATGAGAGGATTGATAGCTGTCTGATGAAGCTGAGATTCACTAGGAGTGAAGCCAATCCAAACCATTTCTTGAAGGTTGTGGATGATAGACCTCTCATATCGGCACCTTCTGAGGACGACCTCTTTCTGATAGGTGCAGACCCTCTCATTTGCAAAACTAAGAGGGAATTGGATTCCAGATTTGGAATGGTGAACTGCAAGCCCGTGACTACCTCAATGGAGCTTAACTTTCAGAAGTTATGTAGTAGTAATGACGGACTAGATTTGTGAAATGCCTCTGAATTTCATAAACTCTTTCGCATTGATGTTCTTGGTGAACTTCCGTCCAGATATATGTTTTGCAGTTAACATGTTGGGATCATATTTGGTTGAGCCTCACTGGATTGATTCCAAGAAACATTTGAGATATCTTCAGGGCACAATCTCTCATGGATTGAGATACATTATCGGAAATGTGACGCTGCATGATTATTCGAATGTTGACTAGGCAGGGAGTGTGGAGGATCGCAAGAGCACTTCTGAGTGCTGATTCTCAATGGGTTCTGCTCGATATCCTAGATGAGCAGGAAGCAGAAGACAATTGCTTTGAGCATCGCTGAGACCGAATACATAGCTATGAGTATGATCTCGTGTGAAGCTGCTTGGTTGTGGAAGCTCTTCAGTGAGCTGTTTATACACATGATGGATACCACTGTGATCTTCTGTGTCAACCAGGGGGGATTCGATTGTTGAGGAATCCCGTATTCTATGATTGCTCCAGCATATAGACATCAGATACTACCTTATCTGGGATATGGTACGTCGATGAGCGAGGAGGCTCCATCGCATTGAGACTGATGTACAGGTCGCAGACATTCTGTCAAAGCCCTGGGGAAAGGTCAAATTTGTGACTTTCCCGAATGACTTGGAGTCGTTGAGAGACCCTCTTATGAGGGTCCTGCATGATGCATGCATTGAGCTCTGGGAGCTTCGGGGGGCTTGGGGTACTTCTTGGAGCAACAAGCGACCATAGGGCGACTCACCCTCCCCTAATGGTGCGCTGTGTACAGGGTGAATGGTTCAGCCTTCCCCTGTGATACCCTGTGGCGACTTATGGACAGGATGAGTGGTTCTCCTGTCGAGGCATTCTACCCATGCAGTCTGGGACTCATGGGAAGTACCTCTCATCTGGCCAATGAGTAGGGAAATGGGGTTAGGGACCATAGTAGTACTATCGATGGACGCATCGTTGTATCTACCGTACTCCCTATGCTAGGATGACCTCCATTGATCTGGGATCAGTTTGAGTGGTCTGAGACACTCTCTTTTGATATTGATCTGGGATCAATTGGAACTAACTTCAAGTTAGTAGGAGTGATATGACTCACTCTCTTGGAACTGATCTGGGATCAGTAAGAGTGGTATGACACTCTCTTCATATGGAACTGACTTCAGGTCAGTAGAGAATGGTATGAGACATTTTCGATCAATTCTTCTTCTTCATGGTTCAGCAGAGCAGAACAAAGCAGAGCAGAACAATGCAGAGCAGTGCAGGGCACTGATGGCAGTGATAGTACAGTCTGGCAGATGGATTAGCGGATGGAGTTCTCCCTAATTGAGAGGGAGTGTTGAAATTGGAAACTAGGGCCAAACTCCATGTGGTCATTTTATTTATGGCAGCTGATATTTTTCTTGGATCCCTCTCATCAAGAGGTGTAGGATTGATTTAAAGATCATTCGATTTCGATAAGTATTCATGGAGTTATGAATTTATTTGTGTTATAAGACAATTCGTCAAGGTCAGCCAGCAACTAAATAACACCCACATGTGCTCAACGTTTTAGTATAAAAAAAAGGTGATTTGATTGTCATTTCTACACACACTTCACTCTTGATTTTGTTGATTTGGGGTAGCATCAGATGTGCTCTAGCCATGAAAATTGGTGGAGAGGCTAAATCACATGAGATCTCCAATACCCAGAAATGGTTTGGGCAGAATCTATAAACAGTTTGGGAGATATTAAAATAATTAATATTTTTAATGGAGTCCCTAAGTTTAGAGTCTAAACTTAGGAAAAATAAAATATTAATGTGAATTAATATAAAACTGAGTTAGAGTGGTCCAAAAGTCATGGATCAAGCCAAATCTAATCTTAGCCGTTGATTAGGGACTTAATCTCGGCCGTTGAATTGTTAATGAGAAAAGTATAAGAGGAGGCTTGAGGGTTACTTGGTGAACACACCAAGTTGATCAAGAATTCGATTTTTTGGTGTAGGGCTTGCTGAGGAAATCGAAGGAGTGATCAGAGTTGCAGCTGAGGGGCAGTGAATGCAGTAGTAGAGAGGCAGAGATAGTACCGGGAGCATTAGCGCAGAAGCCGTGAGAGGGTTGACGCAGAGCCAGCTAGAGGCCACGCAAAAGCAGCCAGAGGCCACGCAGAGGCAGCCAGGAGTTGCGCAGAGCCTGAGGAGGGCTAGCTTGGGAGATGCAAAGGCTCCAGAGGCTGACGCAGAGCCCCGAGAGGCTGACGCTGGGCCAGAGAGGCTGACGCTGGGCCAGAGAGGCAGACGCTGGGCTAGAGAGGTTGACGAAGACCCTAGAGGTTGACCCTTGGAGATTTTGTGGGGCAGATTGGGGCTGATATCTGTCTCCGACTGAGAGGTACTACTGCCGAGGGCATTCTTTATTGGGTGAGCCATTTCTGGCACCCAAATTGTATTTTGAAACTACTTAATCATAAAACCCTCAGATAGCTAAACTGGTTTTCCCGCATTGGGTTTTTCTGGGGAGATTAGTCCAAAAATAATGGTGTCACTTGTGTGCTTGTTTTTCCTTCATTTGCTGATCTGTATGTGTTGAGACTGTACTTGTATTTATTTTCAGTATTTACATGGTAAATAACTTGTTAATTAACAAAACAAGTAGGAAGAGATAAATAAGAAATTATAGGAAGGATTTTTAATAGTTAGACTTAGAAATTCTAACATGGTATCAGAGCGTGGTTGCAGATCACAGGATAACTGAGGGCATCAGCCGAGCAGAGCAACAACAACGGAAACAACTGTCTCGAGTGACAGAAGCTATTCCTAGCGGAAAAGCAGCAAGGAAGGGGTGACGCAGTGCCTGCGTCATTAGTTCGAGCCGGGAAGAGGATCAACGTAGTGGCAGAGAGGAGCAGACTTGACCTATGTAGTGCCCAGTCATCTTTCTCAGTGAGGAAGGATTGATGCGCGTGGCCAGGAGGTGCGGATTTCGCTGGTGCCGGGATTGCGTAGAGCCTAAAGGCTCTAACATTTAGTTTCCCGGGGCATAGGAGGCTGTGGGTAAGTTGCGGAGTGACGCTGGTGGGGTACTGTCGTCAGAACTGTACTTGACAAGGTAAAACCAAGGAGGAGGGAGTTGTTGCCGAGGATTTCTAGCCAAGAAATCTGGATCAGTGGTGCAGCTGCACTAACAATCGGAGTAGGGGCATATCGACATTGGCAGAGGGGTTTCTAGGAGGGAAATCGAGGCTCAGAGGGAGTCACACCGAGAACTTCCAGGAGGAAAGTAGAGAGACTCGGAAGAGTCGAAAGAGGAGCAGCGAAATGGCAGTGAATGGGGTAAGAGAACAGGACAGACTGGACAGAGCCTCATACTTCGTAGTCTAGAAGGTGAGGATCTTGTCCGTTCTAAACAGGAATCGTCTCAAGCACTTCACCTTGAACACGATAGCGATCCCAGATGATCTCGCTGAGAATGAAAAGTACCAGGAGGCAATGGCGAGGGCCAAGAGCATCATCCTTGACGGGGTCAAGGACCATGTAGTACCACATATTGCCGAAAAGGACACGGCAAATGCGATATGGGAGGCCCTAACGAAATCGTATCAGCATACTTTCGTGCAGAGGAAGTTGCTACTAGAAAATCAACTGCGGTCATACCAGATGCAGAAGGGAGAACAAATAGACACCTTCCTTGGTCGATTGAAGGAGATCCGGGATTAGTTGACTTCCATAGGGGCCACGCCAGATGAGGAGATGACAGCGAGGACCGCATTGAATGTAGACTCAGAGGATTGGGAGGTATTTATCCAGAGCATATTGGGTAGGTCGACCCTTCCAGATTGGGAGGAACTGTGGGCGGCTTTTCGTTAAGAAGAGATCAGAAGGGTAACCAAGGCGGGAAGCAGCGACAAGGGGGTCAGAATCAAGGAGGAAGAGGAGGATGCTGCCCTAGCATCTGAGGGAAAGCAGGAGAAATAGAAGAAGGACCTCTCCAAGGTCAAATGCTTCCACTGTGGGGAACTGGGTCACTATGCGAGCCAGTGTCCGAGGAAGAAGAGCAAGGGAGAGGCTTTTGAGACCAAGGCTGCACTAGCAAGGGCAGAGAAAGATGTGGAGACAGATGATGACTGTGCCATGAGTGCTCATGCACCACTTGAGAGGAAGTGGGGAGACATGGAACTGTAGTCAGACGAACTACAGGCGATGAGGGGTAGGATCCTCGAGGTACCCAACCTCTTGGATTATACCTTGCTATGGGAGCCCCGAAGAAGAGTAGCAGGACTGGCGGATGTTGGTAGAGATGGATGCGGATGGAGCGACAGAGGGAGCTACAACGTAGGAGTCTTAGGACAGCGTGAGGCAACAGTGCGAGAGGCATAGGGTTGTTGCAGCAGCGCAAAGGTCAGAGAGGGAGTACTTGTCAGCGACAGAGGGAGCTTCAACATCGGGAGTGTTTCTAGCCTGACAGAGATGTCAGAGTTGGGAGATCAATTACCTACTTCTCAGTAATTGAGTTGCAGTACAACAGTGAGCAGTGGCAGTGCTATGGGCAACATGATGCAGCATGATGAGAGGGGTTGGAGTGCAGATGCAGCAGTGGCAGTGGTAGGGCCATGGGTAGCAGTACATGATGCAACAGTGCAGAGGATGTTGGGCAGCAGGCCTAGCATCAACACAGGGACTGATGCCGGATGATCAGGGTGGTGCTCAATGAGGAGTATTACTAGAGCACAATCCTTGCTAAGCGGGAGTGTGGGTAGCATCGAATGTGCTCTAGACACGAAAATTGGTGGAGGGGCTAAAGCACATGAGATATTCAATACCCAGAAATGGTTTGGGCAAAATCTAAGCAGTTTGGGAGATATTAAAATAATTAATGTTTTTAATGGAGTCCCTAAGTCTAAACTTAGGGAAAATAAAATATTAATGTGAATTATTATAAAACTGAGTTAGAATGGTCCAAAAGTCATGGATCAAGCTTGATCTAATCTTAGCTGTTGATTAGGGACTTAGTCTTGGCCGTTGAAATGTCAATTAGAAAAGTATAAGAGGAGGCTTGAGGGTTACTTGGAGAACACATCGAGTTGATCAAGAATTCGATTTTCTGGGGTAGCGCTTGCTGGGGAAATCGAAGGAGTGATAAGAGTTGCAGCTGAGGGGCAGTGAATGCAGTAGTAGAGAGGTAGAGATAGTACCGGGAGCATTAGCGCAGAAGCCGGGAGAGGGTTGACACAGAGCAAGCTAGAGGCCACGTAGAAGCAGCGAGAGGCCATGCAAAGGCAAGCAAGAGTTGCACAAAGCCTGAGGAGGGCCAGCGTGGGAGACACAGAGGCTCTAGAGGCTGATGCAGAGCCCCGAGAGGCTGATGCTGGGCCAGAGAGGTTGACGCTGGGAGATTTCGTGGGGCAGATTGGGTCTGATATTTGTCTCCGACTGAGAGGTACTATTGTCGAGGGCATTCTCTGTTGGGTGAGCCATTTCTGGCACCTAGATTGTATTCTAAAACTGCTTAATAATAAAACCCTTAGATAACTGCGTCGGTTTTCCCGCATTGGGTTTTTTCGGGGACATTAGTCCAAAAATAACGGTGTCACTTGTGTGCTTGTTTTTCCTTCAGTTGATGATCTGTATGTGTTGAGACTGTACTTGTATTTATTTTCAGTATTTACATGGTAAATGACTTGTCAATTAACAGAACAAGTAGGAAGAAATAAATCAGAAAGTACAGGGAGGATTTCTAACAGTTAGACTTAGAAATTCCAACATATTTCTCTCCACTTGTTTTGGGTTTTAGTGGAAGAGAGATCAAGGAATGGAAGCCCTAGATGTTGGAGGAAAGGAGGCTGCCCTCGCCACAGCGAAGAAGACAGGCCAGCAAAGCTATGGAAGGGATCTACGTTGACCTAAAAGAGCTCATGGAAGAAGTTTAACGGAGCTATGGAGGAGGCCTTAACAAGCCTTAGCTGCAGTCCTAAAGCAGCCCTAACGTTGTCCTAAATATGCCCTAATTGCAGGTTTGTTCAAGCCCTAGACGCAGGTCTATTGAGGTGTCTTGGGTGCTAGAAAGGGCAATGTATGATGCTACAAGAAGAGGTCAAGGCAACGAGGGAGTTAAGGTCTGGTTCAAGGCTAACCGAGCTGCTGTTAGAGGGTCGAGGAGCTGATTTTGGAGGTCGAGTTGAAGAAGGGTGATCACAGGTCTGTTTGGGGTAGCGAAAAGGTAAGAGAAGGCTGTTTTGAGTGGGCTGTAGGTGACAGCGTGGGATTGTGGTGGGCCGCAGTCCTAACTACCTCAAAACAGGGACATCGTGGAGAGGTTGGGGCCTCAAATATGCCCAAAACAACAACATGCTAGGGGAGGTGTCTCATGAGGATGTGTCGCAGTTTTCCAGAGGATTGTTCAAGGACTGTGTGAGGAGTTTAGGGCTGCCCTAGTGCCCTAACCAGAACAGTCACGGCCATCAGTATACAAACATATTTGGAGCAGCGTTTGTATGGTGTGTTGGCAACTAGATACATGGGACAGCAAGGTCACTTGGTGGAGAAAGCAATAGGACAACAAGCAATGACATGGTAAAACAAGGGTACAATGGAACAACAACATGGTAAGTGGTAGAACAGGACATGGTGCTTGTTGGAGCTTGGTACTTGGGACAGCGAGCTATGACATGGCACAACATGCTACATAATGGGACAACAAGCAAACATGGAATGGAAATGTCACTAACAGTGAGACAACAATATGCCACATGGGACAACAGTGGCTAGCATGGTGCAACTATGGCACATGGGACAACTGTGGTAGCATGGTGAAGCAACGACACATGGGACAACTGTGGCAACATGGTGCAACAATGGCACATGAGACAACAATGGCAACATAAGGTGCAGCAGTATGATGTGTGCAACATGGTCATGAGGTCCAACATAATGATGATGGGTGTAGCATGGTGTAGCACGGTGAGGTGCAGCATGATGACGAGGTGCAACACAATGATAGGTGAAGGAGTCACCTTGGAGAATCAGTTGAAGCAACATGTTTTCCACTGAGTTCAACTATCTCATGTATCATCTTCTTAGAGATGATCTATGCTCTTATTTAGATAAGTCAAAGTGTTGACTTCTGTTGTAAATGTACTATCTCTTTCTATCTCTCTTTGCTGAACTATTGAAGAACATATAAGAAGAATTGATCAAGGGTTTCCCCACATTGGGGTTTGTCCCTGGCTAGTGCCACATCTTGTGTCCTCTTGTCTTGGCTTGTCCTCTGCAATCTGTGTTTATGTTCTATCTGCAATTTACTTTAATGCTGATGTGATTGCTAATCTGGAAAAGATATTGAGCTAACTGTGAAAATTGAAATAAATTGCTCTAAGCATGGAACATACCTAAAATTAACAAGGAGCCTCTTTCCATATGATTGGAAATTGAGAGTATTTTAGCCAGCTGGATGAGAAGGATATGCATGTGAATATTGAGCTTGGAGATAATGGCAAGTATGCTACGAAGGGAGTTGGTACTGTCAGCTTTGAGAGGGAGTCAGGTAATACTCTTCGTCTCAAAGATGCTCTCTATGTTCTAGGGCTGAAGAAGAACTTGGTTTCAGTAGCTATCCTCGAGGATAAAGGATACGATGTCATCTTCAGCAAAGGTAAGGCTTACCTTCGACACTTGGCTTTTGGATGTAAGAAGCAGATAGGTGTGAGGGTGAAAAACCTCTACAAGTTGCATGTAGAGACTGATGCAACCTTGAGTAGCAAGGCATGATGTGCAGATGTAGGTGAACTTTGGCACAGGCGCATGGGACACTTACATCATGGGGCGTTGAAGATTCTTCAACAGATTGCCATAGGATTACCAACAGGAGGTCTTGACAAGAGTGGAGTGTGCAAGGGGTGCACGCTTGGCAAGTATGCCAATTCTTCTTTCCATGCTTAGGATAGCAGAGCCAAAGGGATTTTGGAGTTGGGGCATTCAGATGTGTGCGAGCCCTTTTTTTCTCCATCACTAATGAGACACAGGTATTATGTTACTTTCATTGATGATTTGAGAACTTCGATTTATTTTATGAAAAAGAAAGATGAGGTCTTAGACAGGTTCATGGAGTTTAAGGCCTTGGTAGAGAAGCAGATCGGGAAGAAAATCAAGGCAGTGAGAAGTGACAATGGTGGAGAATATATCTCCAATGCCTTCAAGGAGTTTTGTGCGAAGGAAGGTATTAGGAGAGAGTTGATAGCACCTCATAACCCTCAACATAATGGGGTGGCCGAGAAGAAGAACAAGAGCATTGTTGGAGCCAAGGTTACTTGGGAGCGGGAGCGGGGAGTGACATTTTCAAAAGCTCCCTGTTTAGGAGCGAATTTATATATAATATATTTTTATATATTTTGATGCATATATGTCCACAAAAGCATGTAGAATGATTAATTAGATATAAAAAGCATAAAAACATGGATTGAACCATATAACAACAATCATCTAGAAGTTATAATCTTCATCAACCACGTCCACAAGTTAGTAACATACAACATATCGAGTATTATGATTCATCAATCTTAATTTTTCAAGCTTTCAAAATTCAATATATAACATTTATCATCATTGATCACTAAAGTTGTAACTTGTACTTGTAACCATTGCCATTACCGAGTAACCGAACGATCGCAAAGAATATCTAACATGAAATGAAATGTTTCAACTTTCAACTTTCACAAAGCATCATATTCATAACTCATTAACAATGAGTTATAAATGCCAACTTTAAACTTCAAACTTAAATTGTCATATATTGTTTACAAAAAATACCATAATAAATATGAAAGAGTCAATGATTATAAAAAGTACTAGAAACTAGAAAAGACAAATAATTCTATTATCTACTGCTTGACCTTCTTGCCACGAGAAATTTCTAATTTCTTGTTTTGTGCATTAGGAGTCTCCTCTGGCATAGTCGAATGGTCTTGGTTCTCTTGATTAAATACAAGTTCCATACCCTATTACCCTAAGTGCTCTTGATTATTGGGAGCCCCCCCCACATAGAGGGCTTGTTGCTCTTGATTAAATACAACTTCCATACCCTAGTACATGACAAAATCCAATGGAAACATTGCAATACCCCTAATCCTAAAATCCTAAAAAAATGATAAGTATGTTGGATTTTGAGTGAGATCTAAAATTCTACTTTCTCCATATGAAATCCAATGAGGTTGGAACCACTCTCAAACATCCTAAGTCATTTCATGATAATGTTAAAAATTTAATTAAAAGGATGAAAATGAAAAATAAGGAAAATGTCACTTTTACTTTAAGAATTTAGCGTTACCATGAATTGCATATCAATACTAGGGCCATAGGCTTGAATATCAGGCTGCCTCACTCAAAAATCTTCAATAGCTCCCTTTATCACACTTGAATTGGTAGGGAGCGAAAATTTTCCTAGGGAGAGAGCTCTCGGGGTTGCTCCTGATGTGCTTCTGCTTGGAGTGCACTTCAAGAGCAGGTTCGGGGGCGCTCCCTCGCAACCCTGGTTGGAGCAGCCAGGGCTATGTTGTGTGATCATGATTTGCCTAGGTTCTTGTGGGCAAAAGCATGTAATGTTGCAGTATTTCTGCAGAACAAGAGTCCACATAGGGTGCTTGGACGAGCTACACTAGAGGAGGCTTTCACAGGAAAGAACCCTAATGTTTCACACTTCCAGATCTTTCACACAAAGGTCTGCTGTCATGTGTCCAAAGATAACAGGTAGAAGTTGGATGCCACAACAGAGAAGGGTATCTTTGTGGGGTATAGTGAGACATCTCATGCATATAGGGTGTATCTTCTAAGGCTTACGAAGATAGTTCTCAGGGGAGCTGTGAGATAACAAGAGCATCAGGCTCTAAGAGTTTCCTTAGAGCGTGAGCAGATTATAGTACCCGAGGAGAAGCTATTTGCTCCCAAATAGGAGTCACAACCAACACCTTAGATCAGCGACAACCACAATCTAGTGGTAAGAGGGTAGCGTAGTAGGATTTGTAGTAGGATGAGGTGGACAATCCAGGTCGTGAGCAGACAGATCAGCCAGAGCCACGTACCATAGGGAGGAAGAAGGCCAAGTGGGCTGAGAGGTTGATCCAGGAGGCTTAGGAGCAGGTTGAGGCTCCTAGCACCATGTTTAGGCAGAGTAAACCATAGAGGTACATAGGTTATATGGCACTCATGACAGAGTTGGTGGACACTAAGCCTTCTTCTTACAAAGAGGCAACTTCTCAACAGGTTTGGTAGGATGCCACGGTGGAGGAGTATTCCTCTATCATGAAGAATGATGTCTGGGAGATTGTTCCACAACCTGAGGGGGAATCAGTAGTTGGATCCAGATGGGTGTACAAGTTGAAGCATGGAGCAGATGGGAGCGTGGAGAAGTTCAAGACCAGGTTTATGGCCAAGGGCTTCTCACAAATTGAGAGCATAGACTATGAGGAGACTTTTTCCCCAATAGCACGATATTTATCCATCAGGACTATTCTGGCACTTGCAGCACAGATGGGGTGGAAGACCCACCAGATGGACGTGAAAACAATATTCCTCACTGGAGTGGTTGAGGAGGAGATCTATTTAGAGCAACCAAAGGGATTCAAGTGTTGATTTTGGGTAGCATTGGATGTGCTCTAGCTCAACAATTTTGTGGAGGGGCTTGAATACATAAGATCTCCAAGACCCAGAGATCGTTTGGAGAAATTCGGCTCAGATTGTGAGTTATTAAAATAATTAATATTTTTAATGGGTTCCTTAGTCTAAACTTAGGAAAATAAAAATATTCATGGGTATTAATAAAAATGTGGGTGAGAAGCTTCTAAGAGATGAGGATCAAGTCTGTTTTAATCTTAGCTGTTGAATAGGGACTTAATCTTGGCTGTTGATTCATCAACAGAAAAAGTATAAGAGGAGGCTTGAGAGTCAGTTGGAGATACATCATATTGATTAGTCAGTTCGATTTTTCTAGGGCGTGGTTTGTTGAGAAAATCGAACCAGTGATCTGAGTTGTAGTGAGAGGGGTAGTAGCAGAGAGTTGGATAGGAAAGAAGTTTCGAGCCAACGAGTACCAGACAGAGAGGCAATAGTAGCATCAGAGAGGCAACGTGTTGATTTGGGGTAGCATCGGATGTGCTCTAGCCACGAAAATTAGTGGAGAGGCTAAACAACATGAGTTTTCCAATACCCATAAATGGTTTGGGCAGAATTTAAGCAGTTTGGGAGATATTAAAATAATTAATATTTTTAATGGAGTCCCTAAGTCTAAACTTAGGGAAAATAAAATATTAATGTGAATTAATATAAAACTGAGTTAGAATGGTCCAAGAGTCATGGATCAATCCAGATCTAATCTTAGCCGTTGATTAGGGACTTAATCTCGGCTGTTGAATTGTCAACGAGAAAAGTATAAGAGGAGGCTTGAGGGTCACTTGGAGAAAATACTGAGTTGATCAAGAATTCGATTTTTTGGCGCAGGGCTTGCTGAGGAAATCGAAGAAGTGATCAGAGTTGCAACTGAGGGGCAGTGAATGCAGTAGTAGAGAGGCAGAGGCTCCAGAGGCTGACGCAGAGCCCCGAGAGGCTGATGCAGGGTTAGAGAGGCTGACACTAGGCAGACGCTGGGCCAGATAGATTGATGCAGACCCTGGAGGTTGACGCTGGGAGATTTCGTGGGGCAGATTGGGGCTGATATCTGTCTCCGACTAAGAGGTACTACTGCCGAGGGCATTCTCTCTTGGGTGAGCCATTTTTGGCACCCAGATTGTATTATGAAACTGCTTAATAATAAAACCCTCAGATAGCTGTACCAATTTTACGCATTGGGTTTTTTCGGGGACATTAGTCCAAAAATAACGGTGTCACTTGTGTGCTTGTTTTTCCTTCAGTGGATGATCTGTATGTGTTGAGACGGTACTTGTATTTATTTTCAGTGTTTACATGGTAAATAACTTGTTAATTAACAGAACAAGTAGGAAGAAATAAATTAGAAAGTACAGGAAGGAATTCTTACAGTTAGACTTAGAAATTCCAACATGGTATCAGAGCGTGGTTGCAGATCACAGGATAACTGAGGGCATCTGTTGAGCAGAGCAGCAACAGCAACAACAAAAACAATTGTCCCGAGTGATAGATGCTGTTCCTAGCGGAAAAGCAACAAGGAAGGGGTGACGCAGTGCCTACGTCATCAGTTCGAGCCCGGAAGAGGATCAGCGTAGTGGCAGAGAGGAGCATACTTGAGCTACACAGTGCCCAGTGATCTTTCTCAGTGAGGAAGGATTGATGCCCGTGGCTAGGAGGTGCAGATTTTGCTGGTGCTGGGATTGCGCAAAGCCTAGAGGCTCTAACCTTTAGTTTGATGGGGCATAGGAGGCTGTGGGTAAGTTGCGAAGTGACGCTGGTGGGGTACTGTGGTCAGAACAATACCTAACAGGGCAAGACCAAGGAGGGAGTTGCTGCCGAGGATTTCTAGCCAAGAAATTCGGATCAGTGGTGCAACTGCACTAACGGTCGGAATGGGGGCATCTCGACATTGGCAGAGGGGTTTCCAGGAGGGAAATCGAGGCTTAGAGGGAGTCACACCGAGAACTTCCAGGAGGGAAGTAGAGAGGCTCAGAAGAGTTGAAAGAGGAGTAGCCAAATGGCAGTGAATGGGGTAAGAGATTAGGACAGTCTGGATAGAGCCTCAAACTTTGTAGTCTGGATAGCCAGGATCTTGTCCATTCTAGACAGGAATCGTCTCAAGCTCTTCGCCTTGAACACTATAGCGATCCCAGTTGACCCGGATGAGAACGAAAAGTACCAGGAGGTAATGGCGAGGGCCAAGAGCATAATCCTTGACGGGGTCAAGGACCATGTAGTACCACATATTGCCGAAAAGGACACGACATATGCGATGTGGGAGGCCTTGACGAAATTGTATTAGCATACTTCCGTGTAGAGGAAGATGCTACTGGAAAATCTGCCGTGGTCATACCAGATGGAGAAGGGAGAACAGGTAGACACATTCCTTGGTCGATTGAAGCAGATTCGAGATCAGCTGACTTCCATAGGGGCCATGCCGGATGAGGAGATGATGGTGAGGACTACATTGAACACAATCTTAAAGGATTTGTAGGTATTTGTCCAGAGCATACCGGGCAGGTCGACCCTTCTAGATTGGGAGGAACTGTGGACGGCTCTTCGTCAAGAAGAGATCAGAAGGCTAAACAAGGCGGGAAGCAAGGAAAAGGGGATCAGAATCAAGGAGGAAGAGGAGGATGCTACCCTAGCATCTGAGGGAAAGCAGGAGAAACGAAAGAGGAAGGACCTCTCCAAGGTCAAATTCTTCCACTGTGGTGAATTGGGTCACTATGCGAGCTAGTGTCCAAGGAAGAAGAGCAAGGGAGAGGCTTCCGAGACCAAAGTTGCGCCAGCAAGGGCGGAGAAAGAAGTGGGGACAGATGATGACTGTGCCATGAGTGCTCATACGCCACTTGAGAGGAAGTGGGGAGACATGGAGTTGTAGTCAGACGGACTACAGGTGATGAGTGGCAGGATCCTCGAGGTACCCAACCTCTTGGATTATACCTTTGCTACAGGAGCCGTAAAGAGGAGTAGTAGGCTCGACGGATGTCGGTAGAGGCGGATGCGGATCGAGCGACATAGAGGGCTACAGTGCAGGAGTCCCAGGACAGCGTGAGGTAGCAATGCGAGAGGCATAGGGTTGTTGCAGCAGCGCAGAGGTTAGAGAGGGAGTACTTGTCAGCGACAGAGGGAGCTTCAGCACCGGGAGTGTTTCTAGCCTAACAGAGATGTCAGAGTTAGGAGATCAGTTACCTACTTCTCAGTAACTGAGTTGCAGTTAGCAGAGGTAGTGTTATGGGCAACACGACGCAACATGATGAGAGGGGTTGCAGTGCAGATGCAGCAGTGGTAGGGCCATGAGCAGCAACATAGACGCAGAGGGAGCTGCCGTACAGATGCAACAGTGGCAGTGGCAGGGCCATGGGTAGCAATACATGATGCAACAGTGCAGAGGACGTTGGGCAGCATGCCTAACATCAGCACAGGGACCAATGCTGGATGATCAGGGTGATGCTCAGTGAGGAGTATTACTAGAGCACAATCCTCGCTAAGAGGGAGTGTTGATTTGGGGTAGCATCGGATGTGCTCTAGCCACGAAAATTGGTGGAGAGGCTAAAGCACATGAGATCTCCAATACCCAGAAATGGTTTGGGCAGAATCTAAGTAGTTTGGGAGATATTAACATAATTAATATTTTTAATGGAGTCCCTAAGTCTAAACTTAGGGAAAATAAAATATTAATGTGAATTAATATAAAACTGAGTTAGAATGGTCCAAAAGTCATGGATCAAGCCAGATCTAATCTTAGCCGTTGATTAGGGACTTAATCTCGGCCGTTGAATTGTCAACAAGAAAAGTATAAGAGGAGGCTTGAGGGTCACTTGGAGAACACATCGAGTTGATCAAGAATTCGATTTTCTGGGGCAGGGCTTGTTGAGGAAAACGAAGGAGTGATCAGAGTTGTAGCTGAGGGGCAGTGAATGCAGTAGTAGAGAGGTAAAGATAGTACTGGGAGCATTAACGCAGAAGCCGGGAGAGGGTTGAACAGAGCCAGCTAGAGGCCACGTAGAAGCAGCTAGAGGCCACGCAGAGGTAGCCAAGAGTTGCTCAAAGCCTGAGGAGGGCCAGCGTGGGAGACCCAGAGGCTCCAGAGGCTGACACAGAGCCCCGAGAGGCTGATGTTGGGCCAAAGAGGCTGATGTTGGGCAGACGCTGAGGCAGAGAGGCTGACGCAAACCCTAGAGGTTGACACTGGGAGATTTCGTGGTGCAAATTGGGGCTGATATCTGTCTCCGACTGAGAGGTACTACTGTCGAGGGCATTCTCTATTGGGTGACCCATTTCTGGCACCCAGATTGTATTCTGAAACTGCTTAATAATAAAACCCTCAGATAGCTGCACCAGTTTTCCCGCATTGGGTTTTTCCAGGGACATTAGTCCAAAAATAACGGTGTCACTTGTGTGCTTGTTTTTCCTTTACTTGATGATCTGTATGTGTTGAGATTGTACTTGTATTTATTTTTAGTATTTACATGGTAAATAACTTGTTAACTAATAGAGCAAGTAGGAAGAGATAAATCAGAAAGTACAGGAAGGATTTCTAACAGTTAGACTTAGAAATTCCAACACAGCGCAGAGGCATACGCAACCCAGGAAGGGGCTGACGCAAGCCAAGAGGGTCTCTTGCAGTGGCAGAGCAAGATAGCCATCAAAAGTTCAAGATTTTGCTGGGAGTCAGGATAGCCGGGAGGGTTGAAGTCGAAGCTTCTGAGAGCAAATCGATCCAGCAGAAGGAGTGACGTAGTCTCCCAGAGACAAGACGCTGGCCCACACAGGGATTGCGCTGGGATTTTGGCAGTGCTTGCCAGAGTCAGCAACTCAGTGGATCAGTTGTGACTTGGAGAACGAGGTAAACCCTCGTATGTATTTCTTGCTGCCAAGATTTCTCTGAAAAGTTAGCTGGTGTGAGAGGCATTCTTTTGTACTCAGATTCTGCTTGCTTAATAATACAAACCCTCTATATGCTGCACCGATTTTCCCGCATTGGGTTTTTTCCAAGGACGGTTGTCCAAAATTAGCGGTGTCCCTTGTGTGTTTGTCTCATATCTATTTCAGTTTATGATCTATATGTCAATGTAGTTTGCAATAGTGTTTTTCATCAGTTTTTAAATAACTAAATAACCTGTTGAATGTAAAAACAAGTAGGAGATGATAAACCAGTGATTGCAGTAGGATTTTTGATGTGTAGATTCAGAAATTTTCACATCAAGCAGTTTAGCAGAAACACACATGTGTGTAGGCTGAAGAGAGCTCTTTATGGGCTCAAGTAGGCTTCAAGAGCATGGTACACTTGGATTGATAGCTACCTTTGAGGATTGGGCTTCATTAAGATTGAGGCGGATGCAAAGTTGTACTACATCATGGTGTAGGGCTTTTGCTCATTCTAGTTCTCTATGTCATTGACCTTATACTGACTGGATATGAGAGCTTGATCCAGGATTGCAAGGAGGACCTTGCAAGGGAGTTTGAGATGAAGGATATGGGGCTTATGCACTATTTCCTTGGCTTGGAGGTTTGGTAGGGTGATGGTGAGATCTTTGTGGGACAAGGCAAGTACATAACAAAGATTCTTTGGAGATTTAATATGCAGGATTGCAGGTCCATGGCCACACCTCAACAAAGATTCTTTGGAGATTTAATATGCAGGATTGCAGGTCCATGGCCACACCTCTAGTCACAAATTGGAGGAAGGTGGATGTTAGTAGAGGAGAGCGAGTGGATCCTACAGTATACAGGCAACTCATTGGGTCATTGATGTACTTGGTCAACACACGACCTAATATTTGTTTTGCAGTCAACCAACTGAGTCAGTTCATGGTTGAACTGACCAGAGTGCATTGGGTTGCTGCAAAGCATGTGTTGAGATACCTCAGAGGCACATCAGACCATGGATTGTGGTACAAACAAGTTGATGGAGTGAGGCTTGAGGGCTTCACAAATACAAATTGGGCAGGGAGCTCCATAGACAAGAAGAGTACTTCAGGTGGCGTCTTTAGCATTGGGTTAGCAACAGTTTCTTGGTACAACAGGAAGTAGAGATCAAATGCACTCAGTTCATCAGAGGCTAAGTACATGGCTGCTAGTTAGGCAACTTGTGAGGCTATTTGGATGAGAAAGTTAATTGTGGGACTTTCAGACAGAGGATGGAGCCTATCATGATACATTGTGATAATTAGAGTTGCATTAAACTTTGAGAATCCAGTGTTTCATGATCGCTCAAAGCATATCGAGATCCGATATCACCATCTTATAGATTGCGTGTTGAAGGTTATAGTCAAGCTACCGTACATTCCAACAGGGGAGCAGCCAACAGACATCTTTACCAAGGCATTGGAAAGAAGCAGTTTTGTTCATCACAGAGATAAGTTGGGAGTTGTACAAAATCCCTTTTTTGCGAAGAGGGAGTGTTGAAAACTAGCGAAGGAATGGATTCCTTGATTTGTGCTTTAATTCAAGGAATCGATTTAGTGATCTTCTTAATCATGCACGAGTTCCAGTGATGAGGACGAGTTCAAGAAGCAGTTTGATTAGTGCAAGTTTGTGGAGGACTAAGTTATCTGTCCTCTAGTGTGAGTTAAATCAGGAACCGAATGCTTAAGTGGTTTTAGCCTCCTAAATATCAGGAGGATCCAGTTAACCAAGTGTATTGACTTTTTTCAACTAGAAAAGCTCCAGTTCGACTTCTTAATTTAGAAACTCACTAAAAATAGCCAAATTGAAGTGCTTATAAGGAGATCGAAGGCACACCTTGTATTCATATTCTTGAGCATGAGTTTGTGAGCGAGCTTGTGAGAGGAATGAGCCAAGAAATTTTTCTTGTGCGAATTATTGGAGGAGAATTTCCCTTGGGAAGTGTGCACAAAAATAGGAGGAAATTCCTATTTTTTAGGAGGCCGAGTGCGCTAGGAAATAGGGGCCTATTTCCTAAGGAATGCGCAAGGATTTCGGGCCTTAGTGTGGGTTGGTTGAGGGAAGCAGATCAACATTCTTGCAGGGTTGTTTCAAGCCTAGTTCAAGGCTGAAAGATCAGTTGTATTCTCTATTGAAGTAGGGATATTTATAAGAGATCTGTAGCCTATTCTTTTTCAATAAAATTCTCAAGCAAGCGAGGGTTTTCCCAATTGGGTTCCCTAGAAAATTGTGTTGTTATATTGTGTGAATTGTGCTTTCATTTCTGTTCTATTCCGCTGCTATTTTGTAGAGAAATTTTGTGTCTATGTGAAAAGAAAATTTGTTTTCAGATTGTTCATGCTAGCAAAACAAAATTTTGTGGAAATTCTACAATGGTTTCAGTTCTCAGGTTTTTATTGTCTTCTTTCAGTTGTGCGGGGACATATTCAGATGTGTGGCAGTTAATTCATTGCTGAACACTTCCCCACCCATATTTCAGGTTAGAATTCAACGAGTCTTCATGGTGGTCCACAGACAGGGCTGAGTATCAATTTGTAACCAGTTCTTCAACAAGAATTCCATTACACACATCATTATACAGACATTACAAAAGAATAATACTAGAGACCATGTTGCTGCTAGATGAACAACCACATCACAGTCATAGCTCCCACATCAATGGCATCATTTGCGCTCAATAAAATAAAAATGGAATTCGTTATACTAATGAAAAGTGAGAGATACTTATCTCAATTAGGATTGGGCAACTGAGTCCGGGACTGCGACTTTCCACCCAACCTTAGATTGGGCTGCACGACAGTCTTGCTTGTAGCCCAATCACCCCCGAGCCAGATTCCAGAGCGTGAGGAGGTTGCTCAAAGGATGAGACCAAAACTGCCGGCTGAAGCAGAAACTCCAAAGGTCCAACCACCTCCACCCACCAGCTACTAAATGCAATGAGCCCAACACAGGGAGTCCATAGGTTTGCTACTTCCACCCTTCACTCAAATGGTGGCTTCATTAAAGGCTGAAACAGGGAGCTCAGAGGCCTGCTACTTCCACCGTCCAGCCCCCTTACAACCTCATCAATAAACATAGCATAAATGTCCCCTTCCTTGGAATTAAATTTGATAGAAATGGCCTCTTTCTGTAATTTGATTTAAAAGTACACCTACCTTCCAATGGAATGTGATGCTTCAGGAAATGGAATTGGTGCTGTTCTAATGCAAGATGAAAGACCCATTGCTTTTGAAAGTCGTCCAATCAAGGGAAAGTTTTTAAGCAAAGCTATTTATGAGAAGGAAATGTTGGCAATACTCCATGCACTTAATAAATGGTGACCCTACCTAATGGGAAGACACTTCAAGGTAAAAACGGATCATGATAGCCTTAAATACTTTTTAGAACAAAGATTATCCTCTGAAGAGCAACAAAAGTGGGTCACAAAGATGTTGGGTTATGACTTTGAAATCATCTACAAAAAAGGGAAGCAAAATGTGGTGGCAGATGCACTCTCAAGAAAGGATGAGGATGTGGAAGCATTGTTGTGCGACATTTCTATTATCCAACCAGATTGGATAAACGAAGCAAGGGAGGAATGGAAGAATGATGAAGAAGTGTGGGCACTTATTCGAAAGCTACAACAAGATTCCAGTACGTCTGATACATTTAGCTGGCAAAATGATTCGTTATGGTACAAAGATCGCTTATACCTCTGTAAGAATTCCCAGCTAAAACAAAATATTCTTATGGAATTGCACACTTCTCCCTTAGGAGGGCACTCAGGATTTTTAAAAACTTACCATAGGGTTAAGAAGGAATTTTTTTGGGATGGCCTTAAATCAGATATTCAAAAGTTTGTGGCGGAATGTTTGGTTTGCCAACAAAATAAAGTTGAAACAATTAAGACACCGGGTCTATTACAACCTTTATCCATTCCAAGCCAACTTTGGGAGGAGGTTTCAATGGATTTTATCACAGGTTTACCCAAGTCTGAGGGAAAGAGTGTAATCATGGTGGTAGTTGACAGACTTACCAAGTATGCACACTTTTGTGCATTATCACATCCATTTAAAGCCAGTACAGTTTCTACTGCATTTATGGAAACAATTCAAAAGCTACATGGAAACCCAAAGATTATTGTAAGTGACAGAGATCCCATTTTCACTGGAAATTTTTGGACATAATTATTTTCTTGTCTTGGTACTCAGTTAGCTCATAGCTCATCTTATCATCCTCAATTTGATGGGCAAACTGAGATATTAAACAAATATTTGGAAGGATATCTTCGTTGCTTTGTTTCTGATAAACAGACACAATGGGTCAAATGGTTGCCTTTGGCTGAATGGTGGTATAACACTTCCTTCCATACAGCAACAAAACTGACCCCATTTATGGCACTTTATGGGTATCAACCACCATCCATCACATCATATTTAAGAGAAAATTCTAAGATTCAGGCAGTGGAACATCACATCGAACATCAACAACAAGTCCTCCAACTCTTAAAGGATAACCTCGTGTTGGCACAAAATAGAATGAAACAATAGGCAGATCATCATCGCAGTGAAAGAAGTTTTGATGTAGGTGATTGGGTATTCCTACGGCTACAACCATATAAGCAAATGTCCCTAAAGCAAGCTAAAAAGGATAATAAATTATCACCAAAGTATTATGGTCCGTACAAGGTGTTGCAAAAGATTGGTACTATGGCATACAAATTGGAGCTTCCTGCAGCTTGTCGATTGCACCCAGTTTTCCATGTTTCATGTTTAAAGAAGGTTATAGGCGACAAGCTCCCAGTTCAAACAATATTGCCAGAACTTGACGAGGAAGGAAAAATTATATTGGAACCGGAAGCAATCACAGAAACAAGAACTCGACAGCTACGAAATCGATCAATTTCAGAGTATCTTATCAAGTGGAAGAAGTTATCCGCTGAAGATTCCACATGGGAGGATGAGAATTTTATGCAGAAGTATCTAGAACTACTCAAGCGTGGAGGACAACACTTTTTTGAATGAGAGGGGCATGTTGGGTCCCTATAATACTAGTGATTACCCCATTAATATTGTAGTTATACCCCTTATTTATATTGTTGTGCCCCTAGTACCCCCATGTTGTTATTTCTGTGCCCCATAGAATCCCTCTATTGTTATTTTTGTGGCTTTATATTATTATTGTTAGGTCGGCTGGATTATATTGTGACTCCTTAGACTCCTATATATAGAAAGGAGGTTTTGTCATTTGAATCATCCAAGAATTGTTCATTTATGTAATGTAAAGGAGGTTGCCCCCTCGAAGAGGCTGAATTCTAAGGTGTTGATCTATCTTTTCTATCTTTTCTTGAAATGGTTTCGTAGTAGTATGTCTTTATGTGTATCTGCCTTCCTCTCCCAAACATTCTGTATATAGCTGTTTGATTCCTCATCCCAGGTTGTTGTTTCTTAGTCTGGCCTGAATCTTGTAGGCCAATCACATTGGTCCACGAGATTCTCTCTCCATATTTTTGTTTGTTTGTTTGTTTAATTTCTTGTTGCAGTGGTGGCCAGCTCACCCCTTCACGCTTCCAGCCACCAATGGGTTGCCACTTGTATGGCCACATCACCATTAGTTTGTTGTTTCACACCTGTCAGCTTCCCTGGCTGTGACAAAGAAAGAGAAATCCCGAGCAATTAATCCCCCTCAGATCTAGAATTTGTGTCCCTAGACTCAGCCCATTTTTAATCAAAATATTTTACAATGCCTACAATAATTGGGAAAATGACCAGGGGCTAACCGCGGGCTGTCACAATGGAGATCTTCTATTTTTGCTGATAATCTAAGACCTTGGAGGTACATTTTAGGAGGCATTGTTGGAACCTCAAGCAACACTGTTAAAACCAACAAAACTAAACAAATACATAAAACAGGAGAGCAGAAGAGGCTTGAGTAGAGCGAGCAAAGTATAGCGATCAATGTCACAAGACCAAGACTTAGCAATGACTGTGCAAACCCAAAGACTGGAGTCTTGAGTTTAACTTGGGAAAACTCATTAAAAAACTCAGGCAAAAACCTGGCATAGTAAAAAGAAATGTATAAAGTATCCTTCAAATACCTCTACTATTGCTTGCTTCCTAACTCTCTTTGGATTTCTCTTGAAAAATAGCACAGTCCTAGCGCTTTTGTTGTCTGAAAATTCAAACGAGGTTTGGCCTGGCATTTTTCGGAATCCTCTGAATCTCTCTGTGAATTTCATTCAATGGTAGTAGTCTATACTCTTTAACAACAACAAATTTGCTCTCAGAGACAAGATTGCGTCAAAAGGGAGTGCAAAAATTACAAAAAAGTTAAAAACTTGCAACTTTTACTTTTAGAATCACTCAAAAAACTCCATAGGAGTTTTGATCTTGGGACTTTGGATCTTGGTGTAGATCCAATAGTATTCTCAAATCAGACAGAGTCTCACCCGAGTTTCAGCAACAGGGCTTATTCAGCTTGACATTGAGTCAGATTCCTGTGTACTTTTGAGCTATTGCAAAGTTATGTTTCACTAATATAGAGGGAAAGGTTTTAAAATCCATATATGATGAGGTGGCTGTTGATGATTGTAGCTTGGGTAGGTACTTCTCCATAGGTCTAAGTGTCTAGGCATGCAAAAATCACCCAAGATTTCCTTAGGTACTTGCTCTAGTATGAGCAAGTTCTTTTGTAATTTAGCCTAATTTAAACTTAGGAAAAACACATAATTATTATATCGGCTTCTTGAGCTAAAGTAAGCTTAGGAAAAGTAAATTAATTAATTTAGTGATTATATTTTAATTTTAGCTTTTGATCTCAAGTGAGGCAAGATCTAATCTCGGTCGCCAATCACTTTGGAGATTAGGGTTTGGGATTTAGCTCAATGTAAAGTTATAAAAGCAAGGCTAACGAGAAGGAGAAGATACACCATACAACAACACAAGATTGAGAGAGGCATCTCAGTAAATGTGTTGGGTTTGAAGAAGGGGGCACAACAAGGATATCTATATTAGCCAAAGACGACTTGATCAACTAGATCAGATCCAATTGTTGTATGTACTTCCCTAGTTGGGCCATTTTTCCAGGAAGGGAGCCCAAGTAAGTTATGAAGAATTTAGTGAAGAACTGTGATTGGGTAGAATCTGTTTTGTCATTTTTTCGTGATTGAGATTGGTAAATTTTGCTTCCGTTGAATTTGTGTGTTAATGAACCTAGCTAAGCAATTAAGTAGTAGATCAGTGATTTGTTTCGAATTAAGTGCCGAGTGCTAGGTTTGTAGGAATTCTAACAAGGTATCCAAGCGTAAACTCTAAAGGGCAACAATCTTTGAGTTATAAGTGCCAAGGTCGCACAGGATTGTCGGGGCTAGGTTCAATCGTGAACATACGGGGCATGCTTTTTTTTAGCAGGTCAAAGGAAATCCATTGTAAGGACTAACAAAAATCCATATGCGAAAGTTCATTTTCTTTAATGTGTAAAGGTAAACAAGATAAAAAACGGACGAAGGGAGGCTTGGCGGCTTAGTGGGTTGTTAACCCAAGTGGTCGTTGTGAAAATTTCTGAATCTACACATTAGAAATCGTACTGCAATCACTAGTTTACCATCTCCTACTTGTTTTTTACATTCAACAAGTTATTTAATTATTTAAATAGCTATGAAAACACTATTGTAGACTACACATACATACAAATCATGAACTGAAATAAAATGAGACAAATACACAAGGGACATTGCTATTTTTGGACAATCATCCCCAGAAAAACCCAATTCGGGAAAACCGGTGCAGCATATAGAGGGTTTGTATTATTAAGTAGATTTCTGAATACAACTAGGGTGCCAAATCTGGCTCACCCAACAAAGAATAAACCTGGCAGAAGTAACTTGAACAAACCCCACAGGTGACTGTGTTGTTCCCAGTGTTGGGTAGCGATGGCTGCTCCAAGCTCTGTGCTGGAGTTGCGTCACCTCCTCTAGAGCTGCGTCACTGCATCACTGCGACACTTCCTCTAGGAGCTGCGTCACTAGGGTGCCAAATCTGGCTCACCCAACAAAGAATAAACCTGGCAGAAGTACCTTGAACAAACCCCACAGGTGACTGCGTTGTTCCCAGTGTTGGACAGCGATGGCTGCTCCAAGCTCTACGCTGGAATTGCATCACCTCCTCTAGAGCTGCGTCACTGCATCACTGCGACACTTCCTCTAGGAGCTGCGTCACTGCGACACCACATCACTGCGATACTGCATCACTGCGATACTGCATCACCGCATCACTGCGTCACCGCGACATTGAGACCCCTTAGTCTCCATTGCGTCACTGCGATATTGAGACCCCTTAGTCTCCACTGCGTCACTGCGTCACTGCATCATTGTGTCACTGCGACACTGAGACCCCTTAGCCTCCATTGCGTCACTGCGTCAGAGCTCTCCCTCTGCGCTGTCTCTCCTGGTGCTGCTCTACCTCACTGATATGTATTCTTGGGCTTGGACTGAAGTCCCTCTGCTGAACTGCCCCTCTCACTGCAACTCAGGTCACCTATTCGATTTTCTCAGCAAATCACGCCCTAGAAAAATCGAACTCACTGATCTCTACAAATCCTCTGAATCTCTCTGTGAATTTCATTCAATGGTAGTAGTCTAAACTCTTTAACAACAACAAATTTGCTCTCAGAGACAAGATTGCGTCAGAAGGGAGTGCAAAAATTACAAAAAAGTTAAAAACTTGCAACTTTTACTTCTAGAATCACTCAAAAAACTCCATAGGAGTTTTGATCTTGGGATTTTGGATCTTGGTGCAGATCCAATAGTATTCTCAAATCAGACAGAGTCTCACCTGAGTTTCAGCGACAGGGCTGATTCAGTTTGACATTGAGTCAGATTCCTGAGTACTTTTGAGCTATTGCAAAGTTATGTTTCACTAATATAGAGGGAAAGGTTTTAAAATCCATATATGATGAGGTGGCTGTTGATGATTGTAGCTCGGGCAGGTACTTCTCCATAGGTCTAAGTGTCTAGGCATGCAAAAATCACCCAAGATTTCCTTAGGCACTTGCTCTAGTGTGAGCAAGTTCTTTTGTAATTTAGCCTAATTTAAACTTAGGAAAAACACATAATTATTATATTGGCTTCTTGAGCTAAAGTAAGCTTAGGAAAAGTAAATTAATTAATTTAGTGATTATATTTTAATTTTAGCTTTTGATCTCAAGTGAGGCAAGATCTAATCTCGGTCGCCAATCACTTTGGAGATTAGGGTTTGGGATTTAGCTCAATGTAAAGTTATAAAAGCAAGGCTAACAAGAAGGAGAAGATACACCATACAACAACACAAGATTGAGAGAGGCATCTCAGTAAATGTGTTGGGTTTGAAGAAGGGGGCACAACAAGGATATCTATATTAGCCAAAGACGGCTTGATCAACTAGATCAGATCCAATTGTTGTATGTACTTCCCTAGTTGGGCCATTTTTCCAGGAAGGGAGCCCAAGTAAGTTATGAAGAATTTAGTGAAGAACTGTGATTGGGTAGAATTTGTTTTGTCATTTTTTCGTTATTGAGATTGGTAAATTTTGCTTCTGCTGAATTTGTGTGTTAATGAACCTAGCTAAGCAATTAATTAGTAGATCAATAATTTGTTTCGAATTAAGTGTTGAGTGCTAGGTTTGTAGGAATTCTAACAAGGTATCCAAGCGTAAACTCTAAAGGGCAACAATCTTTGAGTCATAAGTGCCAAGGTCGCACAGGATTGTCGGGGCTAGGTTCAATTGTGAACATATGGGGCATACTTTTTTTTAGCAGGTCGAAGGAAATCCATTGTAAGGACCAACAAAAATCCATATGCTAAAGTTCATTTTCTTTAATGTGTAAAGGTAAACAAGATAAAGAAAAAGGACGAAGGGAGGCTTGGCGGCTTAGTGGGTTGTTAACCCAAGTGGTCGTTGTGAAAATTTCTGAATCTACACATTAGAAATCATACTGCAATCACTAGTTTACCATCTCCTACTTGTTTTTTACATTCAACAAGTTATTTAATTATTTAAATAGCTATGAAAACACTATTGCAGACTACACATACATACAAATCATGAACTGAAATAAAATGAGACAAATACACAAGGGACACTGCTATTTTTGGACAATCATCCGCAGAAAAACCCAATTCGAGAAAACCGGTGCAGCATATAAAGGGTTTGTATTATTAAGCAGATTTCTGAATACAACTAGGGTGCCAAATCTGGCTCACCCAACAAAGAATAAACCTGGTAGAAGTACCTTGAACAAACCCCACAGGTGACTGCGTTGTGTCCAGTGTTGGGCAGCGATGGCTGCTCCAAGCTCTGCGCTGGAATTGCGTCACCTCCTTTAGAGCTGCGTCACTGCATCACTGCGACACTTCCTCTAGGAGCTGCGTCACTAGGGTGCCAAATTTGGCTCACCCAACAAAGAATAAACCTAGCAGAAGTACCTTGAACAAACCCCACAGGTGATTGCGTTGTTCCCAGTGTTGGGTAGCGATGGCTGCTCCAAGCTCTATGCTGGAATTGCATCACCTCCTCTAGAGCTGCGTCATTGCATCACTGCGACAATTCCTCTAGGAGCTGCGACACTGCATCATTGTGACACTGCATCACTACATCACTGTGTCATTGCGACATTGAGACCCCTTAGTCTCCATTGTGTCACTGCGACATTGAGACCCCTTAGTCTCCATTGCATTACTGCATCATTGTGTCTTTGCGACACTGAGACCCCTTAGCCTCCATTGCGTCACTGCATCAGAGCTCTCCCTCTGCGCTCTCTCTTGGTGCTGCTTTGCCTCACTGCTATGTATTCTTGGGCTTGGACTGAAGTCCCTCTGCCGAACTGCCCCTCTCACTGCAACTCAGATCACCTATTCGATTTTCTCAGCAAACCACGCCCCAGAAAAATTGAACTCACTGATCTCTCAAGTGTATCTCCAACTGACCCTCAAGCCTCCTCTTATACTTTTCCTGTTGATGAATCAACAGCCAAGATTAAGTCCCTAATCAACGGCTAAGATTAAAACAGACTTGATCCTCGTCACTTAGAAGTTTCTCACCCATATTCTTATTAATACCCATTAATATTTTTATTTTCCTAAGTTTAGACTTAGGAACCCATTAAAAATATTAATTATTTTAATAACTCCTCATCCGGGTGGAATTTCTCCAAACGATTTCTAGGTCTTGGAAATCTCATGTGTTCTAGCCCCTCCACAAAATTTCATAGCTAGAGCACATTCGATGCTACCCAAAATCAACACTCCCTCTTAGCGAGGAATGTGCTCTAGTAACACTTCTCAACAGAAGTACTACACTGATCCATTGCATCGGTCCTCTGTGCTGCTGATGCTTGGCCTGATGCCCTTCATCCACTACACTGCTGCTTCCTATATTGCTGCCCATGACTCTGCCACTGCCACTACTACATCTGTACTACAACTCCCTCTCAAAATGCTGCCTCATGCTGCCCATAGCACTGCCACTGCTAACTGCTGCACTGCAACTTAGTTGCTGAGAAGTAAGCAACTGAAACTTCACCCAAAACCTGACATGTTGTCTAGTCTGGATGCCTCGTGATGCTGAAGCTACCTCTGCTGCTAATCTGTGCTGACCCTTTGCTACTGCGCTGCTGCAAACTGCTCTGTGCCTCTCGCATTGCTACAACATCCATTGCGCTGCCTCAGACTTTGGCACTGTAGCTCTGCCACTGTCGCTCCATCACACCTCGTTCCAACCGACACCCTTCATTGTGCTACTGTCGTTAAGGGCTCCCGTAGCAGTATGTGATCCAAGAGTTTGGGCACCTCAAGGATCCTGGCCGTCATGTAGTCCTCTCGACTACAACTTCATGTCGCCCCACCTCTTCTCTAGAGGAGCATGAGCACTCATGGCATAATCGTCATCCTTGATGCAATGTTTCTTAAGGATTGCCAGGGTCCTGGCCCTTTAGATTACAAAATTGGAAGCTCCATTCAATCTGTCCTGATCCCTCAGTCCATTGACTGCCATCTCTGCTCAAAAATATAGGACTTGATTCTCTTCTCCCTCTCCTGCTGCTAATCCAACAAGACTTGGATTTGGAACAAGCTCCTCTAGATTCCTTATGAGTCTTGATTTCGTTCACGGAAATCCTCTCGCCAAATGTCGAATCACTCCTCTCCAATCCTCCTTTGTTTCTGCAACTTAGATCTAGATTTCTTTGGCTAGAAATTTGTCAAGGCAGTGACTCCCCCAACCTCGGCTCTGTCTCCATAGACACTGTTCTGCACCAACAACAATAGTGTCCGACCAGCTCCTCAGATCGAATTTGCTTCTTAGCCCTGACAACTGACTGATTCGAACCTCTCAAGCTCTGCGTTGGCCCGGAGAGCTGATGCAGTCATTGCGTGAGCTCCTTTAGGGTTCTACGTCACCCTCTGCAGGCTTGAAATGCTGACGCAGGCACTGCGTGAGCCTCTGCGTCACTTCTCTGGCTCTGCGTCACTCCTTCAGCTACTCCTCTGCCTCTGAAACGACGTTGTCACTCGGGACAACTGCTTCTTTGCAACAAATTCTCAGATCTCTCGGCTGGTGTCTTTAGTCTCCCATGGTCTGCAATGCTTTGATACCATGTGAAAATCACTGAATCTACACATCAGAAATCCTACTGCAATCATTGGTTTACCATCTCCTACTTGTATTTTACATTCAACACGTTATTTAATTATTTAAATAGCAATGAAAACACTATTGCAGACTACACATACATATAGATCATGAACTAAAATAAAATGAGACAAATACACAAGGGACACCATTATTTTTGGACAATCGTCCCTGGAAAAACCCAATTTGGGAAAACCGTTGCAGCATATAGAGGGCTTGTATTATTAAGTAGATTTCTGAATACAACTAGGGTGCCAAATCTGGCTCACCCAACAGAGAATAAACCCGGCATAAGTACCTTGAACAAACCCCACAGGTGACTGCGTTGTTTCCAATGCTGGGCAGTGATGGCTGCTCCAAGATTGCGCTGAAACTGCGTCACCTCCTCTAGGCACTGCGTCACTACGACACTGAGACCCCTTAGTCTCCACTGTGTCCCTGCAGCATTGCGTCATTGCGACACTGAGACCCCTTAGCCTCCACTGCTTCAGAGCTCTCCCTCTGCGTTGTCTCTCCTAGTGCTGCTCTGCCTCTCTGCTATGTATTCTCGGCCTTGTACTGAAATCCCTCTGCCGAACTGTCCCTCTCACTGCAACTCAGATCACCTATTTGATTTTCTCAGCAAACTACGCCCCAGAAAAATCGAATTAACTGATCTCTCAAGTGTATCTCCAGCTGACCCTCAAGCCTCCTCTTATACTTCTCCTGTTGATGAATCAACAAACGAGATTAAGTCCCTCATCAACGGCTAAGATTAAAATAGACTTGATCCTTGTCACTTAGAAGTTTCTCACCCATATTCTTATTAATACCCATTAATATTTTTATTTTCCTAAGTTTAGACTTAGGAATCCATTAAAAATATTAATTATTTTAATAACTCCTCATCCGGGTGGAATTTCTCCAAACGATTTATGGGTCTTGGAGATCTCATGTGTTCTAGCCCCTCCACAAAATTTCGAAGCTAGAGCACATTTGATGCTACCCAAAATCAATAGTCGATAGGCCAGCCACAAGACAGGTTGATTGGCACAGGGCACCTAACCACAAAAGAAAGCCAAGGTGGGGGTTGTGGTGGACGATAGCCACTAGTCGACACCACTAAGCCACTGGGGCACACAAACAAAGAGTCGTGAGGAAGTCAATATTCTAAGTGTCGCTAGAGCGAAAGGCGGGCCAACCAATCGGGCATGAGTTTGAAGGTGCAATTACTGACTAGGTAGACAAGTAGAGGTGTCAACATAAGTACTTGTTAGACAGGATGCAAAATGGGACTCGGAGTCGACAAAAGGTATCCTCGACATTGGTAGGGGTTGGTGTCGGGGTAGTGTATGGTTGTTGGCATAGAAAAGGAGACAATATTGATGCTTGAGACCAATTGAGAAATTTAAGATTACGAGTGTTTGGGATAGGAATATTTTGCAGTGACAATAGAAGAGGTGGACGAAGTAAAGCCACCATAATTGCGAAAATCAGAGTACGGGTTGTTGAGGAAGCAACCAGAGGCTGTTGTGTGTGGCAACCAGTAGCTAGATAGAAAACCATCCAACTTGCAGAGGATTGTCGGTCAATCCGACAGTTGGTGGAGATTCAGTTCCAGACATGTAGCTGGTAACAATGATATACCACAAAAGTGTAGCCAGTAGCATTGGCAGAGTCAACCCTCAAAGGGAGAGAGGGAGTGCGTACTAATCAGGGTATCAAAACTATAATTTTTTTCAGTTGAATTTTTGATTTCAGGATGGCATCTATCGGCCTGAGGTTTAAGGACAGGTTGGATGGGGCTTACAACATTAGTCCATGGAAGGAGAGGATAGCGCTAGTTCTCAAGGAGGACAACCTATGGGAGCTTGCGAACACCTAGGTTATAGCTCCTTTAAGCACTACATCTCTGGTAGCACACAAATTGAAAGATTTGAAAGCTAGAGGTATCATCATGGATGGGGCGAGAGATCACATGATCCCTTACATATCAGGGAAAAATAGTGCCCACAAGATGTGGACCGCTATGGTGAACTTATATCATAGTGACATCTAGAATCAGAAAATGGTGTTAAGGGAGAAGCTCAGGAACACCAAAATGACTGAATCAAATACTGTGGAATTATACTTCACAAGGATTCTACAATTTTGAGATGAGCTTGGAGCTATTGGGGTAGCCTTGCTAGATGATGAGCTTGTAAGGACAACCTTGAGTGGGTTCTCAAAACCTTGGGCTACCTTTGTGACAGGTGTTCTAGCAAGAGAAAAGCTACTAGATTGGAACAAACTGTGGGATGACTTCACCTAGAAGGAGATCTGAGAGAAATCATTGTTTGGAGGACAACAAAAGAGTGGGGATGATGAGAGCCTTGCTCTTGCCAGTCGGGCAACGAGGAGCAAAGGTTCGAGTAGTAGGGGTGAGGAGTCAACCTCATAGCTGAAAAAGAAGGACTTGACTAAGGTCAAGTGTTTTGCTTGTCATAAGACGAGACACTATGCTTCACAGTGTTCGGAGAAGAAGAAAGGGGGAAGGGCATGTAGCCAACTGTAGTTGTGTCGATAGAAACTCGAGAGGAGTTTGCTAGGAAGTTCAAAATGGAATTTGTACTTGTTTCCTACCTTACATTAGGCACATTACTAGTGGGTGCGCGACTATTAGATAGTGGAGTTGCAAGGCATATGGCAAGGGCATGGGAACAATTTGACAGCCTAATCGAGTGGGGTTCAGAATTGCATGTGGAGGTTGGTGATGATGCCAAATATGGATTAAAGGGGTTGGAACAGTGATATTCCAACTTGAGTCAAGGGGTAGGATGGAAGTGAAGGACATGTTTTGTGTGCCAAAACTTAAGTGGAGTTTTCTCTCAATATTTATGATGGAGAAGAAGGGTTTTTATGCATCATTCTAGGACGGGAAGGTACTAATTAGACCCGGTAGATCTAGCTCTGATGAGGGACATGTCATAGAAGTTAGAGAGAGGAACATGTATGGGCTAAAGGGGCATCCTATTCAAGCAATAACACGAAGTAGAGTAGTGATAGGGAACGAGTGTCAAGGAGAAGGAGGCTTTGAAGGTTGAACAACTTAGGGGGAGTCCATGTTTAGGTTTAGGAAGTGAGGAGTAGTTGATAGACTCCTCCAAATCTGTTAAGAAAGTCTCTTGGTATGAGATGACCTTACAAGATGTTCAAGAGTAGAAGGCTTCTAGTTTAGAGGGAGCAACCATGTAGTCCTAGGATTGAAGTCAGTTCCAGATGGCAGAAGCACCTCCCTCGCTAAGAGGGAGTGTTGATGATTGTAGCTCCTGCAAGTACTTCTGCACAGGCCTAAGTGTCTAGGCGTGTAGAAGTCGCTCAAGATCTCCTTATACACTTGCTCTAGTGTGAGCAAGTTGTTTTTGTAGCTTAACCTAGGTTAGACTTAGGAAAATCACATAATTATTGTGTTGGCGTATTGAGCTAAAGTAAACTTAGGAGAAGTAAATTAATTACTTTAATGATTATGTTTTAATCTTAGTCCTTGATCTCAAGTGAGGCAAGATCTAATCTCAACTGTCAATCACTTTGGGGATTAAGGTTAGGGATTTAGCTCATTGTAAAGTTATAAAATCAAGGCTAAGGAGAAGGAGAAGTCACACCATACAACAACACAAGATTGAGAGAAATCTCAGTGAGTGTGTTGTGTTCGAGGAAGGGGGCAACAAGGCGATCCAGATCAACCAAGGAGGGCTTTATTAATTGGATAAAATCCAGTTGTTGTATTTATTTCCTTAGTTGGGCCATTTTTCGAGGAAGGGAGCCCAAGTTATTTCTGAAGAATTTAATGAAGAACCGTGCTTGGGTAGAATCTGTTGTCATTTTTTCCATGATTGAAATTTGTAAATTTTGTTTCCACTAATTTTTGGGTTAATGAAACTAGTTGCGCAATTAATTAGTAGATTGATAATCTACTAGGAATTAAGTGTCGGGTGCTAGGTTTGCAAGAAGTCTAACAGTGGCTTGAGTTCAAGTTTACTATATACTTCTCACCAAGATACACTCTTTTTCATTATATTTTTTGTCATAAATATGCCATATTTTTCATTCAAATTTCTATTCACATGGGTGAATTGCACATACTTGAAATCTTCTTTGAGGCAAGCGATCATTAGAGTTCTCTCGACTCGATAATTGACTATCCACACGTGCGAGTTTTATGAGAGAGAAAGAGAGAGTCAATTTGTCTTCTTTGTTGTATTTGCCCTTCTTGTCCTTTGCTTGCCTTCCCAAAAGATGTCTTGTGTGAGAGATGCGAATTGCCCAAGTGGAGGAGATCGAACTGCTTTTATATGGTGATTTGTCTTGGCCGAAAGGGTGTGTCTTTTGCCAGGGCCGACTTGACTTGGAGGGAGGTCGACTTAACTTTCGGAGCCAAAAATTACAATTCAAAAAATTCAAATTTTCTTCTTTAAAAAGTCACAATGGGACTTGTTGACACAAACCTTACTTTGAGCGTTGTCGCGGTGCCTAGACACTTTGTGCGACAACAGGGCTTTGACACAAAATCAATTTAATTTTGACTATAGCATTTAAAATATGCTTTACAATAATAAATACAAGTACATCAAGTGACCGAATATATATTATGAAGACTGACCATAGTTACAATTCAACACTCCCTCTTAACTAGGGAGGTATTCATAATCATTATCATAGGTGTTCTCAAGTTGACAAATTTCTCTAAGAAAAGGTTATATCAAATCGTCATCATCATGATTAGCATCATCTAGCATCAACATCCACTAGTAGCCATATCCGGGGTGGTACTAAACACTTGGCTTATCATCAACATACCAAGACTCACTCCTTTAGAGTGACTGATCCTAAAAGCTGAAACTTAACCCTCTTGGGGAGTACTAGCAGGTACTAACTCAACCCACTTGGTGACTACTCTCTCAACCCTCTCGATGAGTACTCACTCAACCCTCCTGGGGATCACTTCCTCACACTTCTTGGGGAGCACTTCCTCACCCTTCCAGGGAGCACTCTGGGCCCTGATGCTGAAGGAGCTCACTCAATCCTTTCTTGGGGAATGATCTGGTCTTGATGCCAAGAAACCTTACTCAAACCTAATGAGGGTAGTGTTCAAGTCTTCTCACTTAGAGGCACTTACTCAACCCTATCTGGGGAGTACTCTGGGCCTCTTAGGGCATTCTACCGATGAAATTTATATGAATGCACCAACAAGAAATTATTCTCGCAACTGATTAGCAATTTATTTATTTACGACAAATATCAAATAACTCACTGATGCATTCTTCACAAATTTGCGGAAATAAAATAAGGAATTGAGAAATAGATGCACACACACAAAAATTTGATACAATTATTTTGGACTAGAAGTCCTAAGAAAAAAC
The DNA here is from genome assembly GCA_031772625.1 of Pinus tabuliformis. Taxonomy (NCBI): domain Eukaryota; kingdom Viridiplantae; phylum Streptophyta; class Pinopsida; order Pinales; family Pinaceae; genus Pinus; species Pinus tabuliformis. The sequence goes on along the minus strand of CM062809.1, from coordinate 395,022,581 downwards.
CTGAAGAGAAAACCAGTGTAGCAGATGAGGGTTTATTTTATTATTATGCGGCAAATTTGAGAGTACAATAATTTGGATGCCCAATTGGCAATCCTTTGGAAAATATACTGGCAAAATATCTAGAGATCCAAGATCTCCTCTGCAAAACAACTCGGCCTCCTTTGGCCTGCACGAACGCCACAACGGCTACTTGCACAGTACCCTGCAACTCACTGTTGGCTTTGGATAACTTGCATTGCCTGGAAATTGGCTCCAAGTGAGTTGTCTTGCCTCCCTCTTCCTCTGGAAGTGACTCGCTCTACCTACTGGAAGCTAATTCAACCTTCGGCAACTTGCTCAAGGGTTTCTGGCTATTCGCACTGGCTTCTGTGACCCTCTCTGCAGATGATTCAACATCCTTTCTCCTGCCACTCTGACACTGTAGAAACACTGGAAAACTCTCCAGAATCCTGCTCCCAATTTCTCTGTTGCTCCCTCTCTCCAATGCTCTCCCTCTTGCTCGAACTGCGCTCTCACTGAAGTTGTGAATTGGGTGGCTTGATCTGCCTGGCTTGTTTTCTCTCACAATTGTGTCTATCTCCATCCCATTGACTTGCTCTTATAATCTCTTGCTGGAGCATCAATGGTTAAGATCTAATCGTGATCACTGATCAATGGCTCAGATCATCTCAGACTTGATCCAGTCACTTTTTGGAAGTCTCTAGAGCAAAAGTCGATTTCCTCAATTAATACCTATTAATTAATCAATTTTCCTAAGTTAGACTTAGGCATTTTTGATTATTGAACAATTAATTTATTTGAGAGGTTTCTAAGTGTTTTCTTTGGAAACCTTTTCTGGGTTTTGGAGATCTCATGTTCCTTAGCCTCTCCAACACCTTAGAGATTAGAACACCTGTCTGATGCTACCCAAATCCATAAACTAACACCCTATTTCAGGAGAATGTTCATCCATGCTGGTGTTATATCAACACTTCGTCTCAATGAGAGGGATAATCTCCATAAGCGCCAACTTGTCTCTGAAGTACACGAACTTGTCTCTAGACAACGACTTCGTCAGAACATCAACTGGCTGCTCATTGGTGGAGATGTACTCGAGCTAATCGCTCTCCTATGCACCATGTCACGGATGTAGTGGTACTTGATCTCAATATGCTTCAACCTCTCATGGAACACAAGATTCATTGAAAGCTTCACACAACTTTGATTATTGTAGTATATCACTGCCGGTTTCAACTCTTGGTCGAATGATCTTGCAAACAACTTCCGAAGCCAACACGCTTCATTTGCTGCAATGTATTCTGTTTTTGCAGTGCAGAGTGTGATAGACCTTTGCTTCCTGTTCATCCAAGATATCATGGTAGAGCCCAAGCTAAAGCATACCCTTGAAGTGCTCTTCCTATCATCAACACTTCTTGCCCAATCAACATCTGTGTATACCTAAAACTCTACATCCTTGTTTGCAACATATCTTTGACCATAGTTCATAGTACCATGTAGATATCTTAGAATGCGCTTTGCTGTAATCCAATAATCATGCCTCGGTTCAACTTGGAATTGGCTCAAGGTGTTCACAACAAAGCATATATTTGGCCTAGTGTTAACTAAATACATCAACGAGCCAATCAATCATCAGTACATCAATGGATCTACCAAACTAGATTTGGAGCCTCTCAACTTTTTCAACTTAGCCACCATGGGAATGGCCGTGGATTTGCAATCCATCATACCAAACTTCTGAAGGATCTCAATCACATACTTTCCTTGACCAAGGAAGACTTCGCCGGGTTTCTGCCATACTTCTAGTCCCAACTCCCAAGTATTAATGCATCAACCTAAGGTCCTTCATATCAAATTCAGAGGCCAATTGCTTCTTACATTGAATAATCAAAGGCTCAACACTTGTCAGAAATAAATCATCAACATATAATAATAGGATTACATGTGCATTCTTTACAATCTTAAAGTAAGGGTTTGGATCAACATCGCTCTTGGTAAATCTCAATCTCATCATATAGCTGTCAATGTGACCATACCAAGCTCTTGGAGCTTGCTTGAGTCCATACAAGGCCTTCTTTAATTTGCAAACATGAGACTCCTTCCCATGCACCTCAAAACCTTGAGGTTGTTCTATGTACACCTCTTCCTCAATCACACCATTGAGGAAAGTAGTCTTCACATCCATCTGATGTAGATTCCATCCCATCGAATCAGTAAGAGAGATGTTTGATCTAATGGAGGTGTACCTGGAAACTGGAGCAAACGTCTCATCATAATCTTCTCCCTCTTTCTGGCCACGAATCACACTTTGTACTTGTTGATACTTCGATCTACAACATGCTTGATCTTGTATATCCATTTGGAATTTACCACAGACTTCCCTTCCAGCCTTGGCACAATCTGCTAGACGTCATCCTTCATGATCGATTCATGTTCTTCATTTATAGCTTCCTTCCACACTTGTCGACTAGCTGCTTCTTCATAAGTGGAAGGTTCGACATCAATCAACTTAGTCTTGAGCACTGCATAACTGGAAAAACTTGTAGGTTTCTTAATTTCTTTGGATGTGCCATCAGGAGCTGCATGTCCTTCTACTTCTTCCAATCTAGATCTAAGCCATGTTGGTCTTTCTCTAATTTCTAGAACAACAACCAACTCCATTGGTTCATGAGGCTCATCTGGTTCTATAAGACCTTCTATACAACTCGAGTGCTCTTCTCTTGAAGCCTCCTTCTTTACTTCATCAAAGTAATCCAGTATGCAACATTCTCATCGAAAGTGACATACTGGCTGACCTCAATACTTTGCTGCTTTGGAATGTAAATTCTATAGGCCTTTGATGTTTCACTATAACGAACAAATATGCCTTTCTTCCCTGAAGGTTTAAACTTGTTCCTCTTATCCTTAGGAACATGGATATAGACTGGACAACCAAAGATTCTCATGTGTCGAACCTCTAGCTTCCTTCTAGAGAATGCTTCTTTAGGAGTCATTCCTTCCAGGATTCAATGAGGACTTCTGTTTTGAATACACACAACCATCAATGATGCCTCTCCCCATAAGAATAGTGGTAAATCCAAATCATGCGTCATGGCCTTGACAAATTCTTCAATGGACCCGTTCTTTCATTCTGCTACACCATTTTGTTGTGGATTATAGGAAACAATCAACTCCCTCTTAATCCCAACTTTCTTACAGAAAGATACAAGCTCTTTCGAGGTGTATTTTCCTCCACTGTCAAATCTCAAAATCTTGATCTTTTTACCTGTCAAGTTTTCCACTTGAGCTTTGAATTCCTGAAACCTTGCGAAGACTTCATCCTTAGTCTTCATGAGACACATCCATGTCTTACAAAAGAAGTTATCAATAAATGTCACATAATACAATGAACCTTCAAGTGATCTCACAAGCATCAGACCGCATACATCAAAATGAATCAAATCCAAAACTTCTTTAGATCTATTCTCACTACTTGGAAACAATTTCTTGATGTTTTTTCCAAGTGCATAGCTTTTACAGACACCTTCATGATCTATCTGTAATTCAGGGACACCTAAAACTATTTGATTCAATTCAAGTAATGCTCTATAATGAAGATGTCCATACCTTCTATGTGTTGAGAAATCTAGGGGCAACTAGATTAAGTGATTTCTTTTACTTTGATAACTACTTGTGATGTATTTTTACTCAACTTGATTAACTTATTCTTTCACTTGAGTATTATTAGTGTTCTTATTATCAAACAACTACCAAACTATGAAGATCAATGAGATAAGGGGACACAAAATGTAGGTTGCAAGCTAGGGCCAAAACCTCTCCTCTTGAGAGGAAAACCCACAAGATGTTTTTTTATTTTTTTATAGAATTTTCTACGAATTCCAAGACCTAAGACCCTTGTCAAAGATCCCTCTAGGACCAAGCCAACTTTCCTCCTTGATGAGCAACTGTTACCTAGTAGCTTCCAGCAACTTTGACCTAGCAGCTACCAGGAACTTTTACCTAACAACTTCCAACAAATTTGACTTCCCCAACAATTTCTTCTACAACTTCAACTTCCCCAACAACTTCTTCTGCAACTTCGACTTCCCCAACAACTTCTGCAATTTTGGTCTAGCAGCTACTTTAGAAACCCTAACACGAGAGAGAGAGAGGTCCAAAACTTCGATCTTGCTTCTTTTCTTCTTTTCCTTGATTTTCGTCCCTTTTCTTTTGTCTTCCAACTTCTTTCTTGAGGAGATCGAACTTGCTTATCTTCTCTTCAATTGGGGTCGAGTTCCTTCTTATGTATAGTCTTCTTAGGAGGTCGAATCGTTGTCCTTGAGGCCGAATTGAACCATCTTGTAGACCGACTTGTTTGACAAGGTCTTAGAGGGTCTTTATGACACTTTTGACTTTACACAAAGTTCCTTTACAAGACACAACATGCCCAAAGGGGCCTTACATGTATGACACTAAATCTTTTGACTTCATAACTCTATGACAAACCTAGAAGCACTCAATGGGTGCTTGACCTATAAATAAATTTATCTTGAGCATGAAACCCATGCATCAAGAATGACAATAATAAATTTCTTTTCACTTTAGTATCAAATATATAAAATCATGATTACAATAGACATTATGAAGATCGAACCTAGTTACAAATTTCATCACTCCCTCTTTACTAGGGAGGTATTCATAATCCATACAAGGTACTTGGACATTCTCATACTGAAGAATTCTCATAAGAAGAGTCGGATTGGTAAGCCATCTCATAAGCTACTTTCTCAACTTATACCAGTGCATCTCAAACATGTCAACCAACATTGTCACATAGCAAGGCCTTAACTAACAACTCTATCTCTCCACAAAATCATAGCACAATGTTGGAGAGACAATGGCTAATAGACACCTTTCATCATTATTTCGCGACCCATTTGGATGTTCACAAGGTATGTCCTTTTAGGACCATTCCCGTCTTGGAATAACACATCCTCAAGGAATTTCCTCTTCGACTACTTTTGCCTATTGGATGCCCTACCACATCCTCAAAGACTATCAAAATCAATCTTAGATGCTTACCCAATCCTCCATTCTTTTTTCATACCATGAAGACAAGAATGATGTGTCTATCCCTCTCAACTAGGGAGCATCTTGTTGGACAATCAGATAGACAAAATGATTCTCTTGTTGATAATTACTAGTGATTTCTTTGAGTTATTATTGTTTTTCTTATGTTCTTCTTTTATCTTAGTTCATCAAGCAATTACCAAAACCAAAACATGAAGATCAAGGACACTAGATGTAGGCACACAGCCAGGGCAAAACCTAGTCAAGAACTCTTCCTCCAGTAATTCAAATGAGATAGACCAAGACCCTAGACCAACAAACCTTCCTCCTCCACCAAGTCAACGTTCCAAGATGATTTAGTAGTCTCTTCTTATCCAACAACTTCATCCCAACAACAATCTAGTAGTAGGGTTGAGGAGTCAAGCTCATAGCTGAGAAAGAAGGACTTGACTAAGGTCAAGTGCTTTGCTTGTCATAAGACTAGACACTATGCTTCATAGTGTTCGAAGAAGAAGAAAGGGGAAAGGGCATGTAGCCAGCTGTAGTTGCGTCGATAGAAACTCGGGAGGAGTTTGCTAGGAAGTTCAAAATGGAATTTTTACTTGTTTCCTACCTTACATTAGGCACATTACTAGTGGGTGCGCGACTATTAGACAGTGGAGTTGCAAGGCATATGGCAAGAGCACGGGAACGATTTGACAGCCTAATCGAGTGGGGTTTAGAACTGCATGTGGAGGTTGGTGATGATGCCAAATATGCATTAAAGGGGTTGGAACAGTGATATTCCAACTCGCTTATTTGAATTTCTATTGAGGTTGCTACCTCTTTTTGTTGCAACTTTTCTTCGCTCATCTTTCTCTTTGGACACTGTGATGCATAGTGACTATGCTTGTGACATATGAAACACTTGATTTTACTCAAGTCTTTCTTCTTCCCTTATCGTGAGGTTGACTCCTCACTCTTCCCTTTACCGAGACCCTTTCCTTTTTCCTTCCTTGTTTTACTGACAAGGGTGTTGAAGAATTAACTAGGTTCGGTCTTCATAAATTGTACTTGAGTCACAATGTAATATTTGTCAAAAGAAAAGCAAAAATAATTTTATTATTACATTAAATTACCTTGTTAAAGCATGGGTTTCATGCTTGGGTCAATTGTCATAGGTCAAACCACCATTGTAGGTTTTAGGATTGTTTACTTGAGTCAAAAGTCAAAGTTTGTTTGGTCAGAGACTCCTCCATCAAAGTCTCCTTGATCATCATCAAGTCAGCCTCCTCAAAGTCTCCTTCAAGTCAGCCTCAAAGGAATATCATCAAAAGAACACATGCCGACTCAATACAAAGACACTGCTCTTCAAAGTCTCATGTCGGCTCATCTATGATGGACAAACCACTATATATACAAGCATAAGATCTTCGTATTGCAATACAACATAAGTTCAGATTTCAGAGAGAAAGTTTCGGTGATATAACAGAGATAACAAGTTCGGATAAGGCAAATGTTTCGGTGTCATTACAGGGAGCTCGGATAGGATCTTTATGGTTCCACAATTCAGTGTTATGCTTCCACAGTTTGGTGTTATGCAACCACAGTTCGGTACTGTGCCTCCCACAGTTCGGTGCTCTACTATAGGTTCGGTGTTACCACAGTTCGATGCTTCCACAGTAACCACAATTTCAGTGATATGTCACAGTGACTCGGTGCTACTTCAGTCTCACAGTTTGGGTGCCATTTCAGTTCGGTGCCATTACAGTGACCTCAGTTCGGAGCTATCACAATGACTTCAGTTCAGTAGTATCACAGTGACATCAATTTGGTGATCCTACAGTAAGAAGGTCCCGGTGGTATTACAATGATGATGTCTCAGTGCAAACACAGTTTGGTGCTAACACAGTGATAAGTGAAAGGAAGATCAAACAAGGATGACTTGATGGAGGAAGTCTCTAGTCTAGTAAGGGTCTTGGTCGTCTCATCTTGAATCTATTGAAGGAAGAATTTTGACCAGGTTTTCCCCTAGAGTGGGGTTTGCCCTGTCAGCGTGCTTACATCTTGTATTCTCTTCTATTTGTTGCTTGACATTAGTCTTGATGATAAGAAAAGATAATTAAAAAGATCTAATAATAATAATGAAAACATCACAAGTTAATGTCATAATAAGAGAAATCGTTTAACTGCCACTCGATGGATTTCTCAACAAAGGGCCAGGTTCTTGTCACCTTCTTGTTCCCTGGCTTTAGACTCCTCCCGAGTCTCCTCCTAGACACAATCCTCCTAAAGCCTCTCAAAAGTAGTAAGTTTCTGCTATGCAAAGATACCCTTGACAAATGGTTATCAAGGATTTGAGAATCCATTTAATGCTGTATTTACCAATTCTACATCAGTCACCTTCTCCCCAGTTGCAGCAAGCTGATCGCGGATTGGAGTGATCTTCTCGAGGTAACTGATAATTGAATCTGGTCTGGACATTTGTTTGTTCTCACTCTAGAAACTTACTAGGGTGTCCTCTTCTCGAACAAGTGAGGAATTAGATGATCCTTCACTGCATTCAAAATTACCTGCATGGCTCTTATCTCCTTCTTCTCATGACCTGCCAATTGCCGTGGAATCTGGATCTATTGGTGAAGGAACTGCCTTGTCAACAATCTCCCAAATATCATTTTCTTTCAAAAGCAAAGTAACTCTTGTTTTCCAATGCAGGAAGCTTGGAGCTCCATCCTATTGTCTTCAAACCCGAGACTAGATGCTGCCATCTTCTAGGTTTAAACAAAACCCTGCAAATTTGCTTGGTCTTTCAAGCACCCAGTAAAAAATTACTGCTGATTTTGCTATTGTATACTCAGATCTGCACTAGATTTGTCTGTTGTTCACCTAGATCTATACTAGATCTGTTTGTTGGTCACCCAGATTTGCAAGATCTACTTGCTGTATACCCAGATTTCACTAGATCTGTTTTCTGGTCACCCAAATATGTAAGATCTACCTACTATTAAATAAGATCTGCACTAGATCAGTCCATTGGTCATTCATATCTGCAAGATCTGCTTGCTATACACCCAGATTTGCACTCGATCTGCCTGTCAGTCACTCAGATTTTTAGCAGTGGCATTCAGATTTTCCATTGAACTTTATATCTATTGTAGTAACCTTTATATTTATTGTTTTAGCCTTCAGATCTGCTACTGTAACCACTTGGAAATCGATTTCTCTAAGAGATCAGGCTCTGATACCATGTTAAATCTCCATTTTGGCAAACTAGGTAATTTAATTCCTCATGATTTCCTTAATGACATTAATTGAGATTCAATTCTTCAGCTGCTAGGATAAAATACACTTGCTGGAAATTTAATTGGATATAAAAAATTAATGGAAGCTATAGGAAACCAATCTTCAAATTACATAGAAATTTCTTCCCTTCAAATATCAGCTTTTCATTAAATTGATTTCAATGTTACAAGGGCTCCCAAACTGGGAAAATAGGTCACTGAGAAAACAAGAAAAATTTACAGCAAAACTTGACTGTTTTTGTGCACCATACAACCTGTACTGCCCACCCAAAACCTGTTGCAAAAACCCTCCCGCTGCTGAAATTTGTCCCAGAAATTTGTACAGCCATTCATCTCTTTTGCTGGGTTTTATGGCCTTCTGAAGCTGCCTCTGCCCCTGCTTTGTACATCCCCTTCAATTTCTGAGAGTTGGTTTAATCTCCTTTTACTGTTCACATTGTTTTCTCTTTTCTCCTTTGGATTTGCACACTAAGTGAAAATCCTTTATCATTCTCTCACTTGTGTTTTTCTAACACTCTGTCTTCTCTTTTCACTTTGTCTTTCTTTTATAACACTGAGTTGATGATCAAAACTCCATAACCCTAATTTCTCAATGAGATTGATGGTTGAGATTAAATTCCATTCAATGGTGGAGATTAAATTTAAATCACTAATGTAAATACTTTACATTTTATTAGACATTAATCAACTCACTAATAAAAGACTCTTCACTTTAAAATTAACTTCAATTAAAGTAAATTACAAAATAGAAAGGACCTTTTTGGATGATTTCCACATGTCCAACACTAGACTTGTGCAGAAGTTCCTGTCCAATGCTACAAACATCAACATGGGTTTCTTGCAGTGTTCATTGTTTTCATATCTTCTTCTAAGATGCACACAAATTTATTTTAGAAGCACTTTTAGAGACAAAGAGTAGATGAAAGAGGAAATGGGACGCCCCTTGTTGCCTATTTTTGTTGTACTTCATATCTGTCTCCATGATGGCTTATGTGCAAGTCTACCCTTAAAGTTTGACATAATCATCGCATCTGATTCTTGTCTACCCATGCATATGATCAAATCCAAAAGTTGTTTGTAGGGAATTGGGACCATTTTTGGTTCTGCCTCTCCCAAAGGTAACACACCTTGATGTGCAATTTGTTCTCATAGCTGAGTTTGTAAAAATGAGTTTTCATCAACTTTTGGCACTATCCATCAACATTTGTACCATATAACCCTCCTTTTATACCAATTGATCTGCAGTCAGTGATTAGTAGCAGAATTGTAAGAAGTTAGCAACAAGATATAGTCAATCTGAAATGAAAAAAGAGGTATTACTGGAACAAATTACAAATTTGCAGGAAAATGCATAAAAGTACTATTGACAAGTCATACAAGAAACTTTTCCCTACAGAAATTGTACTCCACACAAAAGACAAAGTAGAGTCTGAAATTCAATGAAATATAAATAAAATCACTTACAGCCTATGAGACCCTTATAAGCTAGGCAGTGCAAAACTAATCCTTATAGAAAACAAGTTGCCTAATTATACAAGTAGATAAATGTGCCTAACTATACGAGTAGATAACGTGCCTACAATAAGTAGATAAGGTAAAACCTGGATAAGATGAGCATTGAAAATAAGAAGACTGAATCAGAGGTGGGAAAATTAGAGAGACCAAAACCTAAGAGATCTTACCCAAACTGGCATTGCCAGGATTTAGGCCTGCTGACTCCCATCTTCCGTTCCAACTTCTTTATCATTCTAAAAGTATTATTCAATCCAATGGAGTACTTATATAGTTGACTTCGATTTCCATCACGTTTTTTTTTAATATAGCAAAATTAAATGAGATTTTTTTGAAAAATGCCGACTTTCACTATATTGAAGTTTTACAGTTTGTCTTTGCAGATTTTGAAGATATAAATCCACCCATTTCTAAATACAAGAATAGTGCAATTTTCAAGGCAGAACCTCGCACTAGTTTGTATGGAAAAAAGGCTCGAATTGTGTGGGCAGGTTCTCTCAAGGATCGGATTCCCGTGGCCATATCTCTAGCTATTTCATTCTTAGCTTGTCATATTGCTAGGGAGGCAGTTCTGCCAACAGATCTGATAAAATGGGCACTTGAGGGAAAGCTTCCTTATTTGGCTGCTTTTGTGGACATTGAAAAATCTTTGAGTGGGGTTTCAAAACCATGGCCATTAAGTCCCAAATATTTATTGAGGCCTCAACATGTGATTGGAGCATGGCAGTTGGAGTTAATGTCAGGATGTCTTGCCAAACGTGTTGGTCTGCAACTTCCTCCTGTAAACTTTCATTCAATTTCTTGTCGCTTCCTCAAACAATTAGGTTTTCCCGTGGAAGAGTTATTTCCTGCTGTATCACGTATATATGAATGGTTATCACCCCCTGGTTTATGGATATCAGCAGATACAGATGCCAGTCCAACACGTGTATATGTGATGGCTATGTTGGTTGTAGTTATAAGAATATTATACAATATCCATGGTCAAGGTTACTGGGAGAAGAGTCTCAGTGATAACACACTTGCTTCTGGTTCATGTGACAAAAACTCTAATGGAGATCCCTCTCAGGATCAGCTTGACAGAAAATCACAGAGATCCACTGATTCTTCTGCGAATGGTGCCAATGTTGGAAACAATTGTCATGACATACATCTGACAGCGAAAGCAACAGGTGAAATTCCTGTCAGTTCATCTGGGAACATAACACATTTTCAGGATCAGGAACTGGATGCAACAACGATGTTGCATAATCTTGAATCATGGGACCGAGATGATTCTGATCGATTTGGTAAGTGACTAGACTTTGTTTCTCGCACTGTTTTGATATATTTTACTTTTGCATGCCTCAAATGTCAGCCAAACACGCATTAGTCCAATTTCTATATGTTTTTAAATTTTTTCTTTCTTGTGTCAATGAAACAAACAGGGCATACAAATTAATTTAAGTGGAGTCAATGTGTTAAATTCTGAACCCAGTAACTGGACTAACTTACTTCCTAGCTGATTATCTCAGATGTATTGAATAAAAGCACGACTGGGTTCTTAACATAAACAAAAGTATTCAGCGGAAACAAATTAAATCATCTGATCTCAATCACACATTAGCACACACAAATTTTGCCCAATTAACAGTTCTTCATTAAAAATAACTTCATAACCTACTCGGGCTCCCTTATTGGGAAAATGACACACTGAGGAAATTACATACACAACAGTAGTTGATCAAGCTCTAGCTCTATCCTGGTTGATCTGGATCTCCCTTGCTGCACCTTGCACCTTTCTTGGACCCAACACACTTGAAGGGAAGTCCTTCTCTACCCAACCACTGATCTCTCTCTCTCACTGTGTCTTGTGCTAAAGATGTTTTATGTTTCTTCTCCCTTAGCCTTTCTTTTATAATCTTGAGTTATGACTGAATCCACAACCCTAATCTACAAAGTGATTAACAATTGAGATTAGATCTCACCTCATTTGAGATTGACGATTTAGATTCATCTAATTCACTAATGCAAAACCTTTGCATTTCATTAGATTAACTCACTTTATCTTATGAAAATAAATGATTGTAATCACTAAAGTAATTGCTAAGGTTAAGGGTGTATTATTTGACTTCTGCACACCTAGACACTTAGGCCTATGCAGATGTACCTGCTCGAGCTGGAAATATCAACACTCCATCTTAGCGAGGGATGTAGTTCTTGAAGATCCACTTGTAACTGGCTATCCCTCTGATCCTAGCACAATGTCCTCCTTCAAAGGCCTTCTCTTCCTTAATGTGCTGCTAGGAGCTTCCATATGCTCCTGAGTATCCCTCAATGTTTGAACAAGTTTGCTCATCGACTTGTATAAGCTGCTCTCTCTAATCTCGATGGGCATGTATTTAGAATCAAGATGTCTATTGAATTCACCATGTGCAGCATGTTAAACACACATGGACAGCACAAAAGATGTGAAAGATAAATCAGTGAGTTCATTTTTTATTAACAGGAGATGTACATTTATAATACAATGTTGTGACTCTTGGGTTTCAGATCCCAAGGTCTCTTGGACTGCTTAGTCTTTTCGGCTTCCACACTAACCCTTTAGGATTAGGTGTCCAACGTTCCCCCCCTTAATCCGAAGGGTTATGTATGAGTCCAAGAAAAGAGCTGTAATACAAAATGTGCAAAAAATGCATGGCAGCACTAGGCTGAATGTGCTCTATGAAATGTTGGTAAAAAGGGCGGTGGTTTAAGGATGACCACCAACACTGGAACGCTTAGTGCAGTTCCCAGAACTCTTCCAAAACTGGCAAGAAGCTGGAGTCTTCTGCTAGAGGAAGTGTTCTTAATCTGTGATGGTTTAAGGATGACCAACAACTCTGGAATGCTTAATGCAATTCCTGGAACTCTTCCAAAACTGGCAAGAAGCTGGTGTCTTCTGCTAGAGGAAGTGTTCTCAATCTGTGATGGTTTAAGGATGACCAACAACTCTGCTATTCCTGGAACTCTTCCAACTGGAAAGAAGCTGGAGTCTTCTGCTAGAGGAAGTGTCCTAGATTGCCAACTGAAGGCATGCTCAGGGGCATCTTTGTCTCTGGCTACAACTCTGAAACTGGTGTGGCAGGTTGTGGCTCAGGCTCGCTTGATGTGACTTTGAAGCTTGTAGATGACCATCATTTCCCCCCCTGTCAGATACAAGGTGAGAAGATGGAGAAAACTCAACTGCAAGACTGTTCAATACTCTGGAACAAGTTCTGACATGTGTTTGGAATATCTTCTTGGCTGTTGATGCCCATTGCCAAGAAGCGATCCATCCAAGATGAATCTTTGTTCTTGCAGGACGTTTGTTTCTGAAGCATCTGTTTGAAGAATGGCTGGTTTTATGACAATGCTTACATGGATGAAGATCAAAACAGTGATCTTTCAGATGGCCAACTCGGTCACAGTGTTGGCATTTCACGATCTGTTGTTGTTGTTGTTGCGGTGGAAGAGGAGTAGAAACTGGAACAGCTGAAACTGAACTGTCATAAGGAGCAGGTGAACTGTCATGAGGAGCAAGTGAACTGTCATGAATGAATCCAGCACTCTGAAACTGAATGGGCTTGGCATAGTCTGGAATATGAAAGGACAAGTCCTTGTCATATCCAAGACCAGTTCTGTGCTTGTTGTGGACAAGCTGTTCCCAAGGTCTGATGATGGGCTTGGGAAGTGCAGACTGAGTTTCTGCATCTGCATGTACAACTGCTGCTTTATTTGAATGAACTGTAACATTATTAACATGCTGCTGATGGGTGGTTGTCTCAATGTTCTGAACAAAAACAGGTTCAGAATGATGTCTATTTTGGTGTAGCTCTTCTTGCTGTAGCTGTGATTCAAGCTGCAAAAAATCGATCTTTTCCTGTGCATTTTGTAAACATGTCTGAATTTCTGAGAGAGATCCTTTGCTGATTTGTAATGTGTCATCAACAGTAGATAATATCAGAGTTTTAAGGAACTGTAATACTTCACTGGTTCTGGCCATTTTTTCTTCAATGTCAAAATCTTTATGCAGCAGTGGAATCAAGGAATCAATGCACTATAATGAGTTTTAAATACAATGCCACAATTGGGGCAGAAGTAACTGCAAACTTGTTTGGATCCTTCAAATACTCCTTCACTTTCTCGGCCAGTGGAAAAGAATAGTCAACTTCAATAGCAACTGCTAATACATTCTTGTAACTATTGATGATAGCATGTGGAGCAGCTGCAATTGTGGGATTACAGATCGCTAGAGAAAGAGTTGTACATAATCTCATAAACTACAAATGGCTTGCTGTGGTGTGAAAATGATGATCTTCCAGAACAGAAAACAAATTCCTCCTGTGGCAATGATATTAAAAGCTCTCGGTCGCTTTGTCTTCAATATAATATGATAAATGCCACCAAAAATCTTTAAAAAGACTTTGATATCCAATGCCCCACATAAAATTCAATGCGCTATGGTAAATTCAAACTTTATTGTTTAATATAGGTGGACTCTGCAAGTTGTTACTTCTGTTGCCGTATAAATAACAAATATTTTTACCGTCCTTAAGTAGATGTCATGTTCATTGCTCCTCAAACAAATAATAGCTTGCAGCAACAAAATACAAAAATGAAGCTCTAATATCGTATTTTCAGGGATTATATAATCTTGCTGTGAGCAACAAGCCTTCAAGAATAGTTTTCCCTTCTCTGATGCCAGCTCCTGCAGCCTCCTCTGAGGTAAGGGCCTTCTTGCCGATTATCCTGGTTCTGCTGCCGTCTTGTGTATCAAACACAATCCCAAAAGCTATCAGGGCGCTGGAACAGACAAGGCCTGAGATTCCAGCTATGGAATACCCAACTCAGAAAATGGCAAAACAAGGAGAAAAAGACAGATACCAACTTGGGCTCTTAGCACATCAAGAAAAAGAAAAGAAGCCAGGCATTGCAGACCGCCATGGATAACAAATAAGCTATGAACAGAGAACGTCAGAACGATATACACAGAGCATATACCACAATGAACTGCATTGACATGATTGGCGAGGAGGGCGAATATATAGGGTGGATTCTGCCAATTTCTGAACTAAAATACTCAAGAGTGATACATGAGGTTCGACCTTGGCGCCAATAAACAACAAGGATGTGTTGAGTTGCAAGAGTGCCAGAGGAGAAATATTATCTGTCAAAGAATTTTCGAATTGTATCCTCCGCGCAACCTCTTTCTCATAAATCAGAATTCAAAAATGTGAAATGTGCGTACTGAACAATTTATAGACAGCCTTGGGAAGAAGGGGGCGCCACTACTTGCTTCATTCCAACGTCTTCAATATAAAATTTGCCTATGAACTTATACACAGTGCTGATGATAAATGAAGTGTGATCCATCGTCTTGCTGAGAATCTCCTTTATCATAGAAGGACTACGCTTGCCTTCCACCAATTTTGCAGGGCTTTTCCGAGCAGGTTAGTATCCTTCGTCTGCGCCCGCTCACCTTCATATATACTTGAATTAAAACGGCGTGACATCTAGCAACAACAGGTCCTTCTCAAATCAAATGCGCTGTCCGAAGCGCCTCCATCCACGTCGCCCTTTTTTTTTTAACAATAAATATTTCCAAAGCATATAATATATGGTCATCATAATTGAAAATTTCACCATTGAATTTTATGGAGGGCATCAAGCACGGTCTTCATAAAAAAGGCTCAACGCATATTTCAATGCACACATGAATCATTAAAAAGGCTTCCAGAGAAGTATGCATAGATATCAACCTTCAAACAACACCCAACAATTAAAACCATCCATACGCAGTCAGCACTATTTTCAATCAGGGCGGCGCACATAATGGACAGCGTATAGACAGCGTATAGACTCCCATGAACAGCGTATTTGAATGTATGGACAGCGTATTTGAATAGCGCATTGATGCTTCAAGGTCTTTGATTCTCACAACCGGCTTTTGGAAAAACGAGCTTTGGAAGGCAGCCCTTGATAAACAACTAACCACGCAAAGACCCAAAAATTTTGTAGCTCATACACAGAGACCATAAAATTTATAATCCGCAGATCCAAAACGTCAGACGCACAAAGGCTTTGATACTATAGGCAGACAAAGCAATGATACATCCACGGAATCACAACGTCCTGTGAATTTGATATGCAATGATCTTGACAATGCGAATGAACCATGTGAGAACTATTCAGATGAAGAGAGTAGAGCTTCCCGGAGTCGACGCCTTCGTAATGTTGAAGAGGTTTCCCAATCTCTTCAAAATGACCCATGCATGTCTTGTATCGATCTTCAACAGAGAGCAGACTAGTGATCTTTGGAAACCGACCTATAGACTGGTAATGACCCCGCGCCTCTTCCACAGTGATGAAAGTTTCGACGGAGGCCGTGGCGAGCAGAGTGTATATGGGAGAGCAGCGTACTCAAGAAAAACGGATGCGCAGTCAGGTCAGAGTGCGCAGAGGTCAGAGGCAGCAGAGAGGGGCAGCGAATTCAGGCAAAAAATGCGCAGTCTCTCAGAGCAAACGGATGCGCAGTCTCTCAGGACAGAGGTTTCATGAGGCAGCAGAGAATCGACAGAGTATATGGGCAGAGCGCAGAGCGCAGTGGTGACAGAGACGTTAGGAATAGTGTCAGACCCGATTTCAGTGAGAGAGAAGCGATAATGTTTAGTGCAACTAGACAGGTGGTGCTGGCAGAGCGCTCAGGGAGGCATGACCGACAGTAGAGAAAAGCCACAAAATTGAACTGAGTAACATTATAAACATAGAGTAATTTTATTTCTATAGCTGACTGGCCAAATAAAGAAATGGCAAACAAATCTTGGAAAGAATGCAGCGCTGACAATATATTTGAGTTTGCAGATCTACCAGGCCAGTTTTACTATTACAGGATTATGGGTAAAGGTGCAGGACTGACATGCACACAACAGGCCACAGAAAAACAAGCGGCTCTGATACCATGTTAAACACACATGGACAGCACAAAAGATGTGAAAGATAAATCAGTGAGTTCATTTTTTATTAACAGGAGATGTACATTTATAATACAATGTTGTGACTCTTGGGTTTCAGATCCCAAGGTCTCTTGGACTGCTTAGTCTTTTCGGCTTCCACACTAACCCTTTAGGATTAGGTGTCCAACACAGCAACATAAACAATTTGAGATGTCTCGTCAGACAACTAGTAAAACTCAATGCTGTGGTGGAGGAAGAGTATTCCAAAACCATTTTTTTAAGAAATCTGCCTTCTAAATACAAAGATCCATTTTCACTCTTAGTTAGATGTCTTCACAAACTCTAGAAGATATGATTGCTGTTCTCTAGATGTCTTCACAAACTCTAGAAGAACCATGTCAGGCAATACTTGGGAGCTACATCTTTAAGAGGGTTATGAGGAAGCTTGATGGAGCTCTATCTTGTCTAAGAGCTGTTTTTAAAGAAGAAGCTTTTGAAGAATGCTTGATTCTGTTTACTTCATGTGTTTGTTTTCAGTATTGTAAACCTTAAATTGGGTGTGTTAGAATATAAGGCTCACCTTTGTAATAGAGTCATCTTAGTGACTTAGGCCAAAGGACAGGCTTTTAGGTTATTATTAGTTTTTTAGGTTTTTGCACAATATCTTGTCTTTTGATCTGTATATAAGAGTAGTGAATCCCATCGTAATAAGTGTTCTGGTTATTCATGATATTAAATTGTGTTACTGTATTTATTCTTCCTTGTGTTTGGTTACGTGCTTCAACTCTGTCAGGGATTTTGTCATGGAGTGGGATTTAGTTCATTTCATATTAGTCCCGCTACATTTTCAACTCTAAAGTTTCTTCCTTTTGTTCCTAGTTTATGATTTTTCCACATTCTCTTCACTGCTACTCTGAACCTAGCACAACTTTTAATCTAACTCTTGCTCTAACAATATTGATAATCAAAGGTCGTTGCAGTTGAGTCATTTTATTTCCTTGAGTGATATTTTATGTTTTTCATATTTTGTAGTTCTGAATATGTTACATGAGGATAACTTTAGTTTGAAACATAGAACATTCTAGAACTGATGTGTTACTAAAACCTCATATTGGCTGGCAGATTATGGAAAGGATTTGTGCACTTATTTGAAGTACTGCAATGAGGTGATTTTTGCTGGTTCAAAGATGTCATATGATGAGGAAAACATCATTAAACATTTCTGGAAACTGTATGAAAAGCTAGAAAAAGAGGTGAGTCAACACTCCTGAGTCCTGACTCTTGAGCATTCCATATTTTTAGCATCTTGAATCTTTCTAGAAAGTTAATAGATGTTTTTTTCTTCCTATCGAGTTATAGGCTGGCACAAAGATCTAGTGCACTCTTATCTGGATTTTGAATTACCTGTTGTGTCAGTATGGCTGTTTAGGAAAATTGGAACTGATCAGAACATTAAAACTGCAAATATCTTTATTTAACTCCTGTTGCTGTGTCAGTGGACTTTATATGACTTGATTATGAACTTAACTTGGTTGCAATTGTCACTTTGTTCTTTGTCAGGCTGGCCAGATGTTGTACATTCTCTTCTTTTTTTTTGTGTAAAATACTTCTTATACTCAAATAAATAAATTATTTCTGGCCAGGTGTCTTACATTTTCCTCTCTTTTTGTTTGTAAAATACTTCTTATATTCAAAAAAATATATTTACTGTTAAAAATGTAGCGAGCAAGATCTTTTGGCTTGTGCCTTAGCCAATAGAGACCTCGAGTTGTCCTCATGAGTTAGACTTCAGTTATGATGAGTTATTTCCAGTTTACTGGAATAATCATCTAGATTACGTGCATAGAGTTGGAGCTTTAGTTAAATAGGAGCCTTCATTAGTTTGACTATAGAACAAGATGGCCATTAGCAGTTCAAACTTCAGTTAGAGCAAGTTACTCTTCAGTCTTGATTGAGGGAAGAGCGAGTTAGATCTCCTATGTTGATTGGAGAGAGCATGAGTTAACAACTCTAGTGATGATTGGAAGGAGAGCGAGTAACACTCTCAATTAACTCGCTATGAGAGCTCAAGTTCTAATTTTGGAACAGCTTCTCTTTGTATGGTCGAATTGGGTCAATTAAAGAACAACGAAGGCACAAGGATTATACAATTGTTTTATGCACAAGGTTGTGAGACAAAGCAAATTCAGGAATTTGTGAGAGAGAGCCTTGATTGTGGAGTGCAAGAATTGTGTCCTAGAGAATAGAAGGCACAAGTGCGCTAGAATTTAGGAAAATTGGTTTTGGAGCTGGGGTCCTAAAAAATAGGAACTCAAGTGCGCTAAGAAATAGGAGGTAGAAGTGCGCTAGGAAATAGGAGATCAACATAAGGTATAAGGAGTCAGGAGATCAGCGTAAGGAATAAGGAGCTCAAGTGCGCTATGAAATAGGAGATCAACGTAAGGAATAAGGAGCCCAAGTGCGGAAGGATAGAGGAGGATTCTAGTGCGTAAAGTGGGCAGGTTTGCAGAGCAACTCAAGGAGGCAGTAGAGGATCAATTGTGTGTAGGAACCGAGATCAAGTGGTGATCAAGGCAGGACAAGATCAATTGTATTAGCTCAGATTGTGTGAGAAGCAGAACACTTTCTCAAGAGAGACAGATTGCTTTGTAATAGATTCAATTGCTCCAAGGACAATTAATAAAATAGCCACATCAAGCAAGCAGGTTCTCCCTATTGGGTTTCCTGAGAAAAAGTGTGTCAATTTGTGCATGTGTTTTTATTCTGCTGCATATGAATTTTCAAGACACTCTGTATCTTGGTGAAATTAAAACTAGGTTTCAGTTATTCATATAAGTAGTTGCAGAGTTTCATGGAAATTTAACATTTGCAAATGAAAAGAGTGGAAAACATGTAGTGGAAGGGTATATACAATGTTATTGACATTGTCTTCCTCAAAGCAACAAAAACAAAAATAAAATCAAATTAGGCAGTTGGATCTAATAATTTTGCACCCTTGATCAACAGAAAACATTCTTGCCAACAACTGCATATGTACCTTCTCTTTCCACATAAAAGAAAAGGCAGATAAAGAGCTAACTACACTCTCAAAGACATTTTCACCAAGGCTTCCAAAGAACAAATATAGCTGAAATTCTCAAGCAGTGCCAAATTGTTATATACCTAGGGGGGATAATATGTTATATACCTAGGGGGGATAATATGGGGTACCAAGGGAGGTACCCAAGGTAATAATGTAATAATGGGATGGGCCATAGTAATAAATAAGGTGGTTAACCCATGTCATGTAAGGGACCACAAGTAGTTAATAATAATGTAATGGGCCCATGGTATTAGTTGATGGTATGAGGGAACCATGGTAATGACCCATGGTATTGTATATATGAGGCCTATATAGAGGCTAGAGACTCCACATGGAGAGATATGAAGAGGAAGAGAAGTATTCTTGTATGAACAGGCATATGGCTTGTGGAGTGTTCTCCTTCCTTAAGGAGTGAATGTATGGTGTTGCCCTACCTCAAGGGTTTTGATCAATAAAGTGAATCATTTCTATCTATATTCAGATCTTGTTATTTCTTGGGTTTATTCTGTTATCATATATTTTCATATCAGATCTATAGTATTTCTGGGTCAGATCTACAACACAAATGCCACTAAGAGATGAGCAGATTAGAGAACTGGATTCATGAAGCAAACCATTATGTACGAATGCTTGAGCAAGTTGTTTCAAGAGTCTATACAAACTTCCTTCACAAACTCCAATTACTCTAGCAAAATTTATGCTAGAGCCTTTGGGCCAAACAAGAACTTTGCCATCAACAAATACTACTCTATCTCCTTTATCTTCTAAGCATGAAATAGAAACCAAATTCTTCTTCAAACTTGGTACATATAATATGTTGCTGAGATGAACGTTTTCACCTGATTCTAGCTCAATGGAAGTCTTCCCAATGCCATTTACTGCATAACTGTTGTCTGCAAGTTCTACCTTTTGAGATAATATTCTTTCCATTATACCTGTGAGGTTGTCATGACCTCCCATCATGTGTCATGAGGCACTACTATCTAGTAGCCACAAGTCATCGCTATCCGCAGTAGAACTTGTAAGAGCAGAAAAATAGAAGAAGTCTTTGGTACCAGAATCCTCCTTAAGTTTTTTTGGAAGTTCATCCATGTCTAATCTAGCGAAGCTTGATCACATTACAAGGTATATATCTGCTACAAAATTTGTTTTATTTGAGATCATTAGCGCACTCTTGAACACTGTCAACATGGAATAAGCATCTGTTTGCTCATTGAATATCTTGATCTCAGAAAGGAGCCTCCCTCAAACCTTAAGTGGCATTGACTAGAGTGTCCTTAAGCTTGACATATTGCTTAAGGTTTCATGCTATGACTCCTAGGACAATGAGAACTATGCATTATCGAAGCTCAAAAGGAGCTCTGTTAGGAGTCTAATATATCAATAGACTGTAGGATGAATTCAATGATTTGTGTATAGTGTTGGAGGTACAAATTTGGCATGTCTCTCTCTAGAAAGTGTCCTCCAACTAAGCTTGACTACTATTGCTTAGGTTTCATAGACTTTCACCGATGGGAGGAGACTCCTAGGACCTGATAGGGTTTAGAAGGTCAAATATGTAGGCAAGGTTTAAATCTCTCATGATTGGGAACTGGGGGTATGTATCCCTACTCCTAGACCTTGAAAATTATTGTGAAAGCTTGGATTCTTAGTGGTCCTTGAAGAATTACCCTTAATAGTGTATGGGACCACACAGGACCAAGTGGACCCAGGGGTAGGTCAAGGGGGTAGGGTTTAGCAACCAATGATATGTTTGACCTATTCCAGAGGGAGAAAGGGACCAAGGAAATAATTTTTAATGCAACACAATGTGAGGGTCCCAATGAGGCTTCTAGCCTAAGGAAATCAACGGAAAGGTTCAATCTCGAGGCGAGGGCTTGAGATATCTCAAAATCCCACTGTCGGAATTTCTTCAAAATTGGAGGGCACCTAGGAGACACACTAACGCAGTAGGGGCCAAGACACAAATTTTTTTGATGGGTGGTTTGCAAGCTAGATAATGCCCTAGGGGACCTAATGGGCTAGGCCTAGAAAAGGAGAGGGAGTAGGATGAAAAAGGTTTAAGGTGATCACCTTTGGTGGACCAGTGCCTAATCCTTTGGGGAGCTTGGAATCAGGTAGAATTATGACTATGGACCTTTGAATTTTCTATGTCAAGGAGGCCTCAAAGACACTTCTCTTTGTTGAAGAAAGTGTAACTAGGTTCGGAATTTACAAATGTAATTTTGATCTTTGTACTTGTCAAGAAAAAGAAATGTTATTTTTTTGTGAATTATAAGAATGAGTTTCTTGCTCATTTCTTAGGAAAGTCAAAGAGTCAATGTCATGCTCTTCTTGAGCTTATATGTAATGTAAATGAGTCAACCTAGTGTCTAAGCCCTGCAAGACAAGCACCATCCCCTTGAAGAAGGCAACAAGCAAAATGAATTAGTAAGAACAACCTTGTCAGCCTACAAATGAATGCATAGTATGTCGGCTCAATAAAAAGACACAACCATTCACATTATCATGTCAGCTCAAATGCATAGGCTGACCACTATATATATGCGGCTAGGGTCTTCGCAAAAGTACACAGTAGGATTCGCATTCCTCTGGAGTTACGGATGGAAGTTACAGTTAGGGCTTCGTATGTCACAGGAACAAAACTTGGATTAATGTAAGATTTTTGGAAATTTGTCACAAATGTTTTCGTATGGAATTTGCATTATAGGAGTTAAGATGCCTCTGCTATTTTCAGTGACAATTACAGTGGGTTACACAAGTCATTACCTCGGCTTCTTCACAGTGATCATAGTCTCGGCATAGATGTGAAGATGGAGGTCTCGGTGCAGAACACACAATCTCGGCAATCAATCATGTTCATGTTTTTGACGTACTCAACACAGTCGTATTGCATAACAAGCACATTTATAGTCAAGGCATAAGTGTGGTGATAAGGATCTCGGTGATCCCATAGAGACACACTTTGTCTCATACTTTGGACGTAGTCATAATCTCGGCACAATTTTTAATGAAGATATAATACAAAGTCATAATCATAATAAAAGATCTCGGTACAACTTCAGTATATAGTGTTCGTTGGTACAATAATGATCTCAATGAATGGACAATTACTATCTCAGTGAATGCACAGTAATGATCTCAATGATGGTGCAACTATGATGATCTTAATGATGACATCAGTGAAGCAGTAGTGATGATGATGATCTTAGCTGTGTCAAAAAGGAGGATTGATGTCTTGGTTTTGGAGTGGCATCATAGGTCAAGGGTCATGGTCCTGGTGTTCGTCAATTGAATCTCCATAAGAAGAATTTCGGGCGGGTTTTCCTCTCCAAGAGGGAGAGGTTTTGGCCCTGGAAGAAAGCCAAACATCTTGTGTTCTTGCCTCTTTGGTTTGGTAGTAGTTTGATGAAGCAAACACACACACTAATAATAAGAAGAAGATCAAGCTAAGATAAATTGCAAAAGCACTTCACAAATTGTTATCAAGTCTAGAAGAATCACATTAATCCCACTTGCCCTAGATTCTTCAACATGGTGCTGAAGTCAAATGAAGGGCAACAAAAGAGACATACAAGGATATGTCTTTAAGGACATCAAAGCAGGTTGAAAGGATTAAAGGAGCAAGTATAAAACAAGCAGGTCTACAACAATCATGGAGTATCAACTTCAGTAGTTACAGTAATGCACTCAACTCATGCTAAGCTTGATGGAGTATATCAGTGATCCTCACTTCTTGATCACTGAACTTTCTCCATGCCATAAAAGATAGTCTCAAGCATATATATATTGCAGAAGTAATCCAAGGAATACCTCCCACAATCCATGATTACATCACTGTCTCAGTATAGTCATTACATGAAAGCAGTTTCGATGATGAAACAATCCATCTATACAGTGCCACCCACAATTTAGTTATGTTATTCCTTGACAAGTTTAGGCTCTCTATACATTACCTCTCTACACAATGCACATAGACATCACTGTGCAGTGCCATATCAATATACTTGTCACAGTCTCGAATTCTGTCTATGATTATGATCTCAATAGCCTGGCGCTCAGATCATAACATAGTATCACTAACATGTCAACAATACGTTGAAGTCAAAATTACCTTAAAATGAATTGGGAAGGTCGTGAAGTAGTCTCAATGATATCAGACCATTGATGTCATGGTGCTAGAAGGCCTCCAAGGAAGTCGTGATGAAAGGATACTAATGATGGGAAGCTTAAGCAAAAGAAGCATCAAGATGAAGATCTCCTCTTCACACACCAAGTAAGTATCTTTCAATTTTATAATCAGATTTAGTTAAATGATTTCATGATTCCAAGGGGATTTATAATTCGTTTAGATAATCGAAAGCCCTTGCATAGAATAAGGAGGATTGTCATAATCCTCATAGAAAAGAGAAATCATTGATATCTGTGAAGGTCAAACATTGTTTAAATCCATCAAGAGATTCATAGGATTCATATGATATCACTCAAAGTCCTCTCATACCTAAATAGCAGAAGATGAGAGATAAAGAGAAATATATGAGATGCTAGATATACTATTGAAAATTAAAGTAAAGAAGGTCACTTAGACCTACACAATAGTAAAGGTATCAAAGAACGAAGGAACAACTTCACGAGGATCTAGAAAAGATGATGAGAAGGTAGTCATCATTGATGAGCAAGGTAACAAATATCAATAAACAAAGAAGGTTACCTCACCCAACAATTTGTGGTCTCTATGCTAGATAGAGAAAGACAAGTTGCAATCTATAGGATAAAGGAATTCAACCCTGTGCAGAAAGGAAAAGCAAGGTTGGTCCTCAAGCAAAGACAAAAATAAGTATAGTGAAGATTCAATGCTATAGAAAGATTTTGGAAGCTCATATCACTAAAAGATGGAGGAAGCTAAAGAAAAGGGCCAAGGAAAGAGGGAGTATCAAATCTCTCCTATGAGTAAGATAGTATCCCTCACAAAAGGGTCCTATCATAAGCTCCTAAATCTTGTGTTATAAGATATGACAATAATAATAAGATGCATCATGGCATCATGGAAAAATTAGAAACAAGAGATCGTGACATCAGCATGGGAATCATGAAGGACAAAATCCATGGAAAACAAACATGTAGGGTATATAGCTCTTGGGAACCTCAGTAGACATTGAAGAAAATAAAGGAGTCATCTAAGGCTCATCATACATCAAGTCAAAAAGGAAACATCTTCCAGTTGGGGATATACAAGATCCTCAAAATTCTTTGATGGAATCCTCATCGTAGGGTTCACTAATCTAGAGAGGAAGCAAGTGTTTCAACAAGAACTCCAACTTATGGAATCCATGCCATAATGGTGTGATGACATGAAGCAGATCAAGGGATTGAAGATCTCTTCAATCAAGGAAGCTGATGGAAGAAGCCTAGATGACCTACACGTAAAATGAGGTATGTATGCGTATATTCAATTTTATAATGTCATGTCGTATGGTTGCAGGTAATATAGGTCATCACTTTATCTTAAGAAGCATGATCAAGAGAAAAGGATCTCCTCCTCTGAAAAGATGTATAAAGGCATAAGTCACACTAGATGAAATCAACATAATATGTCCTCATATGAAGTATGACGTGGTTGACTATAATCAAGAAACTCTGATCAAAAGATCCTAGGAATGGAATATGTAAGGAAGGAAGAGATCGATATGCAATCCTGATGAAGGCGATCAACATCCAATAGACCAAGAAGATTTGACTAGGAAATCTCCCGGAAGGATATGAAGACTCTGATGAAAGTCTGAAAAAGAAGGAGACCCTTGACAATGGATAACTTTGGGAGATGTGTCAACATGTATGCAGGATGCTGATACCCACAGGAAGATGTCAAGATGAAGAGCCATCCCGTAAGGTACTATTTGATTTAATGTTATGCTTTGATTTCTTGAATAATATCTGGATGAGTTCATGCAGGGCTACTGGAACAAGAGTTGTAAGTACAAGTACAACTAGCATTCATGTGGTGGATGGAAATCCTTGAAAGAAACAATGATGAAGAAGTAGCCATATGACAAAGGTTCCAGATATGTATCAAGAAGGCCACTTTCCATGAAGAAAGGAATGACGTGACGAACCAAGAAGGAAAGTGATGGATGGCCTATGCCCTACAAGAAAGAAGCTCAACTGAATTTTATGACATCAAGGAAAGAAGTTGATCAAGCAGCTGAAGGACCCATGAAGAAGAAGTTGCTGATGAAAAAGGAGAATCCCTTGATAAGAGGGAGCTCTGACAAGTCCCTGATCAAGAGGGAGTTTGAATTAAGATCACCCCTGATTACAAAGGAGTGACAATTGTGTTTTTCCATGTCATGTGTCATGCACTAGACCACGACTAACAACTGTAAGTCTAGATGAAGGCCATGAATGGAAATGTAGACACATGGTAGACACAACATTCTTGTCTTCACTTGGGAAGAAAGAATGGGAGGATTGGGTAATCATTTGGCATCCGATACTCTTTGAGGATGTGTAGGGCATCCAAGACAAGAGTAGGCAAGAGGACCGATATTCTTTGAGGGTTGGGAACCCAAGATAAGAATAGTCCTAGAAGGTCATACTCAGTGAACACTCGGGTGCGTATGTACCTTGAGAGACAAATGATGAAGGTGTCTATAAATCATTCGTCTCACCAGCATTGTAGTTCATGGTCTCATGGAGAAATGGAGCTGTTAGTCAAGGCCTTGCACTATGACAATGCTGATTGATATGATGCTATACAGATGGGATTACCAATCTGATTCTTCTTATGAGAAATTATTCAGATTGAGAATAACCAAGTACCATTGTAAATACCTCCCTAGTTAAGAGGGAGTGTTGAAGAAAGTGTAACTAGGTTCGGAATTTACAAATGTAATTTTGATCTTTGTACTTGTCAAGAAAAAGAAATATTATTTTTTGTGAATTATAAGAATGAGTTTCTTGCTCATTTCTTAGGAAAGTCAAAGAGTCAATGTCATTCTCTTCTTGAACTTATATGTAATGTAAATGAGTCAACCTAGTGTCTAAGCCCTCCAAGACAAGCACCATCCCCTTGAAAAAGGCAACAATCAAAATGAATTAGTAAGAAAAGTCATGTCGGCCTGCAAATGAATGCACAGTCATGTTGGCTCAATAAAAAGGCACAACCGTTCACACTGTCATGTTGGCTCAAATGCATAGGTTGACCACTATATGTATGCGGCTAGGGTCTTCACAAAAGTACACAGTAGAACTCACGTTCCTCTGAAATTACGGATGGAAGTTACAGTTAGGGCTTTGTATGTCACAAGAACAAAACTCATATTAATGTAATATTTTCGGAAGTTTGTCACAGATGTTTTCGTATGGAATCTGCATTATAGGAATTAAGATGCCTATGCTATTTTTGGTGACAATTACAGTGGGTTACACAAGTCATAACCTCGGCTTCTTCACAGTGATCATAGTCTCGGCATAGATGTGAAGATGGAGGTCTAGGTGCAGAACACAATCTCGACAATCAATCATGTTCACGTTTTTGATGTACTCAACACAGTCGTATTGCATAACAAGCACAGCTACAGTCAAGGCATAAGTGTGGTGATAAGGATCTCGGTGATCCCACAGAGACAGACTTTGTCTCGTACTCTGGACGCAGTGATAATCTCGGCACAATGTTTAATGAAGATATAATGACAAAGTCATAAGCATAATAAAAGTTCTTGGTACAACTTCAATATATAGTGTTTGTTGGTACAATAATGATCTCTGTAAATGGACCATTACTATCTCAGTGAATGCACAGTAATGATCTCAATGATGGTGCAACTATGATGATCTCAATGATGACATCAGTGAAGCAACAATGATGATGATGATCTTAACTGTGTCAAAAAGGAGGATTGATGTCTTGGTTTTGGAGTGGCATCATAGGTCAAGGGTCATGGTCTTGGTGTTCGTCAATTGAATCTCCATAAGAAGAATTTTGTGTGGGTTTTCCTCTCCAAGAGGGAGAGGTTTTGGCCCTGGCAGAAAGCCAAACATTGTGTTCTTGTCTCTTTGTTTTGGTCGCAGTTTGATGAAGCAAACACACACACTAATATTAAGAAGAAGATCATGCTAAGTAAATTGCAAAAGCACTTCACAAATTGTTATCAAGTCTAGAAGAATCACATTAATCCCACTTGCCCTAGATTCTTCAACACGCTTGGCACTAGGGCAGCAACAAAAACAACTTCAAAGACTTTATACTTCGTTTTGCAAGATAGATGGTTTATCAAGATGAATTTCAGTAATGAAGCATCCCTAGGAATATTCATTCATTATACATGGCCCATACTGAGGCATTCACTATCCAGAAACAAAATTTCCACAACTTCGCATAAGAGATGCAACAAATAAGGCATAGTAGAGCGATGTATGTGACAAGATTAGAAAGAAAGAATAGCATTAAAATGTACTTACATGTATAAGAGTATATCCAACCATCCAAAAACTTGCCATCAAGAAGCTCCAAGACATATGAAAATTATCCAAACATCAAAATTCATTCCATGCCCCAAAATTCGTCCTCCAAGAAGGATAGCGAAAATCTCTAAAGAGATACAAGTTCCAAATCCAAGTGATGATGCTAAAATGAATTCACATCACTTGTATTTATACACTTCTAATGAGTTCGATTTAGCTAATTAGGCCTACATTAGCCCCTAGAATAAAATAATGTGCAAAATAACTAACTTTTGGTGATAAGCTCACCAAACTAGCTCATAAACAAAAGAATATGCCTCTCAAGAGGTCAAATGATCAATAATACATGTTGTTGGGCCTTCTAAGAAGCCCCTGATGAAGTCCATAAGTGCCATAATGATGAATTGGACTCCCAAAAGTAGTGGACAAGAGGTTGGCCCCTTGTTCTCCAAATAATAAACCTGTGGTGCTCCCAATGGGTGTGGGGGCACACAAGTAACCTCGTGGGTCTCCAAATAGATCAAAGGTGCCTGTAGACCATCTGCAAGGGCTCAGATGATGGTGTAAGTGATGCCACATCAACATGCAGGTCCTGGGTCATTTGCCAAGTGCATGGTATACCTGTGGGGCCAACTAGGCATGGTGAACTAGGCGCATCTTCCTCATCCAATAGGTGAATCTCGAGCAATCTCTGAACATCTCCAGGGTGTTGAGAAATCTAGGGCATCAATAGATAGTTGATTTCTCTTCTCATGATAATTGCTTGTGATAGACTTTTTACTTCTTGATTATGATCTTCTCTTCTTGAGTTATTATTGTGTTCTTTTCATCAAGACAATTACCAAATCATGAACAATAAAGAGACAAGAGACATAGTATATAGGCTTGATAGTCAGGGCCAAAATCTCTCACTCTTTGAGAGGAAAACCCAAACGAAATTCTTCTTATAGAACCTTCAATTGACAAATACCAAGACCATGACAAAGACCCTTGACACTGGAGTCCTCCCAAGACCAAGTCACTAGCCTCCTCTCCAACATTGCTCTTCCTCTTCTCCTTCTCGGCTTCCTTCAGAATTTCGGCCTCTCCTTGTCATTCTGCAACTCCTTTACTTGACAGAAGAAACCCTAGATCAGATTTGCCTCTTGAATAGTCTCCTTCTTGAAGGAGATTCTTTCCTCTCTTACTCGGCTTCCTTTAGCGAAGCTCTTTACCCAAACAAGGTCACCTTTATGTGACTGCAACCTTTGATCTTCCCTTGTCTACTTCAGACCTGCAATTCTCGCACATGGTGAGGGTAGACTTATCCCAAAACAATCCTCCAAAGATAACCCTCTCCTTCGCTATCCTTCCTTCCTTGTTCGCTGGCTTTAAGGCTTCTTCTAAGATGTATTGCACACTTCTTATTGGAGACCTCTTTCATCAAATTGCTTCTCCAAACGAGGCTGAGTATGGGTATATATAATCGTTGGTCCATGTCCATTAGGCTGATATGATCCCTAGAGCAGGCCAACTTCATCTTCTAGAATTATTCCTTCGTTGTAGGCCGACTTGTGTGAGGGCTAGTGACAAGGTCTTGGAGGGTTCCTTACAAAAAAAAATATGACTCTTTACAATGTGTAACATGCCTTCATTACATGACAATGACTCTTTAGACTTTTATGACTAGATGACAATATCCCTAAGGGCTCTCAATGGGAGCCTATACTAAAAATAAAATCTCTTGCTCATGAAACCCATGATGCAAACATTACAATAATTTTATTTTTCTTCTTTACATATCTTACATAAAATCACAATTACATGTTATTATGAAGACCGAACATAGTTACACTTTTCAACATGGGGATCCCTGGAATGCTGTCTACTGTTGTGGAGGCCCATGGTTCTCTACACACACCCTACATGTTGTTAGTTTTTGTAGCATCAAATGTGTTCTAGCCTTTGAAATTTTGTGGAGAGGCTAGAATACATGATATCTCCAAAACCTAGAAATTGTTTTTGGAAATTCTGCCTAGAAATGACTTAATTAGATTATTAGTCAGTTTTTGAATATTTCCTAATTCTAAACTTAGGGAATATGGCTAATTAATCAAAATTAATTAAGTCAAGGCGTGAATGGTCTAGAAAATCACACGGATCGACTTCAAGTTAATCCTAGCCATCGATTAAGATTTAATCTTGGTCGTTGGAGTCCCAACAGAGGTCTATAAGAATAAGTCGATGGGCACTTGAAGAAGGCACTTGAGCAGTTTGATTTCATGGGCAGATCGATTTCCAGAGTAGCAGCAGTCAGTTGCCGGAGAGAGAGCTAGTGAGATCGAAGCAATGAGTGAGGGGTAGAGACAGTGATTCAGAAGAAATATTTTCCAGATCCGGAGAGGGAGCAGTAAGATAGCCAAATTATCCTAGAGAGGGAGTGTCGAGGTGTAGTGCAGTTACTTCAGCAAGGCAGTTCGATTTGGAGGAAGAAAAATGTAATGTTCCTAACTAGGAAACTAAGTGATTAATTGTTATGAACATAAATTATGTAAAAATAAATAAAAATAGATAATAAATAATATTCATAATAATATAAATATAATAATAAATAAAAATAAATTAACTAATAGTTAGTTAGTCAATAATGAAAAGGCATGTCTTAGAGACATGCCTATTTGTGAAAGCGTACTTACCTGGCTATATATACATGACCCTCATTCTCATTTGTACACATCCTACATCAATTCTTTTATTCAATATACAATTACAAATACTGTCCATGCATGTCTTTGTTTACGAAGTATTTTAAATATTTCCGCTGTGTATACGACTTTTGGTCGTTACATTGGTATCAGAGCTACATCTGATCCGACCTTTGGCCATCAACCTATCATCGACCTTGTTGTCGTCGTGATTCCAGCGTTTCGCTATACCAGTCTTGGAGATTCTCCATTCCCCCAGTTTCGTCATTCAAGGCTTTGGCCATTAAACAAAACAAAAGGAGGAAAAAAAGACAATAGTCAAAGAAAAAACATAAATTAGAAGTACATATAAATATTAAAAGAATAAATTTTTTTAAAAAAAATAAAATAAATAAATATAGTCCGATGTAAATTTTGAAGAACATTCATATATATAAAAAGGTTCTACATTATTGATAAAAAGTGCATGATAAAGTTAAGGGGGAATCTTTCCAAATATATTTAAAACTATACGTAAGAGAAGGAAGAGTAAATAGTATTATCTTGATTCTTCATCAAGTGGTTGACAAGCCCGTGGTGTTAGAAACCCATGGTAATTGCCCATGGTATTTTAAAAGTAAAAGAAAAACAAAAGGAATACAAAATCTCTTTATGTGAATGGTAAGTTTTACTTTTACGTGGAAAACGTTAACAGAGGTTTTAGAAACCAACCCATGGTAATTGCCCATGGTATTTTAAAAGTAAAAGAAAAACAAAAGGAATACAAAATCTCTTTATGTGAATGGTAAGTTTTACTTTTTATGTGGAAAACGTTAACGGAGGTTTTAGAAACCAACCCATGGTAATTGCCCATGGTATTTAAAAAGTAAAAGAAAAACAAAGGGAATACAAAATTTCTTTATGTGAATGGTAAGTTTTACTTTTTATGTGGAGAACATTAACCGAGTCAAAAGTACATAAGTGAACATATATTTTATAATATACACCAAAGGTGAATAGCCACGTTTCACTAGGGTTGTAACTTTTCAAAAAGAAAAAAAATATTATAAATAAAAGATATATAAAGAAAAGTATTATATTATAAAGGGTTATTTAAAGAAAAATTCAAGTCATAAAATTATTGAAAACATATACAAGTACAAAATGGGTATTATTATAAAAGGTTACGTAAGGAGAAAATATCAATTAAGAGTTTACGTTAGAGTGAAGTTGAATTAAAGTTTAAAGAGTTATATGAAATTTAAAAAATAAATACAAAGGACAATAAGATATTTAAAAGAAGTCAATTGAAACAATATTAAATTGTTTTTAAAGTACAAAAGAAAGAAAAAAATGTAAGTAGAATTATATAAAAAGAATACAAAGGAGTTTGAAATATTAAGGATAATAGGAAATTGGATTAAAAGAGTTTTGAAGAATTATATATATATATATATATATATATATATATATAAGGCACTTTTAAAGGAGGTTTGAAGTACAAAGTCCAAAGGAACTTTAAATATAATACCTTGAGTCATCTCGACAAAACAAATGGGATCAATCATTGAAAAAAAATGATGGAACTCAATTCTAAAATGACGAGGGAAGAAAGGTTTTCCTATAATGGTCTTTCAGTTACAGATCACAGAGTAATTACATTAAAAGGAAGTATCTAAGGAAGAGAAGCTAATGTGGCGCAATGATAAAAATTATATCAACATCAACCTGGCAAATCAACTATTAATTCCAGAGCTAAGCATTGGTGTAAAGAAAAACATTTTTGACCAAAACAAGTATAAAATTAGTGATCTACAAGTGACAATAGGTCATTATGACTACATATTTCAATTTCATGTTGTAAGGATAGGTAAAAACATTGACATCATACTCGGTCAACCCTGGTTTAAGGATTTGGGTACATTCATGTTAAACATAAAGAAACAAGTTTTGACGTTTCCTTATAAAGGGAAGATGGTCATGTTTCGAGACATAACAAGTAAATCAAAATCAATAAAATCTTCATTAGAAGACCTTAAGGATATCTCAGATTTGATGTTTCAAGATAACGAAAAAACTATATCAAAGAAGCAAAAAGAGTTTGAAGAAGTCATCTGCAGCAAAGACGAAGAAATTTCGCGCCTCAGAGATCACCAAGAAAAGCTACTCGAACAAGTCAAGAAAGCTAAAACATCAAAGAAAGAACTCAAGGAGCGTTTATTAGAACAAGAAGAAGAAAATTTACGTTTAAAGAGCCTTAACCAAACATTAGTAGAACAAATCAAGTGTTTAAAAGACAAGAAGCGTGAAGGCCAAAATAAAGTTGACTCAGAGAATGAGGAATGCTTAGGTCTCAAAAATCATAATCAAAATTTGCTCAAACAGTTTAAAAAACTTAAGGACGAAAATAAGTCATTGACGAATAAGTTCAAAGAACTTGTTGCAAAGGAAACATCAAAATCTCCATATGTAGTAGTCCAAACTAAAGAAACAGAGATCAAGACAACTAATATCGCAGTTCAGGCAAATCCAAACCCTATTGAAGTAAAAACGTACTCAGAGGTTGTCGTTCAAACTTCAAACAAAGGACACCCAAAATAAGGATTCAGTAGTTAAGTCAACAACAACAATGCCTGATGGAAATCAGGAAACTGTCATAAAAACGTTAAAGGAAGTTCAAACAAGACAAACTCCTTATTTACATCCGAATCACAAGAGTAGACACCTTAATCAATCTACAAATCTATATCACTCAGAACATAAACAACAAACTTATGTTACAAAGAATATTGAAGTGAGCTCAATTCAGTCTACTGATAACAATTTGTTACAAAATTCCAGTGATCAGAAGATTCCACAAAAGGTTAATCTAGGATGGTCCGATCCATTCTCAGTAAGACAATTTTATATATCACAACAAGGATCATATCAACTTGTATCGACAAAGATGATTGTTCCGAGATGAGAAGACATTCGTAGCAAAAAAATATATCAAGTAGAAGACATTCGTAGTAGACAAGAGATCAAGCCCTTTCATTAACAAACTTTGAGGACAAAACTTTTTGAAGGAGAAGGCAATGTTATGAACATAAATTGTGTAAAAATAAATAAAAATAGATAATATATAATAATCATAATAATAAATAAAAGTAAATTAACTAATGGTTAGTTAGTTAATAATGAAAAGGCATGTCTTAGAGACATGCCTATTTGTGAAAGGGTACTTACCTGGCTATATATACAGGACCCTCATTCTCATTTGTACTCATCTTACATCAATTCTTTTATT
Organism: Pinus tabuliformis; assembly: GCA_031772625.1. NCBI lineage: Eukaryota > Viridiplantae > Streptophyta > Pinopsida > Pinales > Pinaceae > Pinus > Pinus tabuliformis. The sequence continues at coordinate 394,988,292 of CM062809.1, read as the reverse complement.
CAATATACAATTACAATTATTGTCCTACGATGCATGTCTTTGTTTACGAAGTATTTTAAATATTTCCGCTGCGTATACGACTTTTGGTTGTTACAGAAACAAAGCAAGCAGACATTCCAACAATCAGAAATGTGAAATAAACATCATACACCCATGAAAACGCTGGAAATAGAGAATTGCTGAGCCATTTTATTAAATCATCAAGGGCAAATACAATCACTGAATGGAATTGTGCACCTGGGCTTGTCTCCAGGGACAAGTGTGACAAAACCCAGGTGAGCAAATGATGATCTAAGGGTTGCCCAACTGCTGCTCTAGAACTGATCTCCACTGCCCAGAAACTGCGCTATTTGCTGGAACGAAAAGGATGGAATCACTGCTTCCCGTGCTCAGAAATGATAAAACTTTAGCTCCCAGATCCTCAACAAAAACCCACCAAAACCCAGGAAGCGTTTGGCCTAATTCAGACTTCTGAAATTCGACCCCCAAGGAGTCTCTCCTTTGCTGAAGTTGGGAAACTTGGCCTGTTTGAATGAAGCTGGGAAAGCTCTCCAAAACTGCCCCAAATCACCTGAATGAGACCCCTTATGAATTTTCTTCCTTCCCAAACGTGATTCCGGTGTTGTGGCTCTCTCCCTCAAGACCCACGTGATGTCCAGTCTTGCCCTCTGCGCCGTCCTCTAAGGCTGAGTTTCGAACTACCCAATTGCTTCAGCCACCTACTCCAAAACTCCTCCCAAGTGCTGACCTCCTAATATCCTTCAACTCTTCAGGTTCCTCCGCCAAGTGTTGGCCCAATGAAGCTCTGCCCCGAACTGTGTGTTCCCTTTTTTGTTGGCCCAGAAATATGCACTGCTGGTTGTGGATAAATGTGCTGGCTATGAATCCTCCCTGGTGCTCCTCAAGATGCTCTGAAAATGCCTTTCTAGGGTGGGACTCATAGTCCCCCGAAGGTAAGGTTGAATCTCCTGCTTGAGAGATTCGTGGCTAAGCAGTGAGTTGATTTGGCTAAGCAACTCAAGCAAACAGTGAAGTGATTTCGATATGCAAGAATGAATGAATGCCCAAGTGAGGAGCTCTTCCTCCTTATGACTTTGTGGGCCTCCCTCCAAGGCAATTCGAATTGCCCAATGCGTTTTCCCACATGGGTGGCCCCCACCTTCCACTAGCAAATTAATCTGGCCTTCATTTCTCCTAAGTTCCTAAGTCGAAACTACTTGGGTCCTTTTTCTTAACAAAATTTGTACAAAATTGTGGAGAGACAAAACCCTTTACAAATTCATTTTGGAAGGGACATGATAGTCCTCCCCTCCCAAATGTTGCTTGCCCTCAAACAAATTCAGTGCTGGGTGCCCTAGAATGTGCTCACCCTCCCAGGTGGCATCCTCATCCGGCAGGTTCTTCCAGTGCACCAAGAACTTCTTGATGGTCCTGCTCCTCAGCTTCCTCTCCTGTCTCTCCAAAATGGCCTCAGGCTCCAAAACCAGATGGCCCTCATCATCCAGTGGGGGTAACTCCACTGCTGCTGTCACCTGTTGTCCCAACACCTTTTTAAGGCATGAGACATGGAATATGCGAATCCTGCTCCCCGGAGGCAGCTCTAGGTCATAGGCCACCTCCCCAACTCACTTGACGACCCTGTATGGCCCATAAAAACGGGGCTGTAGCTTCTTGGCCCCCTTCTGCTTCAATGTGGACTGCTTGTACGACTGTAACTGGAGGTACACCAAATCCCCCTCCTCGAAATGTCTCTTGGTTTGGTGCCGATCTGCGTACATTTTCTGCTGGTTCTGTGCTGTCACTAAGTTATCCTTGAGAGCCTTGAGGATATCTTGGCTCTCTTGGATCTAATCTTTGGCCTTTGGGGCCCGACTACCTCCAAAAATAACGTTAACAAAAGATAATGCATCATAACCATATAAGGCACAACAAGGAGTCATACCAATGGACATGTGATGGGTGGTGTTGTAGCAATACTCGCCCAAATGCAACCACCGAATCCAAGCCCTATGCTGCCCAGTCACGTAGTTCCTCAGGTACCCCTCTAGCCACTGATTAACTCGCTCGGTCTGGCCATTTGTTCGGGGGTGGTAACTCGTGCTAGGGGTAAGCTTGGTACCAACCAACTTGAAGAGCTCCTGCCAGAAGCCTCCCATGAACCTGCTATCCCTATCACTCACTATGTTCTTAGGAAGCCCGTGTAACTAGAAGATTTCCCTAAGGAACAACTCTGCAACCCGTGAAGCCGAATATCTGGTAGGGATGGCGAAAAAGTGGGCATACTTGGTCAACCGGTCAACTACTACATAAATGCAATCTTTGTCCTGTACTATGGGGAGCCCCGTGATGAAGTCCATGGAGATACTCTCCCATTTCCCCTCAGGGATGGGGAGTCGCTGCAATAATCCTGTAGGATGAATGAACTCCCGTTTGTTCCTCTGACATTTCTCACACTCTTGTACATGCCTCAGCATGTCCCCCTTGAGGCCCTTCCGTGTGAAGCGCTTCTTGACTGCCATGTATGTTTTCCTGAACCCCTGGTGCCCTGACAATGGCGAGTCATGTGCTGCCTGGAGCACTCTCTCCTTCAACTGCGAGTTGGGAACCAGAAATATGCGCCCCTTGTAGTAGATCACCTTGTCTAGAATCTCACATGCTCTCCTGTCCTTAGAATACTCCACCAATAACTGGGCCTTCCAATCATGGTAGATGCTTATGAGTGAAAGGCCTGCGGGTCTCTGGGATAGGGCATCAGCCACCACGTTGTGTTTCCCTCGCACATACTCTCGAAATCATAGGCCTTCACCTTGCTAACCCATCTCTATTGTCTGTATTTGAGGCCCTGCTGCCCCATGAAGTGACGAAGAATGTTGTGATCAGTCTTCACCCGAACTTGTTACCCACCAAATACTGTCGGAACTTCGCCAAGGCATGCATAATGGCCAACATCTCCTTGTCGTATATAGAATATGACCTCTCATAGGGTAAGAGCTCCCGACTCTCGAAAGCAATGGGGTGCCCATCTTGAGATACTACTACTCCAACTCCCTCCTCGGATGCATCACACTCCACGGTGAAGGGCTGGGAGAAGTCCGAAAGTGCCAAAATTGGACAACTACTCATCACCTCCTTGAGGCAGTCAAAAGCTGTCTGTGCCCCATCTGTCCATGCAAAAGCCCCTCTCTTTGTCAAATCCGTGAGGGGAGCTGCCAATTGCGAAAATCCCTTGACGAACTTCCGGTAATATGTGCAGATGCCCAAGAAGCCCCTCAGCATTGTCACATCTCTGGGTACTGGCCAATCACGGATAGCTTGTATCTTCTCCTCATGGACCTTCACCCCATCTGCGCCAATGATATGCCCCAAGTAGAGCATCTCGGTCAGGCCAAACTCACACTTGGACAACTTGGCATAGAACTGTTGTTCCTCCAAAATACGCAACACCTCCTCCAAGTGCTGGAGATGCTCCTCCCAAGTCCTGCTATATATCAAGATGTCGTCGAAGAAAACCAATACAAACCTCCTCAACTGCCTCCAGAACACATGGTTCATACACGACTGAAGGTAGCCGGGGCGTTGTTCAACATAAGATACAATGCATCCTCTAGCCTTCAGTCAACCAGTTATTTAAAGGAATCGAGTTAAAGAGCTTACAAACCATGGACAACAGGTGGGCACTTCATAATGACATGCCCTTCCATAGTGGGCTTTGGCATGTGCTAATGCCTCCAAGCTCCAAAGGGGGTTAACCAAGTATTTTATTAGGTGGTTTCTACCTTTAGAGGGGATAGTATGTCCAAAGTACATCTTTAAAATGGTGGTGGCATGTGATAAAGAGATGAATGGAATAGGGAATGGGAGGGGCAATCTTGGGCCACATGTCAGGGTACAAGGGTAGTTAATAAAGGGAAGCCCACACTTGGGTATATAATGTATAGGAGGGAGCAATCTTGGTCCACGAGATACCCCGTTTCCACTCTTCTTTATATGCCTTTTGCCTTTTATGATTTTTATTTGATTAACTGCTTAGGGCTCAAAGGATAAGAGCATGATATGTAAGGTCCTAGGCCACATGTCGGGGTACAAGGGTAGCTAATAAAGGGAAGCCCACACTTGGGCATATAATGTATAGAAGGGAGAAATCTTGGTGCACGAGATACCCCGACCTTGATTTTTCTACCCTTCTTTATATGCCTTTTATGATTTTTCTTTGATTAACTGTTTAGGGCTCAAAGGATAAGAGCATGATATGTAAGGTATATCAATGGATACCCCTTTTAAGGTAGGGCGGTTCATTGCTCACCAGGGTTTCGGACAATCATGGGTTCCAGAATGATAAAGGAGGCTCATGTAGGGCCTATAGGAACCAGGGTGATGGCCATGGGTATGGGGTAGAGCTCATGCATTTTGCTTTTTCCCACATGCTAAATGTGTTTGTCCCAACCATCTTTTGCATTTTGTGGGGCATTTTCCTATTGACTATGGCCAATTATGCTTTTACTTTTCTTTTCAGCTGCATCAACCTTCGGGGCATCGTTTCAAGCCCGACCCAAGGTGTGGGCAAGGGGAGGGAGATGCCAACCCTATGTGGACCCAGGTGGGAAGAATAATGAATGGGGCTATACTGAATGGAAGGGGAGTAATGTGTGTGGATGAGACAACGGGACCACGCAACCAATATCAGGGTTTCCCATGTAGCACCACCCCAAAACCCGAAGGTCAGTAAAAGAGATCCCATGGGACTAAGATGCAAGGGTAACATCAAAAAGAGGTCTAGGGGACAAAATCACAGACTTAGCCCACTCTTTCCGCCGAATTCCCCCATTAATCGATGCCCAAAAGTGTCCATGATAAGCAAACTACAATACTCAATTACCAAATGACAAGGCATACCTTTAGGTTCGGGAGGCCCACCTTCAAACATACGATCATGATAGATGGGTGAGGGACTACATGGCTGACTCACGTGGTGGAGAAATGGCACAACGAGCTAGTTGGTGTTTGCAAGGGGTTGTCAGTTGAGGACCATCGCGGAGAAAATTTTCTCCTAGGGACATCACCCACAAAATGGTGGGTAACAGTGTGAAGGCATAAAGTTGTTGATCTTAGACAAAATGTTGAAGTAGATTGCTAATCTCTAATGTTTGTTGCCATAAACCTTGTCTTGGAATAAGGAGAAAAGTCACTTGATTAAAGATAACATATCTTGATGAAACGAATTCGTTGGACATGACAAGATTATAAGGCTAAGGTCCTTCTCAAGGTTAAAGATCAAAGTCACAGATTTGATATTGTCCCATCACGACAGATCAAGGGCATTGAAAGAACCTTATTGATTTCCAAATGAAGTTGATGACATATGTGCTGAACCCCTCTTTTCATTTACTAATGATATGAGTGGTTCAATTTGATTTGTGCACATTAAGACCCATTTTTGTTGCTACAAATCCCCTTTAGAGGGGATAGTATGTCCAAGGTACATTTTTTAAATGGTGGGGCCATGTGATAAAGAGATGAATGGAATAGGGAATGAGAGGGGCAATCCTGAGCCACATGTCGGGTACAAGTGTAGCTAATAAAGTTGGGTATATAATGTGTAGGATGGAGCATCTTGGTGCATGAGATACCCCAACCTTGATTTTTCCACCCTTCTTTATATGCCTTTTGCCTTTTATGATTTTTCTTTGATTAACTGCTCAGGGCTCAAAGGATAAGAGCATGATATGTAAGGTATAACAATGGATACCCTTTTAAGGTAGGGTGGTTCATTGCCCACTAGGGTTTCAGACAATCATGGTTTCCAGAATGATAAAGGAGGATCATGTAGGGCCTATAGGAACCAGGGTGATGGCCATGGGTATGGGGTAGAGCTCATGCATTTTGCTTTTTCCCACGTGCTAAATGTGTTTTTCCCGACCATCTTTTGCATTTTGTGGTGGATTTTCCTATTGAATATGGCCAATTATGCTTTTACTTTTCTTTTCAGCTGCATCAACCTCCGGGGCATCGTTTCAAGCTCGACCCAAGGTGTGGGCAAGGGGAAGGGGATGCCAACCCTATGTGGACCCAGGTGGGAAGAATAATGAATGGGGCTATAATGAATGGAAGGGGAGTAATGTGTGTGGATGAGACAGTGGGACCACACAACCAAACTCGGGGTTTCCCATGTAGCACCACCCCAAAACCCAAAGGTCGGTAAAAGAGATCCCAGAGGACTAAGATCCAAGGGTAACTTCCAGAAGAGGTCTAGGGGACAAAATCACAGACTTAGTCCACTCCTTCCGCCAAATCCCCCCATTAATCCATGCCCAAAAGTGTCCATGATAAGCAAACTACAATACTCAATTACCAAATGACAAGGCATACCTTTAGGTTCAGGAGGCCCACCTTCAAACATACGATCATGATAGATGGGTGAGGGACCACATGGTTGGCTCAGGTGGTGGAGAAATGGCACAACGAGCTAGTTGGTGGTTGCAAGGCATTGCCGGTTGAGGACCATCGTGGAGAAAAATTTCTCCTAGGGATATCACCCACAAAATGGTGGGTAACAGTGTGAAGGCATAAAGTTGCTGATCTTAGACAAAATGTTGAAGTAGTTTGCTAATCTCTAACATTTGTTGCCATAAACCTTGTCTTGGAATAAGGAGAAAAGTCACTTGATTAAAGATAACATATCTTGATGAAACGAATTCGTTGGACATGAAAAGATTACAAGGCTGAGTTCCTGATCAAGGTTAAAGATCAAAGTCACAGATTTGATATTGTCCCATCACAATAGATCAAGGGCACTGAAAGAACCTTATTGATTTCCAAATAAAGTTGATGACATATGTGCTAAACCCCCCTTTTCATTTACTAATGATATGAGTGGTTCGATTTGAATTGTGCACATTAAGACCCATTTTTGTTTCTACAATGAGAAGGCAAAGTTATATGATAATGATGAGTTTCATCTAGGGTTTTAGTATTAAAATAAGAAATTCTAGGGTTTATGAACCCTCGTATACAAAAGGATTTGAACAAGAAAGCCCTAGTATGTATAGACTGAACATTTCTGCTGAAGAGAAGAAACCCTAGCCTTTGCAAGGAAGAAATGGCATTAGGATGATGACGTGGATAAATGCAAGAAAGACTAAAGATCAAGAGGGCGCTGACACGTTCTAAAAAAGATAAGCATTTTATATCTCTCCTTTGCGATTATTACCATTGTTGTTATTAGATAGTCTCTTGTCCTTGAATTCTTTGCTTGGTTGTGATTGCTCTTCCTTGGCCTCCTAGTGAGGATTGCAGGCATGTAATGAAGACTGCCAAGGTTCTGGTAGCAGGATGGAAGAACAAAGTTGCTGACAAGAGAACTTGTATTGAGAGATATTGTCATAGTTAGGATCTGGACTCCGAGGGAGCAAAATTCCTTGTGATTGGATGGCATGAATTTCAAAAGAAAAAGATTATCTCAACAGGAGGGAAGAAGTCTATGAAAGGACATCTTGTTAGGTACACTTCTGCAAAGATCGTATTTCTCAATGAAAGAAGTGAACTACCTCAAGCAGGTGAGGTATATGAAGAAGTTTTTTTCTTGTAAAGAAAGGCTTTGTATGGACTCCTTTGGAATTTATGGATCAAGGTTGATCCTATTTGACTTGTTCTCTGACGAAAGCAGGAGAGTTTATGTGTCAAAAGAAGTTGCATTGACATTAGGGTAGTTTTGAGGTCTAAAGTGAGCCTCCTAAGGAAATTATAAAATAATAGTGGAAATAATAAAATAAGATTAGATTACATCATCAAATTTTAGAGGGAACAAAGAAAAAACTATTTTTTCAACTCGTATTTTCAACTTATCTCTCTATGGGTTTACTCAAATTTCGAGAGGAAACACTCGTTGGATACAGAATTTGATTCTTCATCCAAGAAGTACCCATGTTGCATACTTTCTATGGACCCTACTACATGAAAAATGAGAAGTACATGAAAAACGTGATTGCAATCACGTTTTCTCATGTATTTCTCATTTTTCTTGTAGTAGGGTACATCGAAAGTATGGAACATGGGTGCTTCTTGGATGAGGAATTAAATTTTGCATCCAACGAGTACTCCTGTTCGAAATTTGAGTAAAACCTTAGGGAGATAAGTTGAAAATACGAGTTAAAAAAGTAGTTTTATTATTTTTTAATCTTTTTACTTTTTGACTCCAAAAATGGTGAATCATCCCCCATGGTTGACATCATCATATTAAATCCTATTGGTTCTTATAAAAGTTATTTTGGTTGTACATTTTTCTTAGGAGGCCCATTTTAGACCTCAAAATTCCCCTAATGCCAGGAGATTTGCTCTAGAGGGAGAAACCATGTTTTCTCCGGGAACACTTGCTCAACTTCAGAGGGAGTTGACCTTAGATGAAGGATCTTGATTAGATAACTGATAGCACCAATTACAAAGGGAGAAAATCAGGATTGCTATGACATGATCTAGTTCAGGAATAATACCTAGTTAGTTTGATGGATCGATTAAAGGAAGCATATCAGTTTGTGCTGAAGTGCCAACATGGTTCAACTAGTCATGGCATTGTCAGATATGGTATCAAACAAGTACAAATGCAGGGTAAGGAGTGATGAAAACAGAGAGAGTTTGTATACCACTTTTGATTAGGCTTCAATCTCATAGATGAGCAAGAAGCAGGCATCAGTTGCACTTAAGGCTGAGTATGTTGTAGTGTGAAAGGTCAGTTATGAAGCAGTTTGTCAATTGGTTGGTTAGATGTAGGTGATAGTAGGATAACAGGTCAGGGCACCTTGAAATATGTACCAATACATGGTACAAAAAGAGAGCAATAAATCTCGAGTACATCTCCACTGATTTGCAGAAAACTGATGTTTTGAAAAAGTCGTTGTCTAGGACGGAGTTTGTGTACTTCAGAGACAAGCTGGGGCGTGTGGAGTTTACCCCTTTTGTTGAGAGGGAGTGTTGATATGACACCAACATGGATGGACATTCTCTCGAAAGGGAGAATGGTTAGAAAGGCCCAGTGTGCTCCCCAGATTGAGTTGAGTGAGTGCCTCTTGGTGAGGAGACCAAATTACTCCCCATGAAGGGTTGAGAAAGGTTTGGACTCGATCCCAGGAGAGGATTGAGTGAGGTCTGTTAGCATTGAGACCCAACCACTCCCCAGGGAAGGGTTGATTGAGGTCCCTCAACATCTGGACCTAATCACACAATAGAAAAGAGTGTAGCAAGGTCCTTCAGCATCTGGACCTGTTCACACACCAGGCAAAGGTGTAGTGAGGTCTTGGACCCGATCACACACCACGGAGGGGTGTAGTGAGGTCCTTCAACATCTAGACCCGATCACCAACCAGGAAGGGTTGAGTGAGGTCTTGGCCCAGAGTGTTGGCTAAGAGGGGTGAGGAGGTGCTCCCCAGGAGGGTTGAGCAAATATGCATTGGGAGGGTTGAGCGAGTACTCACCAAGAAGGTTGAGGGAGTGCCTACTAGTACTGCCTAGGATGGTTGAGTTTCAACATTAAGGACCGATCACTCTAGAGGAGTGAGTCCTGGTATGTTGATGGGAAGCCATGGGTTAGGTACCACCCGGATATGGCTACTAGCGGATGCTGATGAGAGATTGTGCTGATGTAGGTCAAGCATGCTGACCTAGATGATGATGCTGTGAATGAATTATACCTTTCCTTAGAGAGATCGTGTACGCAAAGAACATCTGGATAGTCATTATGAATACCTCCCTAACTAAGAGGGAGTGTTGAATTTTTGTAGGTATGACTGGACTTCATAATGTATCACTTGTACATTGTAACAGTAACAAAAGAAAATTATATGAAGCATGTTCTCCATGCTCAGAAGAAAAAGATTTATTTGTAATTTAAAAGTTAAATTTTTGTAAGGCTCACCAAGAACAGGAAAAATGAAATTTGAATTCGTATTTTTTCTGCACAAGTGACCAAGTTGGCCTGCCCAAGGGACATGTCTTTTTGCATGGATGAATCACAATAAATAAAGCCTATTTGCTCTCCTCCATGACACACTTCAGATCACATATATCTCTAAGGCTTATGCGAAGGTCTGAGGCTTATACGAAAAATCTAAGGCACAAGGTCTGTGGTTTAGTTTGAACTTTGTGTCTGTGACAGTGCACAAATTTGAGGCACAAGTTCTGTGGTATAGTTTGAACTCTGAGGCTGCGATAGTGTGTAAATTTGAGGCATAATGTCTGTGGTATAGTCCGAACTCTAAGGTTGTAACAGAGTCAAACTTTGGCTCTCATGAGACACTGTTTTTGTGTTATATCTCTATGGTTGAGTGTGCAATTCTGAGGTAGAGTTGCTGGATTTTTTGGCTCTCTTGGAGACCTTGTCATAAAGAACTTTGTGGACAAAATTGTGGAGGGTTGACTTGGTCTTTGGTGGTTGGTCATCTTTTTGGTTAGTTGACTTTGATGTATCTCTTGTTGCATTGATTCTCTAAGGAAATGGTTGGTTGGGTTTTTCCTCATTGTGGATTTTCCTAAGGTACCTTTTGGCTTCTTCTTCATGGTTCTACTGTGCTTGTATTGTTGATCTCTTCTGTATAATTTGCTTAATGATGTAATTATGTCTAAGAATGTGCAAAAATATCAGTTAAAACATCAAAAAAAATTATTAGTAAAGAAGATCATGTAAAAGTCAACATGGAGATTGGTAGAACAACTACTTCAGTGGATAAAGGAGATTCATCAACACAAGATATTTCTGAGCAGGCTGGGTTCAGTTGTGCAGAAGCATTCTACAGGTGTATTTGGGATCCTAGTATTGATATGCAGATTCTAGATTGTATGCAGCAAGGGTTCTCTATGTTTATTTGGGACTCGAGAATACAGTTTGGATTGCTTGGGACAAGCAATCTCGAGAAGGGAGATCTGTAATGTCCCTTTTCGAGAATAGAAGAAAGGAGAAAATTAATTTGATTATTTAATGTCATCTTAAAGGTGATGTTGAGTAGTTAAATTAAAAAGGGGGTTATAAGTGACTTTTTAATTTAGTTAAGGAATGTAACTTATAAAGTCAATTTATTATTAAAAGGGTGACCCATGATATTCCAGCAACCCATGGTATTTGCCCATGGTAATTGAAGGAGAAAAATTATAAAAAGGATGAGAGGTGTTCATTTGGGGTATGATTGGATATCTGATGTTTTGCTAATTGTCTTGAGAGCTTTTGTGGCTTAAGGTGGGAGAGAAATCCCCTCATTGTATTTCCCAATATTAGTGTTGAGAGACGCACCTTAACTGGTGGGCGATTAGTTTTGGTGGTGAAAGATTACACCCTAACTAGTCAATAGGAAGAACCACTTCAGGTTCTTTAGTAGTGTTCATTTGATAGGAGGAGAACGTGTTTTATCATAGCATGTCACTGAAGGAGCCAAGGATTTCCAGCTAATTCAATTGCCAGGGTTTTTTGCAGTTTATTAATGTAATCTCTTCTTAGTATTAAATAAATAAAAAATAGCTGGGTTTTGCAGCAATTTATTGCCAGTTTTCTGGGTTGCAATTGTATGATTTATTTAAGCACTGGCAATTTTATTGCATGAGTTTATTGTGTTTTTGGTAAATTTTCATGGTGTATTCTACTATGAAGAATTTCTGGAAAAATTTGATCAATTGAATAAACCAGAATATTACAATCCTTCCCTCAATCGATTCGGTTTTCAGTAATCAAACTTTTGTTGTCAGCAATTTCGATCCACATATATGCCTAATTCTCGATTTCCCTAGACTAATAATTTGGCCTTGCTGTTGGTCCTTACTGAGAACTTGGCCTAGCAATTTCAAGATACACACATTGTAATTTCGCCCCTCGGATAAAGTTATGTGCTGGTATGGGATTTGGTTCATTGAATGAGTCCTCTGTATGCTATGTTGGACATGCGAGTTGGGCCTCGCAAATTGGCCCCCCACTTAGCCCCCGTGCTGATAGTCATTCCATTGCTTATTAAATCGATTAATCAACCAGGCTTGGGTGAATCCTCCTAATCCACAATTCCTACTAATTAAGCACTAATGAGGAATCTTCTTGATCCCTCCAAATGACTAGCTAGGATGTATCCTGCAACTCAGAAACTAGTTTTGATCCCTAGGGAGAATAGTTTCACCCCCTAAGAAGATTGACACTGAGGGCTACAAACCCACATCCAAAGCTCAGAGAGCCACAAAATCAATTAACCAAATCATCCAATCATACCCTTGAATGAGGTCCTCCTTTTCTTTTATTGAGGTGGCCATCATAATACCATGGGTCATCCTTTCTCCATTTACTAAAGTTACATTTATGAAATCCTTTCTCTATAGTCACTTTAATTAATTATTCCTTGGTATTTTTCAATTAATTCTAATTTGTAGCGCATGGGAATTGACTAGGGTACTGAGTTCTTCTTCATTCCCCACTTTCGAGATAAGGAACATTACAATCTGCATGTTAGTTTGTACAATTGCCATTCTAAAATTAATTAACGTTGATGTTGTTCCCTTTCAATTTTGTACAATTGCTATGTTGTATGATCCATTGTACGAGCAACAATAGCCAATTGTTGTACCATCTGTTGTATGCTATTGCCATCATTTCCATTGCCATTTTGTAGCCTTTACCCCCTAATGACCTCTCCTACAATTTTCCAAAGTTACACCTTTTCAAGTCATTCTATATATATATAACTTTGGAATTCATATATCAAAGTGGGATTACATTATTCGTTAACATAAGTTAAACTCTATATGCATAGTATATAAGTTAAGTTAATTGCGCTGAGAGGTGCTCTACAACCCAATATGGGGTAGATGTCAAGTGTAAATGTTTAACATTTAACAAATTTAATCTAATGCCAATGTCGGCCCTAATTAAAAGTCGATATAATTATTATGTATAATCAAAATATAAATTTAACATTGGTTTTATGAAAGCAAAGTGGAATTGGTTTAATCAGACAGTGCAAAGTGGAATTCTGTTTGTGAGAAAGAGTGAAACAATTAAACTAAAATAGTTAATTTAACATTGGTGAACTCTAGATTTTGAATATAATATTTTTATTTTAAAATATATATATGTATATATATATACTGATTTTTTATTGGGCTGAGAGGTGCTCTCCAACCCGGGATGTTAGAGATGTGTAATGTTAATGTAAACATTTTGACTCGGTAAAAATAAAAATAAAATATGGTAGACATGTGTAACTTAATGTAATGTAATATAATGTAAACATTTTAACTTGGTGAAAATAAAATAAAAATAACCCTATAAAAATTAATAATGAAAAAAAATAAAAAATGACCCATGATATTAAGAACCCATGGTATTCATGTGGAATATAACCTATTTAAGGGGAAAATTAAACTAGACTAGATCCATCTTAGTTTGATGTTATATTTAGATACATAATTAGCTGTAGAAAATGATAACATTAAATCCATGTAGCTTGTAAAGGTAAAACGTTTTTATGGATATGTTTGCACTTGGCATTTGTATGGATTTGTTCGGTGGCCGCTTGTTGATCACTACATGTCAAATACCCTATAGCAGTACACATTTTTTTTGCAAAATGATTCCATCATGTTCAACCAGTCAGATATCCTGGATTCATCATCGTCAGAAGGAGGAAGTAATAGATCTCCACTATTGAGATAGTTTTCCTCACCTAAGTTCTTTTCAAGTTCCTAATTCTTCTGTTGTAAGATATGGCTATCATAATTCACTAAATGGGATGTATCAAGACACCATAGAAGCACTGAAAGAAAGAGCTCGGGACATCATCATAGAGTAGCATGAAAGATGGTTAGAATCTATGGAAATTAAGGATATAGCTCTTGGGAATCTTATTGGAAACATAAGTGGCAAGGTCATCTAGTACAAGGTTCTGTTGAAGAATCTAGGGCAAATGTAGTTAATGTGATTCTTCTTAGCATGATAACTATTTGTGAGGTGTTTTCAATTTTTTTCTTATTCCAATCTTCACTTATTACTATTAGAGTGTGTCTTCTTTAGTTCACCAAATAGCTACCAAAACAAACAGACAAGAACACAAGATGTTTGGCTTTCTGCCAGGGCCAAAACCTCTCCCTCTTGGAGAGGAAAACCCATACAAAATTCTTCTTATAGAGATTCCAATTAACGAATACCAAGACCATAACCCTTGACCTATTATGCCACTCCAAGACCAAGACACCAATCCTCTTCTTCGTCATAGCTGAGATCATCATCATTGCTACTAAAATCATCACTGCTGCTACACCGAAGTCATTATTGCTGCACCTTCACTGAGATATTCATTATAACAACGAGATCATTACTGCACCTTCATTGTCACATCTTCACTAAGATCTTTCATGATTGATACTTGTAACTATGTCTTCATCAAACAGAGACCGAGAACTTAACTTCGTCCAGATTGTATGCTGTGTCAGAGTATGTTACTGAGAGATCTATTCATCATAGTTACACTGAGACTGAGTGAGCTACGATGGGATCATCAAGATTCATTATGACTGTGTTCAATTATGACTGTGTTCAGAATGAGAGATTATGACTACGTTCTCTGTTTGATCACCAAGATTCTCTTATTACATCTATCCTGAGACTTTGACTGTAAATATTCTTCATTACAAGTATGCCTAGATTGTATCATTGTATCACTCCATCCACAGGTATGTCGAGACTATAACAATAAGTATGTCGAGAATCTCTTACACGGCCACTGTGCTTAGCATGTTGAGACTGTGATCATGAGGAGATCGAGATATTTATGACTGTAATTGCCACCGAAGTTGCAGAGGTATCCTTACTCTTGTAATGCGGATATCTGACCTGTACCCATACGAAAATTACCCTGTGACAGACCTCCGAAAATCTCAAACAAGTCTGAGTTCTTCACTGCTATTTTGCGGATACCCTAGCTGGGTATTTATAGTAGTTCGTCCTCCATAATTAGCCGACATGTCCATTGAAAGGATGTGTCTATTATTTGAGCCAACTTGTCATTTATATATATTTGTAGGTTGACATGACTGTGTTTTACATCGTTTTGTTAGTTGATGTCTTCAGGAGGATTGTGCTTGTCTTGGAGGGCCTTTTAGACTAGTATACATTTACACATAGGCTCAAGAAGAGCTCCTTATACATGACTTTGACTCTTTGACTTTCCTAGACCTATGAAATGAGCAAGAAACTTATTCTTATTTACAAAAATAATATTTCTTTTTCTTGACAAGTACAAAGATCAAAATCACATTTGTAAATATGAACCTAGTTATACTTTCTTCAACACTCCCTCTTAACCAGGGAGGTATTTATAATGGTACTTGGTCATTCTCAATCTGAAGAATTTCTCATAAGAATAATCGAATTGGTAACTTATGTTCTAGCATCATATTAATCAACATTGTTTCCACAACAAGGCCTTGACTGACAACTCTATCTCTCATTAGATTAGAGCACACAGAATGTTGGCGAGACCAATGACTATAGACACCTTCATCATTGTCTCTCAAGGTACATACCCACCTGGGTGTTCACTGAGTATGACCTTCTAGGACTATTCTTATCTTGGGTTCCCAACCCTCAAAGAATATCGGTCCTCTTGCCTACTCTTGTCATGGATGCCCTACACATCCTCAAAGAGCATCGGATGCCAGATGATTACCCAATCCTCCATTTTTTCGTCCAAAGTGAAGACAAGAATGTTGTGTCTATCTCTCCCTCTCAACTGGGGAAGATATGCACAAGCTTCCTTTGATCAGAAAGTTGCCCAAGCTCCTTTTTAATCAGGAACTTCTCAGAGCTCCCTCTTAGCTAGGGGCTCTTCTATATATCAACAACTTCTTCTTCGTGGGTCCTTCAACTGCTTGATCAACTTCTTTTCTTGATGTCATGAATTTTAGTTGAGCTTTTTCCTTGTAGGGCAACGACCATCAATCACTTTCCTCCTTAGTTCGTCATGTCATTCATTTCTTCATGGAACATGGTCTGCTTCATATTTGGAACCTTCGTCATATGACTACTTCTTTCTCATCATGCTTCTTCTATCCATTCATGAATGCTAGTTGTACTCGTAAGTAGCCCTGCATGAACTTATCTAGATATTATTCAAGAAACATATCATTAAATCAAATCGTACCTTACTAGATGGCTCTTCATCATGACATCTTTCTGTAGGTATCAACATCCTATATACATGTTGACACATCTCCCAAAGATATCTATTGTCAAGAGTCTCCATTTTTTAGACTTTCATTACAGTCTTCATATCTTTCCAGGAGATTTCCTAGTCAACTCTTCTTGGTTTTTTGGATGTTTATTGCCTTCCCATAGTTGCATAGCTCACGATCTCTTTCTTCCTCACACATTCCATTCTCAGGGGTTTCTAATCAGAGTTCTGTAATCATAGTCAACCACCTCATACTTTATATGAGGACATATTATGTTGATTTCATCTAGTGTGACTTATGCCTTTCTGCATCTTTTCAGAGGAGGAGATCCTTTTCCCTTGATCATGCTTCTTAAGATAGAAGTGATGATCTATATTACCTGCAACCATACAACATGACATTATAAAATTAAATACATGCATACATACCTCATTTCACCTTTAGGTCATCTAGGCTTCTTCCAATAGCTTTCTTGATTGAAGTGTCTTCAACCCCTTGATCTGCTTCTATTCTTATGTCACCATAACATCATCCATGAATTCCATGAGTTGGAGATCTTGATGAAACACTTGCTTCCTATCTAGATTAGTGCATCCTTTGATTAGGATTCTATCAGAGAATCTTGAGGATCTCGTATATCCTCATCTTGTCAGATGTTTCCCTTTTGACTTGATGTATGATGAGACATGTCCTGGATAACTTCTTCATTTCCTTCAATGTCCAATGAGGTTCCCAATAGTTATGTCTTTCATGTTTGACTGCCACGGATATTGTTCTTCATGGTTCCCATGATGATGCCACGAGCTCTTGCTTCTAATGCTTTCATGATACTACGATGCATCTTAATATCATGGTCATATCTTTAACAAAAGATCGAGGAGCTTATGATAATATCCTTTTGTGAGGGAGGCCATCTTAATCATAGTGGAGATCTGTTGCTCCCTCTTTCCTTGGCCCTTTTCTTTAGCTTCCTCAATCTTTCTGACGATATGAGCTTCTTTCCATATTCTTTTCATAGCATTGAATCTTATACTATTTTGTCTCTTCCTTTCCTTTCTGCACATAATTGTGTCCTTCAACATTTTTGCCTTCTATCTAACATAGATACCACAAGTTGTCGAATGAGGTAACCTTCTTTGTTCATGGATATTTGTTACCTTGATGATTATCGTCTTATCATCTTTCTTAGATCTCTCAATTGAGATCTCATGAAGATATTCTTTCTTTCTTTGATACCTTCATTTTGTGTAGATAAGGTCTAAGTGATATGACCTTCTATACTGCATTTTTTAGAGAATGTATCCTCTAGCATTTCATATATCTCTTTGATGTCTTCTTTCTTGATACATGGGGATGAGAGAACCTTAAGAGTTCCTTCCCATGAAGTCAAAGAAGGCCTTTTTTACGTGATATGTTTGCTGACTTCTTTTATCTGTGAGGATTATGACAATCCTCCTCATTTCATGCAAGGACCTTTGATGACCCATTCAATCCATAGATCTCCTTGTAGTCATGAAGTCATTTAATCAAACTTGATGATAAAAATGAAAGATATTTACTTGACTAGTGAAGATGAACTATGAATGATTGGGACGCAGCTATGAATGAAGAATATCGTTCATTATTGACAAATGATACATGGGATCTTGTTCTTCTTCCAAAGGGACAAAGACTTGTTAGATGCAAATGAGTTTACAGAACCAAGTTTGGACCAGATGGAAAAGTTGATAAACATAAAGCTCGTCTTGTTGCTAAGGGTTTTTCACAAGTTGAAGGCATTGACTATATTGGAACCTTCTCCCCTGTTGCCAAAATGAACTCTATCCGCCTTGTTCTTTCCCTTGCTGCCTCTTTCATGTGGGAAGTCCATCAGATGGATGTTAAATCCGCCTTCTTGCATGGGGACTTGCATGAAGAAATCTATATGGAACAACCTTTTGGCTTTATACAAACAGACTCCAGCCTTGTATGTCAGCTTTAGAAATCCCTTTATGGTCTCAAGCAAGCCCCTCGGGCTTGGTATGCCAAAATGGATAGCTTTCTTTTAGATACTGACTTTTCTAGGTGTCATTTTGACAATACTACCTACACCAAGAAAGTGGGTAAGTCTCTTATCATTCTTGTTCTTTATGTTGATGATCTTATCCTTACTGGTAGTGATCCCAACCTTATAAACCATGTGAAGTCCAGCCTTAAAAAGCAGTTCAAAATGACACACTTAGGACACTTGCATTATTTTCTTGGTCTTCAAGTCTTGCAATCCAAAGAAGGTGTTTCCCTTTCCCAAGTCCAAGTATGCCTGTGATCTTCTACGCCACTTTCACATGGAAGACTGTAAGCCAGCCCCTTCTCCCTTTCAGTGTGGAGCCAAACTTTCAGTCACTTGTACCTCCCCTGAAGTTGATGCTACCTTATACCGTCAACCTGTAGGAAATATTTTGTATCTGACCCATACACGTCCTGACCTTTCCTTTGTTGTTGGCCTTATTGCTTGGTTTATGCAAAATCCACATGAAAGTCATTGGATCGCAGCTAAAAGAATACTTCGTTATGTTCGAGGTACAATTCAGTTTGGGATTCATTACAGTGCAGAAGCATCTCCTCTACTGGTTGGTTTCACTGATTTTGATTGGGCTGGTGACCCTGATGATCGAAAGTCTATTGCAGGTTATGTCTTCACTCTTGGTTCTGGACCTATTACATGGGCTTGCAAGAAACAAAGTGCCACTTCTCTTTCTTCAGCAGAAGCAGAGTATCGTGGCACCATAGAAGCTAGTAAGGAAGCCCTGTGGCTTCATCAGATCTTGTCAGAGTTTTGCTTTCAACAAAAACATCCGACTACACTTTGGTGTGATAATCAAAGTGCTATTCAACTATGCAAAGATCCAGTCCAACATCAGCGCAACAAACACATTGAACTAAACATGCAGTTCATCAGAAAGCTCATTTATGACCATGTTCTTGAAGTGCAATATTGTTCAACCGATGATCAAGTTGCAGACATCTTTACCAAGGCTCTCACAGTGGCGAAGTTTACTAAAATTTGATTTATGGTTGGAGTTCAGGAAGTTGTCACTAAGGGGGGATAGGCTCTAATGCCTCCTTCCTTCTCCTATTGTGTCATATTTGTACATCCTTCAATCGTATCCCAACCTGTTCTTAAGGGGGGATGTTAGGATATTTCGACGCATAGGATATAGTTAAGTATAACTTGGTCTAGTGTAGAGTTAGGTAAAGTGTGTTTCTTTACTATGTACTTTTGTAACTTACAATCCGACGATCACGATATGTTCTAGACATGAAGTGATCCGACGGTTCATTCTCTCCTCGATATTACCGACACTTGATCCATGGCTTAACACTCGATTGGTCCATGATCTCTATTTAAAGAGCATGGAGGGTCATTTGTAGGGTGACCATTCATGAAAGAAGCTTATGTAAATTTTTTTTCTTTTATTAATAAATTGCCTGAAGTGGGCGCGTTGGCTCAGGCCGTGCACTGTTTCCATCTTTAAGGGTTTTAACCACGTCAAGAATACTGGTGTATTGATTTGTGATTTGTTTGTGAGCGGTGTCCTTTGGTGTTCTATCCGAGGAACTTACCTTGTAAATTCCTACACAACTGGTTCATCATACATCTTACAAAAGGAAACATTTGCTGATGGGGATACTTTAGATCCTCAAGATTCTCTAATGGAATCTTCAGCGAAAGGTTCACCGTTAAAGAAAGGAAGCAAGTGTTTCATCAAGAATTCCAAACTTGTGGAATTCATGGGATGATGGTATGATGACATAAAAGTGAAGTAGATCAAGGGATTGAAACTCTTTCAATCAAGGAAGTTGCTGCAGGAAGTCTAGATAACCCAAAGGAAAAATGAGGTATGTATGCTTACATTTGATATTGTGGAAGTCATGTCATATGATTATAGGTAACATGGACCAATGCTCTATCTTAAGAGCATGAATAAAAGAAAGGATCTCCTCCCTCAAAGGGATGCAGGAATGCATGGGTCACACATTCACTAGATGAAATCAATATAATATGTCCTCATATGAAGTATGAGGTGGTTGACTACAATTTAGGAATTCTGATTGGAAGCTCTTGAGAATGAAATGTGTGAAGAAAGGAAGGAATAGATAGTGAGATATGCAACCATGGTAAAGGCAATCAACATCCGAAAGACCAAGAAGATTTGACTAGGATATCTCCATGAAAGATATGAAGACTTTGATGGAGTCTGAAAAAGAAAGAGACCCTTGACAATACATATCTTTGGGAGATGTGTCGATATGTATGCAGGACGCTGATGCAAACTTGTAGATGTTATGATGAAAGACCATCACAAAGGTAATGTTGATTTTAATGTTGATTCCTTTATTTTTGAACAAATATCTGGATGGGTTTATGCAGGGCTGCCAAGGGAAGATCTATGGATGTCTTCCACCACCGATGCACATGTAGTAGGATGAAAGATCCTTAAGTAAACATGGCATGAAGAAAGCAACATGGCATGAAGGAAGGCTAGATATGGACTGATGGATCACTTTTTGATGATGACATGGATGACTCATGGATGAAAGTGATGGATGGTCGGTGCCCTATGTAGAAGTCCCAAACATGAAGACTCTTAGATAACGAAAAGAAGTTCATGACATCGTGAGGGGGAGTTCTTCAAGTCGCTGGTTGTCCCATCATCTCCACCTAAGGTGCTGCTGTAGGTCCTAATTAAGAGGGAGCCTGGAAACAAGTTTCTTAATTGGAAGAAACTTGGAAATTCCTAAGCCAAGAGGGAACTTAGGTACATTCCTTCTGTAGAAATGAGTACATTCCTTTATTGGAATAGATATGTCCTCCCTAATTAAGAGGGAGAAATAGACACATCATACATAATGGAGGATTGGGTAAGCATCTGACATCTGATGGTCTTTGAGGATGTATTGGGGCATCCAAGATACGAGTAGTCGTTGAGGACCGATATTTTTTGATGATTGGGAATCCAAGATAAGAATTGTCCTGGTGGAACACACCCTGAGAACCTGGGTGGGGTATGTTCCGAGAGAGACAATGATGAGGGTGTCTATACATCGTTGGTCTTGCTAGCATTGTGCTCAAATCTCGTGGAGAGATAGAGTTGTTAGTTAAGGCCTTGCTATGTGACAATGCTGGTTGATATGATGCTATATAGATGGGTTACCAATTCGACACTTATGAGAAATTCTTTAGATTGAGAATGACCAAGTACCATTATGACTACCACCCTAGTTAAGAGGGAGTGTTGAAAAATGTAACTAGGTTCGGTCTTCATAATGACGTGTAATTGTGATTTATGTAATTGATAAAAGGAAATAAAATAAAATAATTATTGTAATACTTGTCTCATGGGTTTCATAAGCAAGGAATTTTATTTTTAGTTTGACTCCCATTGTGAGTCCTTAGGATTGGTCATAAACTCAAATTGAGTCTATGTCATGTATGAAGGACCCTTCTTGGGCATGTTATATTTTGTATGAGTCATTAATTAAGTATACAAGCCCTCCAAGACAAGCACAAAGGATCTCCTAGCAAGTCGGCTTCAAAAGAAATGACAATAGACATGCCGACTCACTTTGGTATAAGTTGACTTATTATGAGGCAACAACCACTATAAATAGGCAGCTCGGCCTATTTCGGAAGACAAAATTTTCGGACATCTCATCTCTGAAATTTGGTTGAAGTCTGAAGAAAAGAAGTGCGAGAATCATCCAGAAGAGAGCCTCACAACCACTGAGAAGAAGGAAGGGAGAACGAAGGTACTACAGGTTTGTTTTTAGCACTGGTTTGCAGACACACGTGCGAAGGTGAGAAGGATCTTCTGCTGTAGGAAAGGCCGAAAATATTGCAGACCTTCAGGGCAACTGAATTCAAGGAAAAGGTTAGAAGTGCAGCTCTAAAACAAAGGACCGAAAATCTGAAGTATAGTCGAAGTATAGAGAGGACAAGCAGCTGAATCAAGTGTTGACTTGGGTACAAAAGAGAAGCAGTGAAAGGGAATTTGTGTCTTGGTCTTGGAGCGACAAATAGGTCAAGGATCTTGGTATTCGTCAATTGAAGTCTCTATAAGAAGAATAATTTTGTGCAGATTTTCCTCTCAAGCAGGAAAGGTTTTGGCCTTGGCAAATAGCCTACATTCTATGTCTTTTCTCTTTATTGTTTATGCACTAGTAACTGTTTGATGAAAGAAGAGCACAATAATAATCAAAAGAGAAGAATCTAATCTAACAGTAAAAAGCATTCACAAGCAGTTATCTCTGCGAGAAATCATTTATTGTTATGCCCTATATTTCTCAACACAAATAACGTGTTGCATCTGTCTAAACATCAGAAAGAATACTAACACTAGATGACGTCCATGTTTATTTAATAGGCTCTAGCATTTATCCACCTCCTTCTTTGCCTTAACGAACAATGTGGTTCTAAGCTTCTTTGAACTAGGAGGCACATACCCTATTGGAGCCCCTTGAGGTAGAGATCGAAACATCTCATTAAATAAAGGTGATTGTGAAACATTAAATGGGATGAAGTTGAGATAAAAAAAGGAAAAAAAAGAGAAAAAAAGCCCAATGGTAATATCAATCACTTTTCGCCTCTTTTGCTGAAATATCTTGTCCATTAGACCTTGTGCCCTCCTTTTTGTTGCTTGAACTACACTCCCACTAGAACTCCCAAATGAATAATTAGTTTTCCATCTTGTGGACATGCTCTAAGTCCACAAGATGTGCCCAACAAATGCCCTTTTATTTGGAAGTAAGTGCTCTTGACTTGATAGCTACAAAAATTGCGTGTCCAAAGAACATTGCCTTCTCCCTTCAATTTTTTCCTTGGCCCTTGATGTTGTAATGTCTCCTAATAATAATAATAATAATAATAAATATATATATATATATATATATATAAAATAATATTAAAATATAAGTAAATCAATAATAAACAATAAAGAAAAGATAATAATAGTAAATAAATAGTAAAAGATAAAGAAAAGATAATAATAGTAAATAATAAATAATAAAGAAAATATAATAATAGTAAATAAGTAATAAATAATGAAGAGAATATAATAATAATATATAAATAAAATAGTAAATAATAAACTGGAGTTCTAAATAAATATATATAAAAGTTAACTACAAAATTAGTAAAAATAAGTAAAGTTAACAAAAAATAAAATAAAATAAGAGTGAGTTAAATTAAGAGTGTTGACCGCTACGTGTCAATGACCCATAGTAGTACACCCCCTTTTTTTGCAAAAGGGATAGTGCCTGATCGATGTGTCCGTGCCATCCAACTATCATCATCAACCCGACTTCCAAGATGTAATGTAAACCCATTTTGCATGTGTATAATGTAAATAATTTCAGTAGACTTGTGTCATGTATGTAACGGCTTGAGTAAACCTACCTTTCTAGTGATGATCTCCATTCTAGGAGGTTTTTTGTCTCACTGATTCATTTTTGAATAATCGGCAAAGTATTTTACTCGCGTCTTACCCCAAAGATGGAATGGATTTTGTCGCTAGGATCTTAAGCAAGTCTTAGTGTTCTAGATCGAGTCTATGTAAGTAGTTTGGGAATAATCCTAACTATTTGGTTAGATTATTTTATTACAAATTACTTGGTTTGCTGGATTATACTTGTGTCGTAGAAATGGGTAATCTGTGAGGGTCTATTACAAATGGGTTTTCCCCCTTATTGTGAAAATTCTATCATTGCAACAACTAATTTATTTTTCCTACTTATTCTGCAATAAGTTATTTATGAAATTATTTCAATAAACATTAAAATAAACACTGTTGCAGATATCACACCGTAATACAGAAACAAACATATGCACAAGCATTAACAAATTGACACAGATATTTTGGACAACAGTCCCCGGAAAAACCCAATGTGGGAAACTGGTGCAGCAAGGGAGGATTTTATTATTCAGCAATTCCTCTGTACAACAGGGTGCCAAACTCGCTTACCCACAAAGAGAAATAATTCTCCAGCACTTCTCCCAATCCCAGCGTCAGCCTGGTTGACCTCTGCGTGGCTCTCAACCCTCTGCGTCAACCCCTGCTTGACTGCGTCAGCCTTGGGCCTCTCTACATCATTCACGCAGACCCAACAAGTGACTGCGCAGTCTTCTACTGCCTCTGCGTCTGCCTCTCCTTCCTCAACGATGATCTCCAGTGGCTGATCCCGCCTCTCTGCTCCGTATTTGCTGCCTCTTGACTATTCACCAGACCACTGGTTCAATTTCTCAGCGAACCCCGCTTCAGAAATTGAATTGATTGATCTCCCTCAGTGTGTTCTCTAAGTGACCCTCAAGCCTCCTCTTATACTTTTCTCATTGACAAATCAACGGCCGAGATTAAGTCCCTAATCAATGGTTAAGATTAGATTTGTCTTGATCCATGACTCTTGGACCATTCTAACACAGTTTTATATTAATACACATTAATATTTTATTTTCCCTAAGTTTAAACTTAGGGACTCCATTAAAAATATTAATTATTTTAATATCTCCCAAACTGTTTAGAATCTGCCCAAACCTTCTTAGGTATTGAAGATCTCATGTGCCTTAGCCTCTCCACCGATTTTCGTGGCTAGAGCACATCCGATGCTACCCCAAATCAACACTCCCTCTTAGTGAGGACTGTGCTCTAGTAATACTCCCCACTGAGTATCACCCTGATCATCCGACATCAGTGCCTATGTTGATGCTAAGCATCCCTGCCCAACATCCTCTACACTGCTGCATCCTGTATTGCTGCCCATGACTCTGCTACTGCCACTGCTGCATCTGTACGACAACTCCCTTTGCATTTGTGCTGCTGCTGGTCCTTTCTTCCAACACTGCATTCGCACTACAACTCCCTCTGGTTCCTTGCAGTTATCACTCCCATTTCTGCTACTGAAATGGGTTCTTTACCATCCCCATATTTTCCCTGAAGTTGTCAAATTTTGTCCTTCCAAGGGCCTTGGTGAGGATCTCCACCACCTGTTCTCCTCTTGGAGTTTAGCTCAACTGTACAACGCCTTGTTGGACACAGTGCTTGACAAAGTGACACCGGATATCAATATGCTTCGACCTATCATGAAACACTGGATTCTCAGAGCGCTTGATGCAACTCTAATTATCACACATGATCTTGGTCGCCTCCATATTCCTTCTGAATAGGTTCACAAGTAGTTTTCTAAGCCATATGGCCTCACACGAAGCTATGCTTGCCGCCATATATTCTGCCTCATATGAGCTCAGAGCCACGGACTTCTGTTTCCTACTGCACTAGGAGGTCATTCCTGATCCAATGTTGAAACAATACCCAGAGGTACTTTTCTGATCCACTGAACTTCTTGCCCAATCTGCATCAGTAAATCCACTCAATCTGATATCCTTACTCCTGGTGTACAAGAGTCCATAATCGACTGTTCCCTGTAAATACCTGAGAACATGTTTGGCTGCTACCTAGTGCACCCTCTTCGGTTCCACCATGAACTGATTGAGGGTGTTGACAGAGTAGCAAATGTTTGGCTTGGTATTGACCAAATACATCAGGGACCCTATGAGCTGCCTCTATAGGGTGGGATCGACATCCTTGTTTTCTGATGCATCAATCTTTTTCCAGTTGGTGATCATTGGCGTAGCCATAGGTTGACAGTCCTCCATCCCGAATCTTTTCAGGATTTCTGTAGCATACTTCCCTTGCCCAAGGAAGATTTCTCCCTTCTGCTGCCAAACTTCCAACCCTAGGAAGTAGTGCATTCATCCCAAATCCTTCATATTGAATTTTGTGGCTACATTCTTCTTACAGTCCCCAATGAGTCTAGATGATTCTGTTAGAAAGAGATCATCCACATACAATACTAAGATTAGCGACTCGTTCTCTACAACCAGATTGTAGAGATTCAGATCTGCGTCACTCTTGACAAACCCCATCTTCTGCAAGTAGCCATCTATTCGACCATACCATGCTTTCGGTGTCTATTTCAGCCCATACAAGGCTTTCTTCAATCTGCATACATGAGACTTCTTCTCATGAGTTTCAAAGCCCTTTGGTTGTTCAATGTATATCTCCTCTTCTATTACCCCGTTCACAAATGCTGTTTTGACATCCATCTGATGGATCTCCCATCCCATCTAGGCTGCAAGAGATATCACGGTCCTAATAGATGTATACCTGGCTACCGGGGCGAAGGTCTCCTCATAGTCAATCCCTTCCTTTTGAGCATACCCCTTAGCCACAAACCTGGCCTTGTATTTCTCAACACTGCCATCTGCAGCGTATTTGATCTTGTAGATCCATCTTGAACCTACCACTGATCTGTCTTGAGGTCTTGGCACCACCTTCTAGACATCATTTACCATTATGGATTTATATTCCTCTACCATCGCATCTAGCCAAACCTGATGTTGAGCTGCCTCCTTGAAATTGGCAGGCTCTCCATCCTGAGCTACTAATCCCTGATATCTATCTGGTTGTTTTTGCTCCCTTTTACTGTTTCCTGGTGCACCGATGAAGCCCTTTGCATCTCGCAGAATCTGAGGAAGTTCCCTGCTAGTTCTTCCTCTGCCAGCAGGTGTTTCTGTTCGCTCCTCCTCATCCTGAGAATCTTCCTGTCTTGAGGAAGAATTCTTTACTTCTGTTGGTTGAAGAGGCTTAACCAACAACTCCTCTTTCGACTGCTTCTCGGAAGGCATCTTGCGAGATCTTCTGAAAGCCCTGTCTTCCATGAACTTTACATCTCGTTGTACTACTACCTCCCTGCTCCCTGGAAGATAGATTTTGTATGCCTTGGCCCTTAGTGTTCTTGCTATATCCTACAAAATATCCCTTTTCCGTAGTTTGATCCAACTTCTTCCTCTTTTCTTCAGGTATGCGGCAATATGCTAGACTCCCAAATATCCTGAAATGACTAAGTTCAGGTGTCTTCCCTGTGAAGACTTTCTTTGGAGTAATATCGCCCACTGCCCGATGAGGAGTCCTATTCTGAACATAGACTGCTGTGTTGCAGGCTTCTGCCCACAAGAATTTTGACATATTTTGATCATACATCATGGCCCTAGTTGCTTCTACAATAGTCCTGTTTTTTCTTTTTGCTACCCCATTCTGCTTCGGATTATATGGATCTGTCCACTCTCTTTTGATGCCCTCTTAGCGCAAAAATCAATGAAGTCCTTATCGACATATTCTCCACCATTATCTGAGCGCAAAACTTTATTTTCTTCCCAGTTAGATTCTTCACTATAGCCTTGAACTCCTTGAATCGACAAAAAACCTAATCCTTGGTTTTCAGAAAATAAATCCAAGTTTTCCTTGAGTGGTCATCAATGAAGGTAAGGAAATACTCGGCACCACTGAGAGCTTTGACAGACATAGGTCCGCAGATATCAGAGTGTATCAATCCAAGTACATTCTTGGCCCTGCGTTTGCTCCTAGGAAATGCCGCCTTGACATACTTTCGTAGAACACATCTTCTGCTTACATAATCTCGTTCCATACTCAGATCCGGAACTCCCGTTACAGTGCTCCTGAGAATTCTTAGAGCTCCATGGTGCAAGTGATCCATTCTTTTGTGCCATAGTTCGTTCAAGTCCTTGTCTCCATGATTGCCTATTAGTGTCGTTGGTGATTCTAGTTGCAATCTATACAACTGATTACTTTTGATCCCGATCTGCACTTTCTTTTTCCAGCTCGGTTGTTTGACGTATACCTTCTCCTTGATGAAGTAGACGTCATAGCCCTTGCCTTGTAGTTGCGACACGGAAAGTAAGTTCATCTCCAATCTTGGTACATGCAGTACATTTGTAGCACGAAACCGTTCTCCCGATTCTGTTTGAAAAACTATGGTACCCTTCCCTACTGGAGTACACTTTACCTTGTTCCCCATGGTGATCTGAAAGTTCGCCTTCTCTTCTCGATATTCTGAGAAACACCTTGATTTTCGTCATATGCCACGAAGCTCCACTGTCTATATACCATACTTCTGACGATGCAGCACTAGTCATACACGCCACTTTTTCTTCCAGCTTGGAAGCCAACATAGAGAAATCAAAATCTCTTTCTCTTGTGCAATCTTCTGAAAATCTGTGAGTCCCCTGACGTGGATGCCTCTGCATCGTGGTCTCGACCCATAACTAATTTTCCTTTTTGTCTCTGATTAATTGCTCTGATACCATGTGAAAATTCTATCATTACAACAACTGATTTATTTTTCCTACTATTCCACAGTAAGTTATTTATGAAATTACTTCAATAAACATTAAAATAAATACTGTTGCAAATATCACACCGTAATACAGAATCAAACATATGCACAAGCATTAACAAATTGACACAGATATTTTGGACAACAGTCCTCGGAAAAACCCAGTGTGGGAAAACCGGTGCAGCAAGGGAGGATTTTATTATTCAGCAATTCTTCTGTACAACAGGGTACCAAATTGGCTTACCCACAGATAGAAATAATTCTCCAGCACTTCTCCCAATCCCAGCGTCAGCCTGGTTGACCTATGCGTGGCACTCAAACCCTTTGCGTCAGCGCCTGCTTGACTACGTCAGTCCTTGGCTTCTCTGCGTCACTCACGCAGGCCCAACAAGTGACTGCGCAGTCTTCTGCTGCCTCTGTGTCTGCCTCTCCTGCCTTAGCGCTGATTTCCAGTGGCTGATCCCGCCTCTTTGCTCCGTACTTGTTGCCTCTTGACTGCTCACCAGACCACTGGTTCAATTTCTCAGCTAATCCCGCTCTAGAAATTGAACTCACTGGTCTCCTCAGTGTGTTCTCCAAGTGACCCTCAAGCCTCCTCTTATACTTTTCTCGTTGACAAATCAACGACTGAGATTAAGTCCCTAATCAACAGTTAAGATTAGATCTGGCTTGATCCATGACTTTTGGACCATTCTAACACAGTTTTATATTAATATACATTAATATTTTACTTTCCCTAAGTTTAGACTTAGGGACTCCATTAAAAGTATTAATTATTTTAATATCTCCCAAACTGTTTAGAATCTGCCCAAACCCTTTCTGGGTATTGGAGATCTCATTTGTCTTAGCCTCTCCACCAATTTTCGTGGCTAGAGCACATCCGATGCTACCCCAAATCAACACATATAATGTAAAAAAAATATGAAAATCATGATGTAAAGTGTCTTGAGGGTTGGAAAAATAATTGATCCACTCATAAGTTAATTAATTAAATCTTTTGACTTGAAATTAATTAAAATCCCAAGCTAAAAATTTAATTAACTCTAGGTCATAGGTAAATTTAAATTTTCCAAAGGCAAAATTCGTTGGTCCTAAAAAATTAAGTTTTAAAAGGTCTTGGGACTAAGGTAAATTAATTATTTTGATAAATTGTAAACCTTTGATCCCTGGGGGTTAAGTCAAAGTCAAAATTTTGGAGAAATTAACTCAAAAATTTAATTTTTGAGTTAATTAAAATGCATTTAAATAAAAATTTTGAATTTCCTCAAAATTTAAATATTTCGACGGATGAGATTAAAAGAATTTTTAATCTTCATCAATGGTCGAGATTGCTTTGACGGGGATCACCCAAACTAGCCATTGGAGGATTTATCTTTAAATAGGAAGGCATTTGTGAGTCGATCTATTCAATCTTTGAGTTGTGTGCTTAACAAGAAGCTCTGGTGTAAATTTTTTCTGGATAATAAAGAAAAACTTTGGGTTTAAATTCTGTTGCTGTTACTCTTCATGGGAATACTGTAAGATGTGTTGCTTTCATGTATAATTTTTTTTAAAGCCATTGATGATAGCTTCTGAAGAGTGATTTGAGTACAGGTATCTTGCTCAGTTGTTGGGGTTTGAATAATGATTTAAACTTTGAACGTAATAGCAAATATATTTATTTATCTGAATTTTATTATTATTTTCTGTTTTATTTTTAATGGCTGGATTGAGTTTTGTAGAAAAATCTTGATTTAGATCCTCAGGCGTTAGGGGAAGTTTTCAGTTGGACCAACTAACTTCCGATCTGTGTTTCCTGAAGAGCCCAGCTAAATTAGCTTAGGGCTTATCATAAGATTTTTGTTGGTGATACACGAAGAGTTTCGAGTTGGCACCTCCTTTAAAATTTAAAAAAATCTTTTAATTTCTGTGCAACATAATGATAGATCTGGCTACTTAGAGCCTTCAACTTGTAATTATTATAATTTAACTAGGTTTTTCGGTTTTTTAATTTCATCATTGTATATTTCGTTTCTTGGGTGTTTTGTTTTTGTCATTACAAGTACATATCTGACCTCAATATCAATTTGCAAGGATAGTATTCAATTTTTTTTGTAGTCCAAGGGTTTTAAAATTCTTAGATTCGGAAATTTTTATAAGGATTTCAAGGATAAATCTGAAGCAAAAGGATACATCATTTTAAATCAAGATTTTCTGATTAGTTTTTGGGCTACCATTTGTTTACTAACTGAGTTTTTCAATCTGCTCCTTGGTTTTTTGATTCGCTGCAAATTTCGATTTTTTTTTAGAAAACCCCTTGTTCCTCCATCGAATCTGCAACCTCTTCTCCCTCTGTGTTTTTCTCCATTATCGAGCTTTCTAAACGCTGCCTGCAAAACCCTTCCCCACAACCTTGTTCTCCTCTTCAATATCGCGCTACCATGCAAAATATCGCCCAAGCACAGAGAAAAATTGAGGTTGATTTTGTTTTTTTCATTCATTTTCTTTTCTAATTGCTAGAGAAGAAAGGGGAGAGCTATGTGCTCGCTACCAAGGAGGATTTGAGTGTTGAATAGCCATTATCGCCACCAACAATGAAGATTTTATTGATCTAAGATTGAAGAACAATGAGACAATTTCATTTCTTCCATTAACAGGTATGTTCAAATAAACCCCTATGTTAATGAATTTTTTTATAGTTTTAGGATTATTCTTGCTTGCATATTTGCCTACAAACATTTTGCTTGTTTTTTTTTTTTCCATTTGCTATGATTTTCATGCCCATGAGCAAATGCAATTGTTTTCTCCATATTTGGACAACAAACTCCATTTTATTTTTAAACTTTCAAATGCACCCTCTTATTGTCATTTATCGTTTTTCATTAAATTCATTGCAAATAATGTAGCAAAAAAATTATTTTGTAAAATGAGGTGGTTATTACTTATTAATTCCAATTTTTTTTTTGGTGCCCTAGGTTTGAGTTAGCTCACTACAAAATTCAAATATGCTAAAAACCTTGGACCCATTTTGGGAGTATGGGGAGCCTAATGGTGGGACAAATTGGACATATCTTACATGCAAATTGTGTGGGATCAGAATGACAGGATGGGTTACACGATTGAAATACCATCTAGCTAGACTCACTGGACATGATGTTGGGATTTGTACAGTTTCTAGTCCGGAGCTTATACAAAAAGCTTTTGAGGCAATTGATAAAAGAGACAGAAAGAAACAAGGTTGAACGTGCAGGTAGATCTTTCGGGATATCTTCTCCTGACTTTGATGCTGAGGGTAGTGGGAGGGGCTCCACAGCATCACCTACTACTGCTAGTGCAAGGTCATCATTTTTTGTTCCACAAACAGGACATGGATCACAACCTGGCATAAAATCACTTGTTAAAAAGAAGAAGCAAGAAGAAGATACAGTCATGGGGAGGTGTCTTTTCTGGAGCGACTTACCTCTTAGCATCACCAAAATCAATCCATTTTGGCAACCAATGTGTGATGCTATTGTTGTTGTGGGCCCAGGGTACAAAAGTGCTACATATGAGGAGTTGCGAGGGCTAATTCTTCAAGCAGAAAAGCAAGACATCAACTCTAGATTGGCGGAGTTGAAAAAAACATGGGAAGTTATTGGATGCACAGTGATGTCTGATGGTTGGACAGATAGGAAGGGTGGGACCCTTCTAAATTTCTTGGTACGTTGTCCTAAAGGTACCATGTTTATTAAATCAGTGGATGCATCAAAACATATCAAGGATGCAGCAACGATATGTGAGTTGTTAGATGGGTTCATTCGGGATATTGGTGTGCAAAATGTGGTGCAAGTCATAACAGACAATCCAACTAATTATGTGTCTGCCGGCAAGATGCTTATGGAGAGGCATCGCAAATTGTTCTGGACTTCATGTGCAGCACATTGTCTCGATTTGCTGCTTGAGGATATGGGGAAACTCTCCTTCATCAAGGAGGTGGTTGATATGGCTAGGAGCGTCCCAAAGTTTATTTATAACCATTCTTTTGTTCTTGGCCTCATGAGGAAGTTCACTAGAAACAAGGAGTTGCGGTGTCCTGCGATCACACGTTTTGCCACAAACTTTATTACTCTTCAGTCTTTGCTTCGATGTCAGTTCGAGTTGAAGCAAATGTTTGTCTGATGACTGGCGTAATTGTAGATACAGCAGGAGACAAGACATGAAAGCCATTGCAAAAATGGTGTACTCTAAAGACGTTATAGTGTGGAGTAGAAGAAGCATGCTCAGTTAGTGAACCTATAGTAAAGGTTCTCAGATTGGTAGATGGGGAGAAGCCTGCAATGGCTTATTTGTATGAGGCCATGGATAGGGCCAAGGAGGCCATTCATTCTTATTATGCAGACAAGGGTTATGCTGGCCTTGATAGGCATATGATGTTATGGGATGTGATTGATAGTCGGTGGGCAAGGATACTTCATCGACCCATTCATGCAACAGCACTCTTCCTCAACCCCGCATTTTCATACAAATGCGGCTTTGATTTTGATGGCGAGGTGATGGAATGGCTCCATTCCTGTATTCATAGGATGGTACATGATCCTGAGCTTCATAGCAAAATCAATCGCGAGATACAGTTTTCTCGGATTGTGTTGGCCTATTTGGCTTTGATGATGCTATTAGAGAAAGGACCCTCTTCATGCCACGTAAGTGACAAGTCATCACTCATTAGAAATTAGAATTTTCAATTTAGAATTTCCTTACTTATAATTCTAATTTTTTTAAATTCAATTATGTAACTTTTATTTGAAAGTTTAATTATGTTTTAAGTTTTTGAATTTTTTTATTTCTTTATTTTGTTATAGATATTTGGTAGCGAAGCTATGGTGGAAGGGCACCAAATTTGCAGAAATTGGCCATAAGAATTTTGAGTCAAACATGTAGCTCTTCAGGGTGTGAGCACAGTTGGAGTGTATTTGAGAAAATACACACAAAAAAGTGCAACAGGTATAACTTTGAGCTCCTGCCTTTAGTTGAGCAATTACACTTATTGTAATTTTTAATTTTTAATTTATGACCTTCAAGTGTCAAGAGTCAAGACTCGTTAGTTTTTTTTACACTCTTACAGGTTGGAGTTCGCACGCCTCAATGATTTAGTGTATGTGCATTACAACATCCGACTTCGAGTGAGGCAAATAGAAGCACCAATCGATCCAGAGGCCATTTCCTTAGACAATATTGATCTATTGTATCAGTGGAGGGTGGAGTCTGAGGAGCCCATCTTGGAGGAGTCACCTTCATGGTTAGAGCCAGATGATCCATTAGAACAGGGGCAGCAAGAGGAAGAGGACTCAGAGGAGGAGCAGCACGAGGAGGAGGAGGAGGAAGACATTGTGGGAGCATCAACATCAACACCATCTGCTATAGATATAGGAGAGCATAGCTCCATACCTAGCACTCATTATTTGCCATTAGGTGCAGAGGCAGGGCTAAGGCCTTCTACTACTAGGGGAAGCCTGGCAAACAGCCCATCATGTTTTCCCGTAAAAGGGGGAGAGGGTAGTGATTTCAGATAGATAGCTGCTAGTTTTATTTGTTTTCCTACATATAACTCACGATGATGAGATACTTTTATATATGTGATGTTATTTTGTATTGGTTCTCCACATTTAAGTCCTTGATTGGACAATTATTAGGGATCAGCGGGATTTGGTATCGCCTTTGATGTATCATTTCTATTTGACATCATATATATCAGTGCTTTCTTCATATTTATGTGCCAATGTGTTTATTTCATTTTGTTATTGCTTTATATGTTTTAAAATCAGTAACAATATATATATATATATATATATATATATATATATATTATGCATTTTTTATGCTCACTAATATTTGCCGATATTTTGTTGATATTGCTGATAAGATGTTTTCTGAACCCTCGCCAATATTTTGCCAATACCAATATTTTCAACACTGCTTAACACAAATAGGACACCAAGGAACTTTAGATTTAGAGTTTAATTATCCCCTGGGCAAATTTTTAATGTGCTACACCTATGAAGCAAATTTAATGTGATCAAAAATAAAAATCAAAAGTACTTAATTAAATTTAATTTTTTTATGGGTCGTAGGCCACATAAAATTAAAAAAAAATTAAATGTGAAAGTTTAAGTTCTGCTTTTGATTTATTTCATACGCAATCAAAGTCACCAATTTTTTTTTAATTTTTTAATTTTTTAGATTTGAAAAAAAAAATGAACAAAATCAAAATAAAACAAAAAAGAAAAAGAAAAAAAATCAAAGCCATAAATTATAAATTGAAAAAATTATAACAAAAATAAAACAAATCAAAAAAATAAAATAAAATAAAAACAACCAAAACAAAAATCAAATTGTAAATAAAAATGAATCTAGAATCTAATCAAAGTAAAAAAAATCAAATTTAAAAAAAAAAACAAAAAAAAAAAAACTAACCCTAACAAATACCCACACAATAAAGAAATTAAAAAATAGGGAAGTTGAATTTTTGGTTGTGAGTATACAGGCAGGACGACGGCATATCAAGTAGTGGAGGAGTTGCGACGGGCAAGGAGGCAATGGAGTTGCGGTGGGAGGAGCTCGACAAAGTTGTGAGATCGAGTGGATGGCATCGACGACAGCAAGAGCTGAGGAAGACGGCGTAGGTTTGCAAGTTCGTTGAAGAAGAATCGCGAATGGCAGTGATGAGGTCCACGCAGATGATGAAGACGACACCGAGGAGCTATGGGTAAGGGAGAAGGAGCTGTGAGGGTGAAGAAGGATGCAGAAGGCACACATTTTTTGAAGAGGAGTGGACGCAGGAGAGCAGGAAGAGTGAGGGAACGACAGTGCAGTTTGTCAAGATATCGTTGATATTTCGGAAATATCACGATATTTTTGGGGAGACAAAATATGACGATATTTCCTCGGTGATATCTCGTCTCGAAAATATCGCGATATTTGCGAATATCAACGATATTGTCAACACTGGTGTTAAGTGTAAAATTTTAAATTTAATGGTATTGATTTCTCTATTGTCAAGCGCGATTAATGTTTTAGAATCATATCTAAAGATTGACTATAGGAGAAAGATAATTTTTTCTAAATCTGGGTTATTGAAGAAAATCATTTTAATTTTAGAATAATTGCTTAGTAGTTAAATTTCATAGCTCTTCATGGTATTTAATTGCTAGAATATATTGCATGATAAAGTTTTGGGCATTTACATTTAATCGTTCATGATCGTCACTTTCATCACATTTATAAATTGCTCTGGATAACTTGTTTTTATGTAGTTTATGGTTAATTAAACATCAAGGGACGGTTTGAAAATCATTTCTATCTTGTGGTTGTGTCTTACTTGTCTTAAGTTCTAGATCTATCCATCTCAGTGAACCAAGGTTTGTTTCACATTCATCAAGTTGTTCACCTTTAAGTTTCTTAGAGTCTGTGTTCCACAGACTATCCTCATTCATTCACCCTAGGGACTACCCCGCTTGACTTGTCTAGGAGAGAGTCTAAACGGGGTGAGTAAGGATTAGAGTGACAACTCTTTCTCTGAGCGTTGTCACGGTACTTAGACACTTTGTGTGACAACAAAGAGAATTATAAAAATAGTAAAAATAAGTAAAGTTAACAAAAAAAAAAGAATAAAATAAGAAAGAATTAAATTAAGATAAATATTAAATTAAGTAAAACTTAAAATAAAGAAATAAAAGTTGCATGTTGACACATGAAATGTGTGCATGCGGACCCCTTTCCATTGTTTGGTCTATTTAATGGATGATGAGGAAGATGAGACTTATCATTCCTTTATCTATTCTCTTAGGAGAAAAGTGTTGTGAGACAAAGGATTCTCTGGAAGTAGTACATTGATTGAGGGCTCGAGGGTGGCTAGCTGTAGAAAGATTGCGTAAAATTGAGCCTACGGTTGGGTGGAGAGTCGTCTCCAAAAATTTTGTTGCAGATAACGAAATTTAAAGAGCATTCAACTTTGAAGGTACAAGTAAGGAATATCATCAGTACATGTAAGTCGTCTCTAATTGTGTTTTAGAAATTCTATGTTAAATAGTTGAATAGTTGTGTGTTGATTAATAATCAGTTAATCACATAAATTGATGTAATTATTTGTGTATTTTAAATCGGGATCGTTACATATGGTATTAAAGTGGTTACAACTTCGTGTGAAATTAAGATCAACCCAATTTTGAGCTTTGGGAATTCCCATATCATGACAATAACATTATTGATTATGTTATTTGTTAATCTTCTTTTCATAACCCAAAAGAAAAATGTCGAACCCATATGTTATAGAGGATTTTTCCTAAAATTAACATTGAATCCTTTAACCCATCTCATTATGTTAATTATTAAATTTTAATTATGCTTAAAATTTAAATTTTGGTAAAAAAAGAATTATGTACTTAATCACGTGAACCATATAAATATGTAATTTTTTTATAAAAGATGTTCATCCCTCGAAAAAGCATGGTTCATGTAATATGACCAATTTTTTTTAATATTTATTATCATTGTTTGAAAAAAGAAATTGAACATCTTACTAATATGCTTTTTTATCTTTCACTTTTATATAATATAAAAAAAAAACATAGACAACATATAATTTCAATGTTACAGATTTGAAAAACTTGTCACTTCAAGTAGTATAGTATAGTCATGTAAAGTTTAAACATAAAAAAAGAGGAATATATAATTTCAATATTATATATTTAAAACATATAATTTATGTCTCACAATTTAAATTTTTACCATCACCGGTGGAATAATGATCATAACAAGTGGTTGGAGTTGACCCTGCGATACAAAACCATAAACAGGTAACTCCACCAATGCACCTAATAAACATAAAAAAAAGAGCAATATATAATTTCAATATTACATATTTAAAATATATAATTTCTGTTTCAAAATTAAAATTTTTACAACCACCGGTGGAATAATGATCATAACAAGTGGTTGGAGCCCATAGGCTTGACCCTGCGATCTACAAAACCCTAAACAGATAACTCCACCAATGCACCTAATAAAACCGGAATTGTTAAAACTTTTTCCTGGATTCTTGTTATTATGCCGACAATTGTTGCACCCTTGTAATAAAATCAGAGGATATTACATATGGTATATGGGTGATTGTGGAATGTAACGAAATTAACAATGTTTAATTATCGTTGAAGTAGGGTACAAGTTACTTTTCTAATAGTGGGAAGCTTTATTTTTTTGGGATAAAATTAAGTTACATGCTTATGCTTTTACTTGTCGTTTATAGTCCTCTTATACATTGAGAGATGGGAGAGATGGGTTTTGAAGGGAATCAACCAAACGGATATCGTTGGTCAACTTTACTATTGTGTTTCTTTTGTGTGTTGAACATGTGTCTTACATGCGTAGGATGTGAAATGGAAATTAAAATATTTAACATTTATGTATATAAATATTTAGAGATTTAATAATTCATCTTTATAATCCTTTTAGTTATCACAGTTAAATCAAAATGATTTAGTTAAAATATTGTATCCATAAGGATCTCTGTATGTCATAAAGTAGTGAAATGGAAACCTATAAAAAAGAGTAGAGTACGTAGTAAAGTGGTTGTTTGGTAAAGATTTTTATGAAGATTGGTGTAAGTGATTTTTATAGGTAAAAAATATGTGTTTTTTATAATAATAAAAAAGGTAAAATAAAAATTAGAAGGAAGAGTAATAAAAGATATGTTATAAAATTATATTTAAAAATATATATATTGGAGGTAAATGCTTCATTGTTTTGTTATGAAAAATTTATGTATATAATAGTTATTTTAAGGTTTAGGATTTCTTATGGGAGTAGGACATATATGTATAACTAAATGATGTGACATGGAAAAGGAGTGCAAGGATCAAATGACAATATATTTGGATTGTTAGCAAATGCTAATCTTAAGAAAGACTCAAATCAAGAGGCAATTTAGAAATCAAGAGAGTTAAAATCAAGAGGTAATTTACAAAATGAATAGGACTTACCCAATGGCTCCTTGAATTAGTAGAGAAAGCCAACTTTAACCTACAAATGGAGATCCCATAGTATGATTTGGGGGGTTTTGTGTTGTTGAACTACTACTTTTCAGAGTTAATTTACAAAAAATAAAAGGTCCAATATTAAACTGATATCAATGCATCTACCCAAGTGGATCAATGATAATGATGTGACTTACTGATTTAGATATGACGTGAATGATTCAAAACATATAAGATGGATTCATGGTGAATGTTTGAAAAATGAAATCATTCGTCATCCAATTCAATAAACTCGCTAAATGGTGAAGAATTCAATAAACCCACTGTTTTCAACCTATCTAGCCTTGTCTTGGACCACGCTTCTAAATCCCTTCTCCATAAGGGTCTAAATTTTGCCATCACCCCCAATAAAATTCCCTTTGAAGATATAATTAGCAACATAGAAGTAGCCATAAAGGATCTCAATCTAATTGAAGCTGAAGAAATAAGACAAGACATTGCCAAAATTATTAAAAGTGCCAAACCACCAACTTGTAACATAACCAAGGAAGAGAAAATAGCTCTAAATAACCTAAAAAAGAACAAAGTCATAATTATCTTAAAAGAAGATAAAGGTAATGCAATTGTAATTATGGACAGATCTGAATATGACAGAAAAATGGAAGATCACCTAAACAATAGTGGTTGCTACAAAATCTTAGATAAGGACCCTAGCGCTAAAATCCTTAGGGAAGTCACCAAGAAAATAAAAGATTCATCTCTAGACACTATTACAAAAAAGAGAATCACTCCTACTAGCTCCATCACTCCTAGAATATACGGAGCTCCCAAAGTTCACAAAGATGGTATCCCGTTAAGACCTATAGTCAATACCATAGGTTCACCCACCTACCTCCTTGCTCAATACCTTGCCAAAAAGTTACGTCCCTTGGCTGGAAACACCTCATCTTATATAAAAGACTCTGCAACATTCGTTCAATGGACCAAAAACCTTGAAATGAAAGACGAAGATCTCATGGTGAGTTTTGACATTGTTTCCCTGTACACTATGATACCGATAGATGAAGCCATCGATGTTATAAAATCAATTATTGATAGCGAAACTATAGATCTCCTGAAAATTTGCCGAAAATCTGCATATTTAAGCTTTAAAAGGAAAATTTATGAAGAGGCTCTCCTCTTTCCCCTATATTTGCTAACATATATATGGAACATTTTGAACAAATAGCCCTCAAATCCTTTCCTTACACCCCAGAAGAATGGAAAATATTTGTCAACGATGTTTTCACAAAATAGAGTCATTGTAAAAATAAATTGCAAGAATTTTTAACTCATATTAAGAGTCTCTCACAATATGGAATTATTAAAACCCTAACTACAAGAGCTACTAGAATTTTTGACTCAGAGCACCTAAAGAACGAACTAAACCACCTCCGCCAAGTCTTTGAACATAATGCATATAATAGAAACATCATCAACAAAACCATCCGTCAAACCCTAAATAGAAATAATGTAAAGAAAACCATAGACATTCCAAAAATCTCTTTACCATACATAAAAGGAACAACAGATAGAATATCTAGAATCCTAAACAAACACAACATTAATATTGCTTTCACCCCCCTAATACAATTAGAAAATTCATAGACTCCGCTAAGGACCCTATAAACCCTAACCTACAAAAAGGGGTTTACATAGTTCCTTGTTCTTGTGGAAAAGAATACATAGGCGAAATAGGCAGATCTCTTAACATTAGACTTAAAGAGCATGCTACAGACATATCTAGGAATAGAACCACAAAATCGGCTCTTGTAGAACATGCTTTCTCATCCTCACACTACATCCGAATGGAAGATGCTAAACTTGTCATCAAAGAAGAGCACTACCTAAAACGAAAAATCAAAGAGGCCATAGAAATTGAAAAAAGAAAGAATAATATGAACCATGACGAAGCCCTTAACATCAGTAATACCTGGAAACCCTTAATAAATCAATCATCTCATAATAACAAATCTAAAATCTCTAAAGAAAATTAAATTTTTTTAATTTCAAACATAAATAAATCTGGTCATATTTACTTATATTAATAAGAATTTTTAAATTAATTAATTTAGCTTATAACATAATTATGTACATAAATAATTGAAATTATATAAAAGTCATTAATAAAAAAGTTATTATAAAAGTAATAAAAAATAAAAAAAGAGAGTTATTATTAATGTTATTAATAAATTTATTATAGAACAATAATAATTCTTTAATAATTTCTTCACCTCACTAAATAAATGTTTCATAACTTTTCCACAAATAATAATAAATATTTAATAAATAAACTAATTTCGTATAGCCAACCCTAAGATATTCTCCACTCTAATTATTATATATGACCCTAATTTTTTTTTCCTAGCCGTAAACCACACCAATCTTCTCAAGTGAAATTAGCATTTCGCTGAAGATGGACTCACATAGAAGTTCGAAATATTGGGTTTAACAAAACTCTTAACAAGTTATTCCACATTTTCTTAAATGAATAACTTATTTTCCGACCTTGTTCTTAGGATCATTTCTTGAAGAGGGGAACAATAATAGTTTCTATATTCAATAGGAAATCCCAAGGCACAAAAATTCAATACTCAACATATGTTATGAAGTGAGGGAAAGAAGTTAAGTAACTTATAATTAGTTTAAGTGGGATTATGACACCTTGTGGCACATTTCTTATAGCATGTTGGAACTTATAATCAAATTAGGGAGTTAACCCAATTTTGTTGACCTACATTGATGAGTACATGATACACATAAAAAAGTGTCATATATAGTATAAAGTTAGGGGCTTGACCGTGATATGAAGAAGAGGCCATTGGATATGAAGTAGTAATAAATCATGTAATATGCTAAACAAGTCAAGATAACCTAAAGAAGTAATGAAGACACTAGCTATTCATGCAAGATATGGAGAAATTATAATTTGATCATGTGAGAGAATAATAATATAGTTCTTTGAAAGTACATGTCAAGGGAGTTAAATTGGAAGCAATATACTTTAAGATAGTATGGCACCAACATGGAAGGACAATACACCTATTATTGGAATGAGATGAGAAAATGTAAGCATAATGTGACAACAATTTTAGGAAAGGAAGGAGAGTTTTCAAGGGTTAGTTCCTAATGTTAGCAGTGATATTTGGATAAGGTTACCTTATGAAGGAAGGGAAAATGATGGACCTGTTGATAAGTAATAGGGATGAGATGAACATAAAATAATGATAAATAAATACTTCACCCAAGATAATGGTTTTAAGGAAAGTTGAATGGATGTTCACAGATGAAATACGAGATTTTGATTTGTAGCATAAAAATGAAAAGATTATGAAATCAACAAGATGCAATAGCCTATCCTAAAAATTATGGAAGATTTTGGAATAGTCGTAATATAGGTAATGAAGTTAATGGTGGTCATTTTTAAGGAGCCATAGAAGTATGTTGTAACTAGACCAAGTCAACACCCATAGCATGGTAACAAGAAGACATAATGAGGAAAAGAGGAAGCACCTGAGCATAAACAAAATAATATCCTACTTACTCAACTATTATTGATAGTTAAGGGAGGTGCCCCATTGAATAACATTAATATGGAAATTCTTAGATTAAAGAAGTCGATTAAGGCTTAGACTACTTCCTTGGAGCGTATACCTAGTGAGTAGCATTGAAGTGCTAGGATGAACTATAATAATAATAATAGTAGTAGTAATAAAGCCTATGACTGACTAATGTGATGACAGTGAAGGAATGCCTCTCTTAATGGGAAGCTCTCTTAAGGATATGCACTAAGTGGATTGAGCAACATGAATGATGATTAGGAATTGACTTGGAGGGTCATAGTGATAACCTATATAATTTTAAGGTGACAAGATATGGAATTGTAAACTAAAAACACTTGCAACTCAGTAAGGGTGACATGTGATAGACTGAGTAAAAGTTTAAGGATCACAATTTTCTACCTTTTGGCAAAGGAAATAGATGATGTATACTAATGAGCAATCACCTAGCATGAAGTGTAAGAAGGAATGTGGTTAAAAATCATATAATGAGACCTTGAGAAGGATTAATACAAATTGACAAAAGAAGTGAGAATAAACTAATACAGGGGTATTGGACTGCTTTGCACTTAGTATTTAAATTTTATCGATACATCTAAATCATGCACTATGATTTAATTTATGGTTTTAATTAACTGTTATGTCAAAATAGGGTTGTTGAGTATAATGTTGGGATGAGGTTTCATGATAATATGGTATGAGGATAATGATACGCATGCGGTTCTTATTTATATAGTTGTTACGATAATGATGTTGTATGCACATGATGAATATACTATGCATATTAAGGATTATGATGTTACGGTATGAAGTATATTGACGTGTGGTTCATTTATTATGTGATGATATGTTTTTGATGTCGATATGTTAATGTTATAAGTTAGGAGGATATTATGATGCGAAGTAGGTGGTAATTGTATGTCGATTTATGACATGCATAATTTTGTGATAACAATGATGTTATGTTCTCATAATGACGTGCAAGTGTTGGCATGTGGGTTATCTTCTATGATGTTATAATTATAACTAATGCATTGGATGTATGTTCAGATGTGGTGATTGATGGGAAATCCACAAATGGGCTGAGAGGGCCGGTTTTTTTGATGATCTCGTGGGAGCCCATATCTGCGAGGGAGAATATGTAACACCATATGGGTTGGGGACAAACTCAATCAACACTACATGTGTTAGTGGTGCCTTTGTCTTGTATAGCTATTGATGGATAGCTCTTAAGGGGCTATGGAACCATCTTGAGGAGGCCAAGTGCCTGATATTGTAGACCAAGTGCCTGATATTGGATTGGGATGTCGAAGTTTGGTGGGGGTGTAAGGACTTCGATGTCTGGGGCTGTGCACCTTAGTGAGTGTGGAGGGAGTGGGCCAACCTTTCGAGATGCCTGAAGTACTGAGCCAGGTGCCTGCCTTGGGGCAGATGAGGTCTGAGCCGAGCGCGAGCCTTGGGGCCAACCTTGGGCTATGGTACAAATCGATGAGGCTTATGCATGGTTCCGAAAGTGGGAAAAAGGACAGAGATTCCTTGGGATTTCCCGGGTGTTGTGGAAACTTTCGATGCCTACTGGTTATACTAGTTCAGCAAAGGGTGTGGGGCAAACGTGAAGTAATAAATAACTAAATAAAATAAAATGTTAAATGATTCAACTTAACTTCGGGACGAAGTTCCTTAAAGAGGGGAGTATGTAAAGTTTCATAATAATAATAAAAATAATAATAATAAATAAATAAAATAATATTAAAATATAAGTAAATAAATAATAAAAAATAAACAATAAAGAAAAGATAATAATGGTAAATAAATAGTAAAAAATAAAGAAAAGATAATAACAGTAAATAAATAATAAATAATAGAGACAATATAATAATAGTAAATAAATAATGAAGAGAATATAATAATAATAAATAAATAAAAT
The DNA here is from genome assembly GCA_031772625.1 of Pinus tabuliformis. Taxonomy (NCBI): domain Eukaryota; kingdom Viridiplantae; phylum Streptophyta; class Pinopsida; order Pinales; family Pinaceae; genus Pinus; species Pinus tabuliformis. The sequence goes on along the minus strand of CM062809.1, from coordinate 394,944,367 downwards.
AGTAAATAATAAACTGGAGTTCTAAATAAATATATATAAAAGTTAACTACAAAAATAGTAAAAATAAGTAAAGTTAACAAAAAGTAAAATAAAATAAGAAAGAGTTAAATTAAGAGAACTATAAAAATAGTAAAAATAAATGAAGTTAACAAAAAGTAAAAAGAATAAAATAAGAAAGAATTAAAATAAGATAAATATTAAATTAAGTAAAACTTAAAATAAAGAAATAAAAATTGCATGTTGACACATGAAATATGTGCATGCGGACCCCTTTCCATTGTTTGGTCTATTTAATGGACAATGAGGAAGATGAGATTCATCATTCCTTCATCCATTCTCTTGGGAGAAAAGCGCTGTGAGACAAAAGATTCCTTGACAATAGTATGTTGATTGAGGGCTCGGGGGTGGCCAACTGTAGAAAGATTGCGTACAATTGAGCCTACGGTTGGGTGGAGAGTCGTCCCCAAAAACTTTGTTGCGGATTGAGGAATTCAAAGAGCATTCAACTTTAAAGGTACAAGTAAGGAATATTATTGGTACAAGTAAGTCATCTCTACTCATGTTTTAGAAATTCTATGTCAAATAGTTGTGTGTTGATTAATAATCACATAAATGATGTAATTATTTGTATATTTTAAATCGGGGTTGTTACAGATGCCTTGTAACATATTTCTAACACAGGGAATTTTTTGTTCTTGAGCTTGCTATCTTGCTAAAAGAATGTTCTCTCAACATTTGAATTGTTGTTAATCAAACTGTTAATACAACTTTGTTATTTTATTCAAACTGTTAATACAACTATTTAGGGCTCTTGTACCAGGGATAATGGCCCTCACACATCCATTGATACAAGGATAGACAACTAGGGTTTTGTGTTAGTCACTTCGACAACCAATCTAACCTGAACAAGATACATTGTCCCTCTAGTTGATGTAGCATGCTCGCTCAGCTCCTCTCAGTCATACCTTGAACACACCTACTTGGTCCTTTGGCTCCCAATTTGCAACAACTCCAATCTGCCTCTATCAGTGGAGCAACTCCAATAGGTCACTGAACACAATTCCAACTGATCTCTACCTGATCGATAGTTCTTTAATGCATCAACAATGACACATCGAGATTCCTGTCGAGTTGTTCACAACTCCGTTTGTGAACAACTCGCAACTGCCCACTGCTACTCCTCAGCTCCTTTGGGACTTCTTGCCCAACGAGCTACGCCTTTGTCCTTCAAGGACACAACGCTTAGGGACTTGCTTCCCACCAGTGTCTTCCTATGCTACCCGATGAAGACACACTTAGGGCATGGAGGGCTGCCACCTTTCACTGCATGTCCTTCTCCAACAATGAACTTGGGCTGATGTGATTTGCTCCCTTGACCTCCTTTCTTCGTCCTTCAAGAATCACTCCTGAGCTCACCTAATTCTGCCTCTTCTAGCAGCTCATTTGTCCTTCAATGACATGCACTTAGGACTTGGAGCAAGCCACTGCATCCCTCCTAACTCCTGCTCTTTTGGCTGCTCCACCTCTGCCCTAGGACAACATCCTCTAGAAAATCATCAACTCAAGAAGATGACATACCTGTCCTGCAACTTTCTGCTGCTCTTCTTGACTTTGTGCAACTGCTGATGAATTTGCTTCTAGGATGTACCAACCAAACTGTCCAATCTGGACCTCTACATCCACTAGCAACTCAACATCAACAAGAGGATATACATGTCTATGTCTCCAACGCTCTGCTGGTCCACTTGTTCTTGGGTTCTCTGCAACTTGAGCTCTGGTAAGGGAAAACCAGCAGCCCTAAATACTGCTCCAATCTCTGTGGTTCCCTTCCAAACTGGCTGCCCCTTTTCACTGTCCCTTCTAGGCCATCTCCATACACTGTTTAGTCTTGTGATCCTCCTCAAGGCACCCTGCAGCCTGCAGTCATGCTACAACAAGAGGTCCAAGCCTCTTTCCAAAGGGAAATCACCCTCCATTCACCTGCGCTGATCTCTGTGTAGCTGCGGCTAGGATAATAGGCCTTCATTAGGCCTCTCAGCCCTCCAAAGAAGGTCTCACTCACTTCTGCAATACACAGAATCCCTGCAGCCCAGAACAGAAGACAAATACACTACTAACTGTCCACAGAACCAGCCATACTCACCTCTGAAATATGTGGCCTCCTCAACAGATTAACCTGCAACAAAGACCATCTCAAGAGATGCCAAAAGGTCCGTCTTGCTGCCTCAGTCCTGCACATATTTGAGAGTGATATATCTTGATGTGATTGCCCATTGGATGTGTAGAATAACCTCAAACGTGACCTTTAATTATAGGCTCTCTTTGGGTGCCATCGAATTACACTTGGGGCAGACTTTAACCCAAGCTGACCTCTCCTATTCTTGTGCAAACCCAATAGCCATATAAATAAATTCATATCTCCATTTCTAGACCTCGGATTTCGATGATTTTCACTACCCCTAGTTCCTCTAGAGGTCTTCTATCATTTCCATCAGTCAAACCAATAGAAGTCAGCTTAGTTTTGACCCAACTCCTTTGGGTGCAAAACTCCCACGCTTGGGTTCTTAGCTCACCAGTGCCCTTGTGATGCCAATTCCTCCAAAAACCGTCTAGCCTAGGGTTTGAAGTACCTCCCAAGCTACAAATCTCTATAGTAGACCCGATGAAAATGAAGGAGGGGACATTATCACTGGGGGCATTCCATCCTTTTTTTTGCCATTTCCAGGTGCTCTTGATTGAGCCGTGATTGTTGTGATATGAAAAAAATAGAATGGTGTAAGCAAAAATAAAAAAAATTTGGAAGGCAAATCCTCTTACCTGCATTTTGGTTTTCCTCAAACTTGGGTTTCTTTGTTGCTTGCAGTCCAAATGCTGCCACAACTCCAAAACAGCGAATGAATGAGTGCAAAATCAGCCCAAAAGTGAGTTATAAACTGTGCAGATGGCTTTTCTCAGGGAATGTGTCGTGAAATTGGGACAAAAAAGTAGCATGTGCCCGACACAAAGGATTCGGGACATTGGGTGGGCGGGGGGACAAGGAGGATGTGTCATGTTACTGAGGTTGAAACTAGAAGCATGGAAAAGATGATTAAAAGGAAGTTCATTAGTCAATAAGGGTTAGCTTTTGAATCACCAAAGGAGACAACAATTAAAATGCACCAAGTCATTACAATGATATTAGATATCCCCATTTAAAAAGAGACAATAAAAAGGAAAACAATTGTTATAGAGGTGGTAAGAATTGGATTCCAAGACATCAATGGGAAGAAAAGTCACTATAGTATTTGAAAATAGTGTAGTGGAAAGGAAGTAGAAATCTCTAACCCAGGAAATGAACTCTCTATTGAGCACAATTTAGATTTTGACAATGATGAAGCAATGCCAAATGTATGATTAGCATCGATCTCATGCACTTGACAGAATAAGAATGAAGAAAAAGTGTCCTATTTTATTTATTTATTTATCAAACAAAACAAACACAAGAACCAACTACAAAATATATTCCCCCTCATCTAAGGAAGGTTGATAAGATCCAGGACCCAATAAAAGAGACAAACAAACCTATAGTTCCACTTGCAACCATGGTGGGAAATTACAACCTAATGCCCTGAAGCTCAAAGGAATCATAAAAAAAATATAAATTTAATGATACTTGTGAATTCCAACAATATTTATAACCATATAGACGTCAATTGCACTAAGCACCTAAACTTTTTGTGTATCCCACCATCCTTTAAGGGGGGTGGCAATGCAACAAACATACTACTAATAAATAATAATATAATGAACATAATAGTACTAATAATAAAAAATAATAAATATTAGCTCAATGAATCATTAAGGGTCACATACTTTATCATTATTGAATCAATCATTCATTATTCAATGTTCTATTATATATTTGGAGAATTACTTTGTCAATTAGTAATGTAATAAGCCGGGACTGTTCATTCCAATCTCCAATTATTGGTGAGGTGCATAACTTGAATCGATGAATTTATTAGACTTGTTCATTTATGGCCACCAATGATATGGATGATTGTTCTATGACTATTTCTACACTTGATAGTAATCTGGTAGAATATGTTCTGGAGATAACACACACTTAAGAGATGAATAACAGGCAGCTTAATTCTATAAGACCATTGTTTTGCAGGATCTTGACCCTATCAATGAAGCAGAGGGAGATGCTTTCCTTGAGCCATCAATTAACAGTACCAGATATAACAGTGCGCCACAAAGTATGTCTGAGGACAATGTAGGCTTGTGCCAACCAGATTGCAAGGAAATTCCCACTGCAGGAGAACTGGAGTGTTCCTTGAGGCCAGGAGTAAAGAAAGAGAATGAATCAGGATTTCCAAACATACCATTGAGGGAATCATCTGGATTTAAAAAGGATAGAAACAGTAGTTTGGAAAGTATTATTTCAGATATGGAACAAAATGGATTTCATTATATTCGTCCTGCAAAGTGTCATCCCCCTGACACTTATCTCAGTTATAAGAAGAAAAAAATAAATCGAAAATTTGAGACTGTTGTCCATGCAGATTACTATATTTTGCTTCGTGCTTGTGCAAGAGTCGTTAAAGTAAATGCATATGCTCTACATAGTTGTGTGTTGAATATTGAGAGAAGACTAAGTTGGATTGAAGATCGTGTTGTAGGTGTTCTACGGGGAAAATTGCTAACTGGCAGCCAAGAATGATTGAGATTTTCATCACTGCACTTGAAATGTATCTCATATTTCTGTAGATAGTTAAGAGTTTTTTTTGTGATTCACTACTTTTGTACACGCGTGCCAATCTTAGGTCATCTTTTCTTCAATCCCCCGAAGGGGAATTTTGTTTTTTGATTTTGGTATGCCTTCAATATCTTTTTCTTGCGACCTCTATGAAGTGCTTCAAGAAAACTTTTGCTACTAGTTCTTTTATTACTGGGAATCGACTATTTCGAGGTTTTTATCTGATTTTTCTTTATCCAATTATTTCCAATTATGATGCTTTCTGACTTCCTAAAATTTCTTTTTGACACCCTCGTGTTGTAGTATCTGGATATAGCCATTATTCTTTTATGCACAAAAGGAGTGGAAGGAGATGCGTATTTGGTTTTGTATTTGAGCAAGCATTGCTGTGATTTTTTTGTTCTATACTGGTGATAGTACATTGTTGCAAGCATAGACACCAAGTACTTCCAAATTAAAGAAAAAGTTCCTTATCTATCCCTATTAATGGAGATATTGCTGTGCGGAGTCAAAGTATTGAATGCAAGTAGGCCATTCCGAGTGTTCAGTTCTCTCCAAGATTTTTTGTGATCTTGTTAGTTCTTAACTTTATTTTTTCTGTTCACTTAATGAATTTATTAATATTTTTAAGATCTTGCTTTCTTTTTCTTATATGTGCTGCAGTTGCTAACTTCATTTTATTCTGTTCACTTATTGGATTTATTGATATTGTTCAGATTTTGCTTTCTCTTTCTTATATCTGCTGCCATATTCATTTGCATACTCTCCATGCTTATTTATAATGTTGTGTGTGGTCATCCTTTGAGGTCGATGCACATGCGTTTTCATGATTATACTTTGTGCCTATGGTTGAAAATTAGAAGGATCTGGTTTTGCAAATTTCCTCAAATGATTGCCTTATGAGGTTTGACAGTTCTTAAGTGCAGCATTTAGACATGAATGAATGTTATATCAGATTGCCACTTTTAGAGACAAATCACCTGCTGAGTTATGTATTAACGAAGCTCCAACTAGAGAGGATCATATATCGATGGTAAGAGATGTTCGTGCTTGGCCAAAGTCGACAAACTGTTGGTTCATTTGGCCTATTTATAATTTCAACAACTTATGCTACTGTATAAAGACGCTACGGTGAGAGTTACTATTTGTTCCCGTTGTGAGGCCTTTACTTGGAGCCTCAGATTTGTAAAACAAAAGTATTTATTCATTCTATTTATTTATTATTATTTGTTTCAATACAGCAAAAAGAAATTTGTTTTAGATAACTATACATTTATTCTTTTTAGATTTGATTTAAGAACATATATATTCTGTCAGTGTATTTTAAATAAGCATAATAAATAACTGGAATACTTTGTCATTGTAGCTTTGTTGTGGTGCTTCTCTTGGAATTACCCAATTGAATATGTCACCTTGCCAATCAGGGACAACCTATTTGGCTTCCTAGCCGAGGGAACCTCCAAAGGTTCACGAGCTCTTCGAGCCCAAGTCTAGAACTGCAGCTGTAGTGTGCCCAAGCTCTAGGTGTCAAGCACCTTCCCAACTCATTGCTCCAAGAATCAACTACCAAGTTTCCTTCCCCATTCCTCTTTTGGCCTCCACTCAAAACCAAACTCTCATGCAATCCTCCACTCCAAAACCAAAAAAAAACTTGCCGCCCCCAAAACTAAAGCATCTCTTGAGATATATCCCCTTCCAAGAGTCCACCTACCCCCTTTAATTTTCCACCTATCTCAATTATAAAGGCCCTGTCCAAATCTCTCGGGCCGATCCCCATAACATCTTTTTCCTACCTCTCTCTTTTCATGCTTTAAGAACCTCACGCTTTCGCCCAAGGCACAACAATCCACTCACTCAAGATTAATAAATTGGTGATAAGGTCCAATCATTCATTCAATTAACACCCACCAATTAATAAATACCTAATAAAATTATCGAAACTCAAAGTCAGTTCAAATCAATGGATTACATAAGAATTATATTTAACTTATAATTAAATTAATCATAAGAAAATCCATGTAATTAATTAATCATTGGATTAAGGGCAAATCATTTAATTAACCACTAGTCAAGCTTAATGATTAATCAAGATGTTATATTAATTAATTTTTAATCAACTTTCAAGCTTAATCATATATTACATTATGATTCAACTATCATAGTAGACCATAGAAAACTAATGTATTGATGGAATAACTCCTACTTGTGAATAATATGTAATATTTAAATTTGCGATGAGAAATATAATTAAGTAGACCAAGCATAGATGTCTACATATGGTTGAGAGATTGAGAAGAATGAGTGAAATAGGGATGGAGATTTAGTGAGAGATTCATAGAAAGATTTGAGGTGATAGCTATGGTGGTGATTTGAAAAAGTTTTTCTAAATTGATGTATTGTTATGGTCACCACCATTATATAAAATGACCAATTTGTACAATATAATAACACATATGAGTATGTTTTGATAACATATTTCCCCCCTTTGGGGGTTTCTTGGTTTCTTGAATATTATTGCCTGTGCCCCTTGCTTCATGAATGGCTATTAAAGGCAACAACTGGTATTAGAGTCAAAGCTAACTTGTTGATAGTGAAGTTGTACTTGTGTGTTGAAGTGTTTTGCCGCTTGTGGAGAACATATGCATATGCCTTCTGCATAGAGTTATGATAGTTTAAATTACAAGAGTTATAGCTGCACGAACAAGCTTGGAGTTGCAGTTTGTGAACATGTTAAAGATCATCAAATTTGGGGCCATACTTGTTTCAAAGGAGAGGTGCAAAGAGTAGTCTCTGAATAAAAGAAAAAACATAGATTTGATTATTAGGTTATTTAAAGAAATGCAAAGATATCCTCTACTATTTCCTTGCTATAGTTGATTGCAAGTTATTAATTTTCCTGGCAATTTTGATTCTGCAATTGATTAGCAAGCGTATGGGTGGTGTATTTAATGGAGACACAAAATAATATTGATATCCAATGCAATTATAGAGGGAAAATAAAAAATCAAGGTGTGAATACGTGTGAAGTAAATCTTGGAGGAATAGAGGGGAAATTCATGAATTGAGAATGGTGTCTGCTACTTTAGTGAGGAACACTTAATATGGAAAAGAGAAGGTTCTTTTTTTATTGTAGAGTGCGGGGCTTTGCATTGATTCAAATTTTTTCCGAGGGATGAGATAATTTTAGGCCCTATATTCAACCCTCCCTCTTGAGCATTAGAAGCACCCAGGGCAGGGGGCCACATCTACAAGCTGTGAATTGACCATCGGAGCAAAGTTCTGATTTTTTCCAGACATAGGTTTAAACTGTGTAATTTTGTACTATGCAGATCGATTGATCGTTTATATAACATTTCTTCATCAGGGACATGGCACACATTGACAAAATGTGATTCTTCATTTGGCGCCAAACTTGTTCCAAACAAGACACAAGTTTGATATCGTTTCCCTCTTGTATGCTGCACCATGGCTTTGGAACATGCAACTTCTGATGGTCAGGCCATGCATATGAGACTCGATTGTTTTGATAGTTTTTAAAAATACGGGTAGTAAAATATGTTTCCAAGACTGATTTTGGTCAAGTTGGAGTTTGCATTCTACTTGCTCATTAAAGATCTAGCAAGTGTTGATATTGTTGCAAATTGCACAAGATTGGTCTTGACATAGTCTTTGTGCCAACAAACAACACTGCAAACAACATATCTCTTCAAAGTGAAGTAAGCCTAGTTAAAGGGCATGAAAAAAATCTATTTTCAAATGAGCTTTCAATTTGCAAGGTGGAAGCACAATGTAAAGAGAGCCACAAGTATGTTTTTTGAGCAACTATAAGATGGTAAAGGGAGATATCAAGTTTTTCATTGCACATGGAATCAATTTATACTGATCTCAATGGTATGCCTTTTATTGTTTTAATTGCATAAGGTGATACCTGCTATACCTTATAAACAATTAAAAAAAGTCAAGCATTTGTAATGGCATATAGAGTTTTTACTTTTATTCTTTTAAAGTATTAGGGGTTTCATTCGAGAGATGGAACCAATATCAAATTTTCATGAAATAATCATTAACATATATTTAGGTAAGAGTACGAGTTTATTAAGGAAAGGAGTTAAAGTCCAAGTTGAATACTTCATATCAAAGTCAAGTTTATGGGAGAGTTGTAATAATGAAATCTTGTTTATGAAGTGAATGTTAAGTCGAGAAGGAAGTTGAGGTCAAGAAACAAATTTAGATTTGTGAAGAATTCAATGGTTGTATGAAAAAATGGTGCATTTTTTGTTGTACCCGACACCCAAGGTTTATTGATGTAAAGAGTTAAACTCAAGTTGAGAGTCCAGAGTCAAAAGAAATGAAAATTTAGTCTTGTTAACATGATTGAAGTTGAAATCATGAAATTGGTGCGTTAATAAAGTTTTCCAAGGCAAGGTCATAGGTTGCTTTGTTGGATTTTGATATCACTCCAACGAAGAAACATTTTTTGCAAATGTATGAAGAAAATGGTAGGTGTCTTCTTGGATGGAGAAGTCCTCCTACAAGAAACAATTTTATGTAGGTATTACAATAGTATATTCATATGAAGAAGACTAACTAATAATGATGAAGAGACTAACTTCATGACGAAGCAGATGAAGCAAAAAGACGAAGATGAAGAGAGAATAAAGGAGACAAAGAAGAGTTCCATGAATGATACATACATATTAAGAGAGAAGCAGACTTCATAATAGAAGTTGAGAAAGAAAAGTACATGTAGGTTGCAAAAAGAAGACACATGATGAATGAAGATGATGACAAAGAGAATGGAACCCTAAATTTGAGAAGATAAAAAGAATGAAGCAGAATACAAGAGTGAAAGTGTAAAAGAAATGGTAAGGATAAGGGAAGAAAGTTTGATGCAACATGAATGACGCATAAAAGAAGACAAGAGAAGCAAAAGAAGAAGGAAACATAAGATGAAGATGTTGATTTTTCCTCGGCACTTTAGAATCAGGTCTATGTTTAAGAACACGGTCATAAACACATTGTAGTACCACAACACTAACACTTTTCATAGTGGAAAATATGCAACTATGAATCAACTAGTGCACAAGACAATTTTTGACCCAAAACGCATTATATTACAAATCTTAATACAACAAACATAAGGCTCTCGTACCAAGGATCATGGCCCTTACAATCATTCCTGGTACAAGGAAAACTAGGGCTTGGACTCAACAACCTATGACTGCAAATCTATCCCTGAACAAAGGACACTTGACTTGCTGAAGGTGCACACTACTCAACTCTTTCGGTCCACGTACCTTGAACACATCTAGCAGGTCCTTTTCCACCTCTTCTACTACTCACAAGGCTTCCACAACTTCACAATGCTTGCATCTTCGACTAACCAATCTACCTCTATCAACCCTCCTGCTGCTCCAAGAGTGATTGATCATAGGCTTACACAATTCTTCCATCTAGCTGCTCTCCTACTCCTCTAAGATTTCCAAATCATATGGTCTTCAATTAGCCGCCCTCTTATCTTTGATATGTTGCTCCAAATCATAGAACTAGGGCTTCCACTAATCTTCCCTCTTGCTATCTCTTGGCTTCTCCAAGAATGACTAACCTAGGGCTCAACAATTTGCCCTCTTATCACTGATATTGCCGACTTACAAACCACTAAAATAAGGCGCAACAATGGCAACCATCTTATCATTGATTTTCCAACCATGAAATATTTGAACTAGGGCTTGAGCAACCTGCCCTCACAACAGTGATAAGATTGCCTTCTATCACTGTACTTAGGGCTCTATAAAGTTTGTCCAATCAACCCACTCACAACTCCCTAACACCGCTAAGGAAGATTGACCTTAGGGAAACCAAACACAACTTCCTAACAACGATTTTGACCCTCAAGTGTCACTGTACTTGAGCATCAAAGACCACCCTCATAACAATGACCAATCAACTCCTTGATCACTCTACTAGGGCACATAAATGACAACCCACTTGACTGTGATTTGTCACACAAAAATCACTTCAACTAGGGCACACTTGGTAGCCCATTTCACATTGATTTTTTCACACAAACACAATCTCTAGGGCATCCAATAATCTGTCATAAACACCACGTAGGACATGCTTCATCCTTGCACATACCAACCACTAACTACTAACTACATACCTCCTCAACCTTGTGCACATAGGTATGATATTTTCAACCATCTTCAAGGGAACCTACGACTACTTCAAGAGGACACTTCTCTGTGACCAGATTTCCTATTCTCTATCTAAACCTCCCTTGCAGAGCCAAAAATTACTGCGCTATTCCTTAAAGCCCTGTGGCCTACACTTGAGCGTCTAACCTTGCCTTGTGGCCTTGTTATACTTGAGTTTCAGGTGTCTCGACCCTCTCTAAGGAACAAAAGAGTTTTTCCCTATATTAGAGAGTATTTTCCATTGGCCTAGAACCATACCAAGGAATTTGTCCAAAAACTCCTAAACGGGGCCTATCCAGAACAAAAGAGACAAGGAGCCTTGATCCTCCTTCACTCTAGGTAGACACCTTTAGGTCTATGACTATCTCGGATTAGTCTTCACTTAGAATGATTGCACATGGATGTGACTAAATGAACTTGATCTCATCTCTATTTATAGTGGTGTCATCGTCTACTAAGGGTCATAGCTTATCCTTAAGCCGACCAGAGAAAAACATACTCAACCACCATTTTCCATAGAAATAAAATCCTTTCATTTGACTTTGACCACACCATTGAAGCCCTAGGTGCCAATTAGACCTTCAAGGGTGCCCCACATGTTCTCAATGATCAAACCATCAACTTCTCCACTTGGTTTGGCGCCCACAACTTTGGGTACAAAGCCCACTGCTTGGGTAAACTGTCAAAAAATCCCTTTGCGGGTCAACTTTTCCCAAACCCATACCCAAGGGTTGTAGGAGTAACTCCCAACCTACACCAATCAACACTCCCTCTTAGCAAGGGAGGTACTTCCACCACTTAGAATTATCTTGTCACTGTCGTCGATGATGCTAACCCAATCTTTGGCGTTCACCAATGTAGCATCCCTGTAGAATGAACCACACTAATCTCGTTAGTATGTCTAGCTCAATCTCGTCAGATTTTGAAGATTCAAACTTCCATAGGGCATACTTCCTCTAAAACTAAACTCCCTATGAGATTAAACCCCCTCTAAGTCTACACAACCTCCATTAGCTCACATTGGCACTGAACTTCCTAACAAGGTCAGTTTGCGCTGTGCTCGAACACTGGAACACTGGGCCTCATCATCACTACAACTCAACTCGACAAGTGATCTCATCCTCCTGGATCAAATATCGCATGTGCACATGGCTCCAATCTTAGATGTGCAACTTCACAACCCAATGAAGATACTAACCTGCCATCATCTCATCCATCACACAAAGCTAACTCATCCATGCTAAACCACCCCTCGAGCAGTCCGAATGATCCATGACAAGTCATCGGAAGTCCATGATCTGCAACCTGCCACACAACAAACTATTGTTCACCAAGTTCTCTACCAATCCACTAGAATTCCCAGCCCATCTCGTAATCTAGCTAGTCACGACCACGTCTTTCGCTGGACCTTCTACTCCATGTTCTAGGAAATTTCTTAGTTCCCTTTTGAGCTGCTTTGCTGTGCACACTCTAATTCAACGGTCTCGTAATGTAGCTCTAATAACATGTTGATTTTTCCTCAACAATTCAAAATTAGGTCTATGTCTAAGAACACGATCATAAACACGCAAAAATACCACAACATTAGCACTCTGCACAATGAAAAATATGTAGTAGCGAATCAACTAGTGCATAAGACAAATTTTAACCCAAAACTTGTTATGTTACAAATATTAATACAACAAACGTAGGGTTGTCGTACCCGGGATCATGGCCCTTACTATCAGCCATGATATAAGGAAAACTAGGGCTTGGAGTCAATGATGCGTCTTGGTATTACAACAAGAACACTACAACTCCCAGGGTTACAAACTTTATTTTATCAATCTGGAGTTCGTATAAACTTAAGAGGTGTCAGTGCAATGTGCACAACAAGCAAGATTCTACTTACGCTGTTTTGACTTAATGAATTGAATTGAGTTGGACAGAGACCACTTTGGAGAATCTAAAAAGGTAAACTACTTAGCTTAACTTTGCAAGAAGATAAATGATTGAAGCACAACTTGTTCTACTACATGAAAGAAACACTAATCTATTTTTATGAAAGGATATGCTAAAAAAGAGATCCTAATCTATCTTGCAGAAGGTAAATAGCAAGAAAGTAACCCTAAGCTAGTTGCATGAAAGTAAATGCCATGAAAGTAACTCTAATATATCTTGCAAGATACAAATCTATAATACTGCAAACAAGGTAATTTCTATTCTATTTGCAAAAAAGATTAAATGCTCAAAAGTGATCAAGGTAAACTAACTTCATTCTACTTAACACATAACCAAAATTATATACCTAATTGCAAGATTGAAACTATAGTGAGAAAATGAAGCTATCTAGAGGGTCTCTGGTCTTCTCAAGTTCATTTTCAAGGATTAGAGGATGTTGTGGAGTGATTGAGAAGTCAAAAGAAAACTTTAGATTCAATTCTAGGCGCGTTTTGAAGAATTCTGTGTACTTCTACAAGATTGCTATAGGATGCCTTGTCTTGCTACATATCTACTCAGTTGATTAACTTGTGAAAGAGAAAAGCAAAACTAACAGTGTCACGTAGCTCAATGTGGTAATTTCCAGCTAGCAGAAAATTTGTAGAAACAAGTAGAAATGGAAGGTGTGTTGAAGGGGGTGATGCTTATGCATATAAAATGGTGCTATCCTACACTATGAACCATTATTTCCCATCTGTGCACAAAATACATGCTCAGCGAATGAAAACAAAGTGATCAAATGACGACCAAAACAATAGAAAAAAAATAGAATATCTGTGAAAATTTGAATTTAGAACATAATCTAATTATTGCATAAAAGAAAACCTATTTTTGGTGCTTGTCCACACAAGGTACATAACCAAGTTTCTCAAGACAGCTCACTTATCAACTTGCAAAGACAATGCTTTTCTTATAAACCAAATTTGTAGAAAAACCATAGCTAGACTAAGTGCATGCAAAGGAATGCATAAAGAAATGTACAAAAGAAGGGGCTTGAGTACTTGGGTTGAGCCCTATCCCAAGGAGCCTCAACTCCCTTGAAACAAACTCATACTAGAAACAAAATGATTCTTTTCATTAATCTCAAAATTGTTCAAACATGTAACATGACAATGGAAATAACAAGCATAAGTCTCCTTCTCTAATAGTCACTATCTTGCCTCTAGAATTCGAATCCCTCCTAAGTTGCTAGACTCTCTTATTTATGCAAAAGTCAATGAGGTACAACCTCCTTAAAGGGAGGACTGCTTCCGTCCAAAACACTTACAAAAGTGGATTTGGTCTCCTAGTGTAGTCACAACCACTAAGATGTAGCAACTACTCATGAGCCAACCGAGTTGTTGATGGGCTGATGCAAGGAACAAGCCTTTTAGATATTCTCCTCTAGTCTCCAATGTGTTCTGCACAATAAATCCTCTTTGGCCTCTTTTTCACACAAACACAATCTCTAGGGCATCCAATAATCTGTCCTAAAACACCACGTAGGATAGGCTTCATCCTTGCATCAACTAGCAACCATTAACACTAACTACTAAACACATACCTCCTCGACCTTGTGCACCTAGGTCTGATATTTTTAAGCCTCTTCAAGGGGACCTACGACTACTTCAAGAGGACACTTCTCTGTGACTAGATCTCCTATTCTCTATGCAAACCTCTCTTGCAGACCCAAAAACTATTGCGCTATTCCTTAAAGATTCCTGGCCCACACTCAAGCATTTAACCTTCTCTTGTGGCCTTGTTATACATGAGTTTCAGATGTCTCGACCCTCTCTAAGGAACAAATTGTTTTTGGCTTGTATCACAGAGTATTTTCCGCTAGCCTAGAACCATACCAAGGAATTTGTCTAACAACTCATCCTAAACTGGGCCTATCCAGAACATAAGAGACAAGGAACCTTGATCCTCCTTCTTCACTCCAGGTAGACACCTTTAGGTCTATGACTATCTCAGATTAGTCTTCACTTAGAATGATTGCACATGGATGTGACTAAATGAACTTGATCTCATCTCTATTTATAGTGGTGTCACCATCTACCAAGGGTAATGACTTATCCTTAAGCCGACCAGAGCAAAACATACTCAACCACCATTTTCTATAGAAATGAAATCCTTTCATTTGACTTTGACCACACCATTGAAGCCCTAGGTGGCCCTTAGACCTTCAAGGGTGCCCCACATGTTCTCAATGATCAAACCATCAATTTCTCCACTTGGTTTGGCACCCACAACTTTAGGTACACAACCCACTGCTTGGCTACACTACCCACAAATTCCTTTGTGGGTCAAATTTTCCCAAACCCATACCCAAGGGTTGTAGGAGTACATCCCAAGCTACACCAATTAACACTTCGTCTTAGCGAGGGAGGTACTTCCACCACTTGGAAGTATCTTGTCACTGTCGTCGACGACACTAACCCAATCTTTGGTGTTCACCACTGTAGCATACCCTGTAGAATGAACCACACTCATATCGTTAGTGTGTCTACCTCAATCTCGTCAAATTTTGAAGATTCAAACTTCCATAGGGCATAATCCCTCAAAAACTAAACTCCCTCTAAAATTAAACCCCCTCTGAGTTTACACAACCTCCATCGACTCACATTGCTACTAAACTTCCTTCCAAGGTTAGTCCGAGTTGCGGTTGAACACTGGAACACTGGGCCTCATCATCACTAAAACTCAACTCAGCAAGTGATCTCATCCTCTTTGATAAAAGACCACATGTGCACATGGCTCCAATCTCAGATGTGCAACTTCACAACCCAATGAAGATACTAGCCTGCCATCATCTCATCCATCACACAAAGCTAACTCATCCATGCCAAAACACCCCTCGAGCAGTCCCAATGATCCATGACAAGTCATTGGAAGTCCATTATCTGCAACCTGCCACACAACAAACTGTTGTTCACCAAGTTCTCAACCAATCCACTAGAACTCCCATCCCATCTCGTAACCTAGCTAGTCAAGACCATATTTCCACGTCTTTAGTTGGACCTTCTACTCCATGTCCTAGAAATTTCTTAGTTCCCTCTTGAGCCGCTTCGCTGTGCACACTCTGATTCAACTATCCCGTAATGTAGCTCTAATAACATGTTGATTTTTCCTCAACACTTCAAAATCAGGTCTATGTCTAAGAACACAATCATAAACACACAAAAACACCACAACCACCATTTTCCATAGAAATGAAATCCTTTCATTTGACTTTGACCACACCATTGAAGCCCTAGGTGGCCCTTAGACCTTCAAGGGTGCCCCACATGTTCTCAATGATCAAACCATCAATTTCTCCACTTGGTTTGGCACCCACAACTTTAGGTACACAACCCACTGCTTGGCTACACTACCCACAAATTCCTTTGTGGGTCAAATTTTCCCAAACCCATACCCAAGGGTTGTAGGAGTACATCCCAAGCTACACCAATTAACACTTCGTCTTAGCGAGGGAGGTACTTCCACCACTTGGAAGTATCTTGTCACTGTCGTCGACGACACTAACCCAATCTTTGGTGTTCACCACTGTAGCATACCCTGTAGAATGAACCACACTCATCTCGTTAGTGTGTCTACCTCAATCTCGTCAAATTTTGAAGATTCAAACTTCCATAGGGCATAATCCCTCAAAAACTAAACTCCCTCTAAAATTAAACCCCCTCTGAGTTTACACAACCTCCATCGACTCACATTGCTACTAAACTTCCTTCCAAGGTTAGTCCGAGTTGCGGTTGAACACTGGAACACTGGGCCTCATCATCACTAAAACTCAACTCAGCAAGTGATCTCATCCTCTTTGATAAAAGACCACATGTGCACATGGCTCCAATCTCAGATGTGCAACTTCACAACCCAATGAAGATACTAGCCTGCCATCATCTCATCCATCACACAAAGCTAACTCATCCATGCCAAAGCACCCCTCGAGCAGTCCCAATGATCCATGACAAGTCATTGGAAGTCCATTATCTGCAACCTGCCACACAACAAACTGTTGTTCACCAAGTTCTCAACCAATCCACTAGAACTCCCATCCCATCTCGTAACCTAGCTAGTCAAGACCATATTTCCACGTCTTTAGTTGGACCTTCTACTCCATGTCCTAGAAATTTCTTAGTTCCCTCTTGAGCCGCTTCGCTGTGCACACTCTGATTCAACTATCCCATAATGTAGCTCTAATAACATGTTGATTTTTCCTCAACACTTCAAAATCAGGTCTATGTCTAAGAACACAATCATAAACACACAAAAACACCACAACCACCATTTTCCATAGAAATGAAATCCTTTCATTTGACTTTGACCACACCATTGAAGCCCTAGGTGGCCCTTAGACCTTCAAGGGTGCCCCACATGTTCTCAATGATCAAACCATCAATTTCTCCACTTGGTTTGGCACCCACAACTTTGGGTAAACAACCCACTGCTTGGGTACACTGCCCACAAATTCCTTTGTGGTTCAACTTTTCCCAAACCCATACCCAAGGGTTGTAGGAGTACATCCCAAGCTACACCAATCAACACTCCCTCTTAGCGAGGGAGGTACTTCCACCACTTGGAAGTATCTTGTCACTGTCATCGACGACACTAACCCAATCTTTGGTGTTCACCACTGTAGCATACCCTGTAGAATGAACCACACTCATCTCGTTAGTGTGTCTACCTCAATCTCTTCAAATTTTGAAGATTCAAACTTCCATAGGGAATACTCCCTCTAAAACTAAACTCCCTCTGAAAGTAAACCCCCTCTGAGTTTACACAACCTCTATCGGCTCACACTGCTACTGAACTTCCTTCCAAGGTTAGTCCGAGTTGTGGTCAAACAATGGAACACTGGGTCTCATCATCACTAAAACTCAACTCAACAAGTGATCTCATCCTCTTTGATAAAAAACCACATGTGCATATGGCTCCAATCTCAGATGTGCAACTTCACAACCCAATGAAGATACTAGCCCTACCATCATCTCATCCATCACACAAAGCTAACTCATCCATGCCAAAGCACCCCTCGAGCAGTCCCAGTGATCCATGACAAGTCATTGGAAGTCCATTATTTGCAACCTGCCACACAACAAACTGTTGTTCACCAAGTTCTCAACCAATCCACCAGAACTCCCATCCCATCTCATAACCTAGCTAGTTAAGACCATATTTCCACTTCTTTAGTTGGACCTTCTACTCCATGTTCTAGGAAATTTCCCAGTTCCCTCTTGAGCCGCTTTGCTGTGCACACTCTGATTTGTTGACACCTAATCATCAGGATTGGGTGAATAACTGAAATTGATGTAAATAAATAATAGAGGATATGAATAGTCACCGGGGGATGAAATGAACAGTCTCTCCCTCATGTATATAATAAACACCAACCTAAATGAAATCAACGAATTGTTTTGAGGATTTATTGCATGGTTTGACATGGTATTAGAGCCAGCTCCCGAAATTAGTTTTTGTGTAACTCCTAGTGTCAGTGTCCTGCCTATATTCTGCCTGGTTGCCTGAAGCCTACTCTAGGCAGTGTCATATACGTTTTTGATATTATATGCGTTTTTAAAAGTTTGCGCCCTTCGTCAAGTCTGGGCCCTCTGTCAAGAGACCTGGTGTGAACACTGAACGCTGTCATATGCATTTTTTCAAATGAACATTGTTGCTCTTCATTTTCATTTTCGATGTAGAAGCTCTTGTTGCTCTTGTGCATACATCCCAAGTTAGCAGCAACGACCAGACCAGGATCCGAAGTTTGGTTTCCCCCTCTACCTTACGTAGGAAGAGTGCAGGCATTCGTCTTGTTGGGCGCCACTCAGAAGTTTATGAGCCCTGTGATGATTCATTTGCACTTGTAGATGCCCTGCCCGATCTTGAGGAAGTTCAACCAAGCTTGTGTTTAGAACTCGGATCTAGGACTGGATATGTGATAACATCATTGGCACTTATGCTTGGGTAAGTCGCCGGGATCCAATAATTTTCTACTGACATTAGCTCTGCAGCTATTGAAGTTACAAAGAAGACTTTAGAAGCTCATGGTGTGCATGCAAAAGTAATTTTGACTGATCTTGCATCTGGTCTGGACAAATGTCTAGCTGGAACAGTGATGTCCTTGTAGTCAATGGGCCAGCGTATGGCAGGAGCTATTGTGTAGATACACAAGGTCTCTGAAGACTCCTCGTCAACAGTGCAGGAATGGAAGGCGGAGGTGATCACGTCTTGCGCAGCAGAAGTGTGGTGGAAGCCATCCCGTTCTGGTGCAGTGAGCGTTCCTCCATTTTTTAACATGTTGGAGTTGCA